>LR749493.1:1736090-1897571 GCA_902729485.2 Mus minutoides
GAGAGAGAGAGAGAGAGAGAGAGAGAGAGAGAGAGAGAGAGAGAGAGAGAGAGAGACTACATAGAGGTCAGGGTCAGGAGATATTTGCCCTTTTCACAGATTGTTTGTGGAGGTCAGGGGTTATCTTTTCAGGAATCAGGTCTTACCTCACACCTTACCTCTGTATGCACATCAATACATACTCTTTAAAAAAACTTAAATAATACATTTTATTAATTCTTTTGTCATTTCATACTCTGTATTGTCTTCCTACTCACTCCCAAATTCTCCCAAATCCATTCTTTTCTGTGTAATTCCCCTCCTATATCCAGTTTATTTTTAAACAAAATATTTCTATTGATTTTTTTTTGGGGGGGGGACTTTCACATTATGCACCCTAACTACTCTCATTTCCTAATCCTCCTATGTCTGCTCCTGCCCCTGTGACCCTCTAAGAAAAGTAAAGACAAAAATAAGAACAGAAACTAAATAAATCAAGTCATGTGGGGCATCATGTCTCATGCCTTTAACCCCAGCACTTAGGAGGCAGAGTTAAGCAGACGCATCTCTGTGAGTTTCAGGCCAGCCTGGTTTACAAAATGAGTTCCAGAACAGCCAAGGTGGTTCCAGACACTTTGAAAAACCAAAAATCAAAAATAATATAAATCTATTTTTTTTTATCTATACACTGGAGTACTCTCTGTACACTAAAAAGTGCTCGACCTCTCAGTGGCCTGCTCCTTAATGAGTCCTTTCTCTCCCACAACTCTGCCAGAAACCATCAAGCCATCAGCTTTAGAGAACTACTCTTTAGTGTCCCCATCACACATTTTTTTTAACTTGTTCACTTTATATTCCACTCATTGCCCCCTCCCTATAACCCCCTACAATCCTTCCACCCTCCTCCTCCCTAGGTTCTTGCTCTCTCACTGAGTCCAGACAAGGCAGCCCAGCAAGTAGAACATATTTCACATATAGGCAATGGCTTTAGAGATAGCTTGCTGCTCCAGTTCAGGATCCACATGAAGACCAAGCTGCACACGTTACATATGAGGGGGGAGGCCTAGGTCCGGCCTGTGTATGCTCTTTGGTTGGTGGTTCAGTCTCTGAGAGCCTCAAGGGCCCAGGTTAGTCAATTCTGTTAGTCTTCCTATGGAGTTTCTAACTCCTTCAGCTCCCAATCTTTTCCCCTAGTCTTCCATAGAGTCCCTAAGCTCCATCCATTGTTTGGCTATGGGTGTCTTCATTTGTCTGAATTAGTTGGTAGCATTTCTTCAGTGGCTTCCTGTCTAGGCTGTTTCTTTTCTTTTCTTTTCTTTTCTTTTCTTTTCTTTTCTTTTCTTTTCTTTTCTTTTCTTTTCTTTTTTCTTTTCTTTTTTGGAGGTGAGATTGGGGTCAGAGTAGGGGTTGCCACAAGCTTTCCATGCCCCTTCCTCTCAATTGTGCATGTGTGGTCATCTGTATCTCAGCAATAGTTGCCTCCATGCTCTTCACAGTTAGCAGGAGCATGGATGGTGGTCTTCCACAGTTTCTGCTGACAGCACAGACCACAAACACAACTCCCAGCAGCAGTAGGACCACAGAGCCAGACATGGCCCTAAGGAGGCAGCCCAGCTCCATGGACATTAACAAGGTTTCAGACTGCAGCACAGACCAAGGAGCTTCAAAAGGCATTCAGTGGTAACTGGGACAAGAAGCCATCAACAAAGGTCCTGGCTGCACTAGGACCTTGGACCCAGGCATGGCCCTTGATGGTAGAACTGACCCAGGCATCAGTTGGCAGCCTTGGCCACTCATATCGACATGCTTCTTAGCAGCAGCATGGCCCATGAACATCAACATGGCTTTAGATATCAGCCCAGACCACAAGCCTGAGCATGGCCTTTAGTGGTAAAAGAGGCCAAGAACATCAATGGCCAGCCAGGCTGCAAGGACAGTAGAAACCCAGCAGGGCCACATCCAGTTTTTACGTGGGTTCTAGGGATCAAACACAGGTCGACAGATTTGAAAAGGAAATTGTTTCACCTCTCCAAATCCCTCCTATAATTTGGATGATAAATCCAACCTTTAAAAATATACAGTTAAATTTAAGTTTATATTTTGCTAAGGTACTCAAGAGAGGAATCAATTTGTATTGTTATTTGTCTTTTTTGTCGTTCCCAATTTTATATAAAGGTATAATTGCTTCAAGAAACAAATAAAAATGTATTTTTTATGTGTTCTGGAAATGTTTATGTAAGCTAAAAGCAACTTGTCATAAAAAAAAAGTGATAGAATCTGCTAATCTGTGTGGATATCGTGCCTTATTTGCATAAGAATGGGTAGTTTCTACTCCAGGTTACAAAATTGTTGTTGAACAACCCAAGCATATTTTCTTCCTTGGATCAGTTTTGATCAATTAATTTACTGTGAAAATTTCAATTTTAATCAATGGTATAAAAGTATTAATATAAAGTTAAATATTTTATTTATGTTTTATGTATATTTAATACATTGTTAATCTTTTGGTTCATAATATCTTTTTGTTGTTTTTATCCTTTTTAGAGTTTTAATTATCCATGTAATAAGACAGTCCAGTTTCTGAGTACTTTCAAAGAAACACTTAACTCCTTTGTTCTTCTTTATTACTTCTTTGGTAATAAATAATGTTAGTAATTCATTTTGTAGGTATTATGCTTATTGGATAATATATTTTGAAATAATGGATTTAGACATTTTAGAATTTATCAGACAATTAAATTGTCATAATCTTAAGCTTTTAGAAACTTAAATTTTTAGACTCTTTTTATTTTACTTTTTCCTTTTATTGAAAACAGATTTTTTTCCTCACATAATATATCTTGATTTCAATTTCCCATCCTTCTACTCCTCCCAGCTCCTCCCCACCTTCTCTTTCATCTGGATCCACCCCTTGTCTGTGTCTTGTTAGAAAATGAGCAAGCTTCTAAGGGATAATAATAAACTAGAATATAATAATATATAAAATAAAAAAAACCTAACATATCATCTTTGGAGAAGGTAAAATATTAAAAGAAAGAAAGGAAAAAGAAAAAGAGAAAGAAGAGAAGGCATAATAATCAGAGACCCACTTGTTCACATACTCAGAACACCATGAAATCACTTAACAAGATGTGGTTGAGACTCATGTTAACTCTGTGCATGCTCGCTGTAAGTGTTTTAGCTCTGAGGGGAAAGGTATCCTGGCAGCTGAAAGCCAAGAGATACCATCACAAAGCCATACCACTTAAAAAGACCGTACACAAAAGATTTATGGAGAGGGAAAAACACAGGAGGGTTGCTGCCTCTACTCCAGGTGAGAAGCAGCAGAGAACTGAGCAGAAGACATGATTTATATAACATTTCCTGTGGTGTAAAGCTCTCCAAAATAGAGATTTCCAGGGTTAGGATTGGTGGGATTTCAAGTCCAGAGGTTGGACTTTTTACTATGTATGGTGGGGGCTGGGTCCAGCCCTTAGGGCATCTAGAATGTTCTATGGGTGGAACCTGGCAGTTGGAGGTCTTGGGGGAAGGTGCATGGCCACTGGAGTGCCTCAAGAGGTTTACACTGCCTCAGTCTTTGGGAGTTAATACATGAATTAAAAAAGAAAAAGAAAAAAAGGAAAAAGAAAAAAAAAAGAAAGAAAAAGAAAGGACATGGCTGCTCCTAGGTATGGTGAAGGGAAATAGCTGGATTATATAGAGAAAGCAACCCAGCCCTATGAGCTGGAGGGTTCAGGATAAGGGGCAGATATGCATTCCAGGAGGACTCTGTAACAGGTAGGGGCTGAGGGATGTAAGGTGAACCTGGCAGCCAATGTCTGCTTTGATATGTTAAATAGGTACCTCAGCCATTTGTCCCAGGTTTGAAATCAAACAATAAGGTCTTTGCTCATTTGTTGAAGAGACTTTGTTTTTTCATCCTATACTTTTGGCTTCTTTGTCAAAAATCAAGTGTCCATTAGGTGTTTGGATCTACTTCTGGGTCTTCAATTCCATTGGTTGACTTGTCTGTTTTTATGCTAATGCCATTTGGTTTTTATTACTATTACTCTGTAGTACAGCTTGAAATCAGGGATGGTGATACTCCCAGAAGTTCTTCTATTGTACAGGATTGTTTTAGGAATCCTGGATTTTTTGATTTTCCATATGAAGTTGAGCATTTGTGGTGATTTGAATAGGTTTGATCCCCCATAGATTCATCTGTTTGAATGGTTGACAATAGGGAGTGACAGATGTACCTTCTTTTGGAGGAAGCATGGGCTTTGAGGTCTCCAAGGATTGTAGAATTGGGGCCTCCTCCTGGCTGCTTGCAGATGTCAGTTTTTTCTGGCTGCCTTTGGATCAAGAGGTAGAACTCTCAGCTCCTCCAGCACCATGTCTGCCTGCAGGCTGCCATGCTTCCTGCTGTGATAATGAACTGAAGCTCTGAAACTGTAAAGCAGCCACAATTAAATGTTTTCCCCTATAAGAGGTGCCTTGGTCATAGTGTCTCTTCACAGCAATGAAACCCTAACTAAAACAGTACGTTTCTTTTAACAACAAGAAGTGTGTTGGAATTTTGATGGAATTTGCCTTGAATATGTAGACTGCTTTTGGAAAGATGGCTATTTTGTCTATGTTAATCCTATGGGTCTATAAGCATGGGAGATCTGGTGATGGAAATCTTGCGAAGTAATGTTTTCTTCAATTTCTTTCCTCAAAGACTTGAAGTTCTTACTATGCAACTATTGCATTTGTTTGGTTAGAATTATTCCAAGATGTTTTATACTATTTGTAGCTATTGTGAAAGGTGTTGTTTTCCCAATTTCTTTCTCAGCCCATTTATCAATTGAATAAAGGAAGGCTACAGATATTTTGAGTTAATTTTGTATCCAGCCACTTTGTTGAAGGTGTTGCTGATCTAACTGAATGTCTGCATTTATAAAAGTGAAAATAGAGCCATATCTATCATCCTGCACAAAACTGAAGTCCAATTGGATCAGACTTCAACATAAAACCAAATGCATTAAATCTGATGTAAGAGAGTGGCTAATAGCATTGACAAACACATTGACACACGAGACAACTTCTTGAACAGAACACCAACAGCTCAGGTACTAATACTTATAATTGATAACTGGGACTGCAGGAAGCTGAAAATCTGTAAGACAAAGAGCACTGTCAAAAGAATAAAATGGCAGCCCAGTGAGTTCCAGGACAGCCAGGGCTATGCAGAGAAACTCTGTCTCAAAAAGCCAAAAAAAAAAAAAAAAAGTATTTTCCCTTTCTGTAGGCTGTCATTTGTCTTAATGACAAGTCCTTGGCTATGCAGAAGTTTCTCAGTTTCATGAGGTCCCATTTATTAATTTTTCATCTTATTGCCTATGCCAACAATGTTCTGTTCAGAAAGTTTTTATCCTGTGCCAATGAGTTCAAACTGCTCTTCTTATTCTTCTATTGCGTTCAGTGTGCACATTTAACATAATTTTTATTCATCTTGAGGTCTTAAGTAAATTCTTTTAAACTGTTCTAAGCATGTAATGAATATGCTGTCTTTCAAATGTATTCATTCATTTGGTTTCTATAGTTATTCATATGATGTAAATTTGGTTTATTGCTTTTGAGAAAGTTCAATTTTTCTAACATATTGTTGATTTTCTCAAATTGTCCTTGGGGATCAGCAGATTTACTTTTACAAAATAGTATTGACATATAATAACTGTTCATAACTTTTCCATCCTTTATTTAAATTTTCTTTTCATGATACATGATTTTGTTTCTGTTAGTACTATGCAATCAGTTTTGTCTATATGTGCTTTCATTATAACCATTATCTGGCTTATATTTCCTGTTTCTCATCTTTATAAGGCATCTAAGTAAACATCAATATTGGAAAAGTTTCCTTGGGCTTTTATAAATTCTGATTTGCGGATCTCTGGTTATTAGTAGATGACATCAGGATGCTTTGGTTGCCATTGCATTTTATGTGGGGTTTTTTTCACACATCATATTTGGAGGAATACAACATAACATAGTTTGATGCAAAAGTAAGAATTCTACTGCCAATGTCTTCTGAGTGTGAGAATTTCTAATATTCCTAGTGTTATTTTAATGTGGTAGGCCAGCAGATTTATTTGTATGAATTTCCCCACTATTTTTCATGAGTATAAATTATACCTTCAATTTCTATTTATTTTACATTTGAATTTTCATACAGTGTTAAAAATCTGAAACATAGTATATATCTATAGCCTTCTGCATCTCCTCCTTTCTATGCTAAACTTTCAGACTTTTATTTTCAATTGAAAGATATTTACTTCTTGTTTATAACCTTAAGTCTCTCCCTTTCCAATAGTTACCTGTGAATTAGATTTTAATAATAAATTACATATGACTATTTTTCTTTGTCTTTGCCCCATCATCTGTGCAGTTTCAGATAGCCGTTTGTTATGATGTTATGATGTTATAATTATATAACATCATTTATTTTATATCATTATATAATGATATAAAAATATCCGAGTTCTTGTTTTAATATCACACACACACACACACACACACACACACACACACACAATGGCCATTCTATGTACAGTAATTTGATAAATATAATTCTTCTCTATTGTGTCCTAACTTTTTTATTGCTTCAGTGCATAATTAACCTAAAATCTCTATAAGCTTGCCAGTATTATAATTTTCTAGATTTTTACTAGTAAGCATCCCAATGATTGGAAATGATACAACAATTTTATCATCGGATATATTAGAGTTGAACTTCTGTTTATAGTCTTATATCTTCTTTGTGAAAACAATTTCAAAATACACAACCATTTCCAGTAAGGTTTATTATTGTAGCACTTTCTCTTGTATTCTAGATATTATCTGTTTCACAATTACATTGGCATAAACACAACATTTAATCTATGTTATACAGTAAATTTAGAACAAGATGTCAAGAAATAATTAAAGTGTCCAAAATACCAACAAACATTTTTGACATAATAATGTATGCAAAACATTATAATCTAAAATACAAATAGTCACAATTTCCTCCGTTCTTTGAGAATTTTATCGTAGATCATATTTACTTCTATTATCTCCATTTCTCCAAGATACAGTACCATTCCATACCCACCCAACTTTTTATCAGATTTATAATCTTTCAAGACCAATTTTGTGATTCCAAGATATTCTTGGATATGTCATCTTCTCTTATAGAGCAGTCCACTTATCAGAACACATACTCTTAGAATTGTCTCTCCACCTCCTAATATTTAACAGTCGCCAATAGCTCTATAGTTTTGGGTAGTATGCATGTGCATGTCCATTTTTCCTTTCCATACTGGGATTTATTCTGGTTTATATTTATCTGAGTTTTGTATGTGTTATCACAACTCTGAGTCCATAGGTTTAGCTGTAGTGATGTATCTAAAAGATACTGTTTCCTTGTCATCTATTGCTTTTGTCTCTTAAAGTATTTCTGCTTTCTTCTTTTTCTTTCTTTTTTCCTTTCCTTTCCTTTTCTTTTCTTTTCTTTCCTTTTCTTTTCTTTTCTTTTTTCTCTTCTTTTCTTTTCTTCTTTTTCTATGTTCTCTGAGCCTTAGAATGAAGGGGATGAGATAAAGTAGTCCCCAACCTCTTATTCTCTGTATGGTGACAAGTCATGAATAGCTGTGTTAATCACAATCTACTATAAATTGAAGTGTCTCAGATGACAGATGACAGATGCATTGACCTATGACAATAAGTCAGGAGGAATCATTTTAGTTCTGTTTCCATTTAGCAGTATGACACAAGTAGATTTTCTCCTAATGTCTATGACTTTTTTAGCTTTAGGTAGCTTAGCCTGCAATCATGGTGCCAGAGGTAGGTTTCATCCTGTGTAGTAAGACTTTGATCGCATCAGAAAATAATTGGTTACACCCATGTGCCATTCTACATCAATCAACATGTCTTTCTAGACCAGCCTATATTGGATCTCAATGAGTTATAGATCAGTATGAGTGCTACTCACATTTTTGTTATACATCTTGCATAGCACATTTAAACATTATGAAAGTTACCCAGGAGTGCCAATGTTTCCAGCTTGATTTTACCATGTTTTAAGATTCATGTAGTGTTTTCAACAATATGGTCTTATTGCTAAGTTTTGGAGTTTAACCAAAGACAATAGCAATATCCTATTATAAATGGGATTCTATAGGAATTCACTGTCCAAGAATCACATTCTTATCCCAAACAATCCCAACCTTGTACTAAGCTTGTGATTTATTAGCCTATGATATTTAGCAAGAGCACTGTTGGCATGTTATAGGCCAATGCCATTTTAACTCCTATGTTCAACTCTTTCTCTCTGTTTCTGTCTGTCTCTGTCTCTCTGTCTCCCTGTCTCTCTGTCTTTCTTTTCTCTCTCTCTCTGTCTCTCTGTCTCCCTGTCTCTCTGTCTTTCTTTTCTCTCTCTCTCTCTCTCTCTCTCTCTCTCTCTCTCTCTCTGTGTGTGTGTGGGGGGGGGCTATAAGCCCTGATCAAAGAACTAAAAAAAGCGACATGCCTGGGTCTAGCACTGTTTATTTTAATTGTTAGTCATTGGTGTTCAGTAGGATCATTATTGGCCTATTAGAGGATTATTTCACTTTAACTCGAGTTTCTCTGTTTCTCTCTTTTGTCTGTCAGTCTGATTTTATATATATATATATATATATATATATATATATATATATATATATAGTCTCTGACTCATATATTTATATACACATATACATACTCTCTCTCTCTCTCTCTCTCTCTCTATATATATATATATATATATATATATATATATATATATAACACATACACACATATATACATATACACACATACATACAGTACAGGAGTGTTGAGACTAAAAGCATGTGTTTGTGCCACTATGTCCAACCCATGTCAGTTTATTATAGAAATACCAAGACATTCTCAATTATAGCTTTCTTTCACAAAATCCAAGGGTTCAGCATAGGTACCTGCCGTTAGATAAACCTATGAAGAATTTGTAGATAATTTAGTAAATTTTTCCATGCATAATGAATTAGACTCAGGCTTGTGAGATGTCACAGCAGGTAAAGGACTTGCTGCCAAGACTGACAATCTGAAATAGATTCCCCAGAAACATCGTAGTGGAAGGAGAAAACTAACTGTGGCATCTACATGAATACTGTGCTGTCCATGTGCCCCATGCATATATACACACACACAAATAAATTTACATAATGAGAAAGAAAGTATGAAATGATATTTGCAGATAGATGGATGGAACTTAGCTTGATGAAGTAAAACAAGCAACTCAAGCAAAAGAAAATCATGGATTTTTTCCACATATGTAATGTAGAGGAATAATAGGATATAAAAAGTGTCTAATTGAAGCAATGTTAGGGGTGTGCAATGGGAAAAATAGATAGAAGATAATAAAGTGTTCTACAAGGGATTAATATGATCAAAATTCATTATATGTGCATATGGAAATGTCATCACGAAACTTATTACTTTGTACACATAATGTATGCTAATAAAAATAAGGCACTAAAAATTTGAACAGTGGCTGGCCATGGTTCTGCATGCCTATAATTCTCACACTCAGGGGAATGAGGCAGGAAGGTTATAAATTTAAGGCCAGGCTGGATTGCATAATAAGGGTCAGGTCTGCTAGTTCTAAATAAGATCCTGTCTCAAAAAGAAAATTAATTTCCCACCCAAGGAATTACGTGCAAAGTTAAAGCTACTTCAATTAACTGATTCAAGAAGAAGAAATGTAAAGTAAAATCAAAGGAGGAAATAAAAAACAGTAAAAAGACAATGGAAGACATTAGAATGAACAAATCAAATTCACACTTAAATAACAGCATCTTAGACTACAGGTTTCAGTCTTATATAGGGTTGTGGAAGTGAATGTGGGAGAAGGAAACATTTGACAACTATAAAATGTGTCAGATCCTTCAACAAGAGAGATTCAAAGTCAGTCACATGATAAATGTACAGTACCTCTGACATATCATACCTCGGTATTTCATAAAACTCCATAGCTATGTTCGTCCTGAACATACAACATGTGCTTTGTGCATTGTGTATTGTGCCTTCTCTCGAGCCACGTCTGGTGGTAAATGCTGTCAACTTTAATCTGGATTGCCAGGTAAGAGAGTCTTAATGTGAAATTTCTAGATTAAGTTAGTGTATGTGCTTGCGTATGGGGAATTGCATGACTTCATTAATTGAGGTGGGAAAACATTCCCAATGTGGATGGCAACCTTCTTTAGGCAATAAAACCAGCTTCTCCAAAACTCTGACAGCCTGCTCAGGAAGCCCATTCTAATCTCCTTTCATAGCAAAGCCTAAAGTTAATGGAAGATTAGACTGTTCAAAGCCAGATAGAAACAAAAAAGGATATGAGATGACAAAGAGAGTAGCCAATAAATCCTGTTGTTATTTACCTTTATTTCAGGCTATGGTTGGCAACTAAACACATACATCATGCAGCTTTATACCCCTTCATAGATCTTTGCTGATTGCAGCCCAATGGAACAGCAGCTCTCAAACTTTGGAGGTGTATGATTGAATCTTCCAAGTTACAGTTTTACCCTGGTAAGTATAGTCCTGGTAGTCTAGATGTTGCCATTCCCTTGTGGCTTTTCTAAACAATACCTTTATCTGGATTCTGTCAGCATTGCCTTTTTGATGTTGAATACCCAGTATTAGGAATCCCAGCTCACCTATGAAAAGACAGTAGAGTGAGCAAAGGTAGCTGCTACAAGGCTGTGACCATAAAGTGAGCTTCTATGCCAACCCTCACACTACCTCAACACCAAGCTTGTCCCTCCACTGATATCCAATCAGAAGTGACAGATTCTATCTGCTGTGTCTTGAGTAACTCAGTAACATCCAGCATACTGCACAAATGGCTTTGTTCCATATCTTTCACAAGCCCAGTTCCTTGTCTGTCACTCACCCATCCCAGGCTGCCTTTCAAACTGCTGTTCAGCTCCCTCTTTATGTTTCTTCACCTCCATAGCTACACCTGCCTTGCATCTCACGTCATGATTGCTGTTGTCATGGCTGTCATCTGTTGGCAGCCAGGAGAGAAAGCTGTGTTCTAAATAGAACACTTAGAACATTCTGATGTTGCTGTGCGATGCTGTTCTGTAAAGGAATGGACTTAATTTTCTTCCCTGTGTGACTTAGTTGTCCTTTCCTTTCATTATCCCTCCTCACACATGGAGTACTTTCCTTTCTTGCCTATACCACTGGAGAAGCGCTCTTTGATTTACGTTACAATTCTGTGGTTTTCTTGCTGTAGCCATCATAGAGTGATATATAGAAATATGAAATGGTAGGTGAGATAGTTAACCTGATACTGGCCCCATAGGGCTAATCCATTTGCATGCTTGGTCTCTATTTGTGGGAATTGTTTGAAAAGCATGAAGTGATGTGTCCTTTCATTTCAAAAGCCATGTTAGGTCTCTGCAGTATACTTTATAAAATATGAATTCTCAGCTATTGCTCCAGCACTATGCCCAATGCCATGCTTCATGTCCTGATGATAATGGACTCACCCTCTGAAACTTTGAGCAAGCTACCAATTAAATGTTTCCTTTTATAATTGGAAGACAGTAATTCTGAGAGCAATCAATACATACTATGGAGGCCCAGTTCAGGAGATTTCAATGGAGAACAATAAATACTAGCATCTAATTTGAGGCCATGGTAATATTTTGGTAAAGAATGTGGTTTCTTTTCCATCCCTTGTCCTAAGTATATGCCTGAGCCAATGTGGAAGAGTTTAGGACTAATTCATGGACATAGGAGGTTTCCAGAAAACCTAGTATTGGCGATGTCATATGGTTGTTAGTGATGACTCATTCAAATCTACAGTAAAATAGAGAAAATAGGTCAAAAAGAAATACAAAATGTAATGTACCCTTTGAGGAGACAAACAGTGCCAATATTAATTGGAGCCAACACCTGTGCTCAAGGAGATAAGACATTTAAAGAAATCAGGATCACTCAGTATTTGTGGCTCTTCCCAGTGCTTCCCACCCCTGCAACTACCTTGAACCTCACCACCGCCCAGGATCTGGGTTTCTGCCTCTCTTCTCCAACCCTGATCTCTACATAACTCAGTTGTTTTGGCTAAGCTGATCTCTTATTCTTGGCTTGGTCCACTTCTTTTATTCAGCAGCTCTTCTCTTTGTCTCCCTCTCCTCTCATGGACAGGTTTAGTCTGTTGGTTATGTTCATCCTGCAGTCTTCTCTGCTTGCTTTCTTCCTTTAATCTACAAAAAATATATTCTCCATACTTTAGGAATAGCCATACCCTCTCTTTTATTTGATTTTTTTTTTTCATTCAGCAGAGGAGACTCTCTGTGGAGGCCTTGGAAAGGCCTTTAAACTGTGAAATTGAAGCCTGAAATGTGTGGGAAAGCTCAAGATGTTGAGATGCCGGGACCTTAGGGTGTCAGCAAAGGAGAGCAGAAAACAAAGAGTGGACTGAGATTAAGAGAGAAGTGTGTTGCAATAACAGAGCTGGAAGAAGTGAGAGATCTGGAGAGCCATTTAAGATCTTTGACAAAAGATATAGAGTTATAGGACTTGAAGTTTACCCTGCAGGACCCACTTCTTGCTTTGGTCCAGTGTTTCCTCACTATACCACACTTTGCTCCATTTTGGAAATGTAGATCCTGTGCCATTGTGTATTGTAGATACTTGATTTGGTTATTGACTGTGATTTTATAGGGGGGTTACAATTAAAAGATTGTCTGGATTCTCAGAAAAGAAGGTGTTTTTTGGAAATTGAAAAATTCTTGAGACTTTGAAAGACACTGGGAATGTTTGAGTTTGTATTAAATGCATTTTGTATTATGACAGGTCCAAGCACATATATTGAGCAGGGAGGGAGTAGAAAGTAGTTTGAATGCGAATTTACTCTAGGATTAATTTTCTACGTAGTTGGTACAACTGTTTGAAAAGGATTAGGAAGTTTGGGCTTGTTGGAGGAGTGGACTTTGAGGTTTTATTAGTTCATACCAGGCCCAGTCTCTCTCCCTCTGTTGTGTGCATGTGGACCAGGCCCAGACTCTTTTTCCCTGCTGTGTGCATGTGGACCAGGGCCAGTCTCTCTTTCTCTCAGCTGTGTTCATATAGAACAGATATAAGCTCTCAGTTACTTCTCCAATGCCATGCCTGCCTGCTACCATGCTTCTTATTAGGATGGCTAAGGACCCATTCTCTGAAACTTTAAACAAGCCCCAATCCTTTCTTTTATAAAGTTGCCTTGGTCATGGTGTGTCTTTACAGGTATAGAAAAATAAGTAAGGCAATAGAGAAGCAAAATAGACCCTAGCATTTCAGTATGCCAGATTCTAACTTAGTGTCTTCAGGTCTTAGATTGGTGGATATATCAGAGTAGACAGTGTAGCTAAATTTTGCATAATGAAAAATATATATGAATCGCAGACTGATAATGGTTACTTGCTGAGGGCCATGCAAGAGGAACAACAAATGGCTTTAGAACTCATGGAATGTAGCCCATCAGTTATCACAGTCAAATGAGCAAGCCTCTGTGTGGTATGACCCCCAGGACCACAGGTCCTGAGGACTTCAGCCTGTTATAGAGTTCTGTTTTGCTTGCTGCCTTCACATCCCTCTTAATCTAAAAATTATATGAAAACGTTAAGGGGGCTTCACTCCCTCATTGGATCATATCTCTGATACTCACAATAGCACTTGATTTCTTTCAGGCATTGCTGCTGGAACAGATTAATGATTCAATCATCACTATAGGAAAAAACTTAGAAATGTAGATTGTCAACAAGGACCGCCCTTAGAAAATATTTGGAAAAATAAAATTGTTAGTGAAGCTCAGTTGAGATGTTTTTACTACTGGCTCTGATGTAGAGAACCTTAGTGAACACTTTGAAATTCAGAAAGGCACAGTCATTACTAAAGCAGGGGACCCGTTATGGTTAGGGAACAAGAACAATGGTAGCACTGACTGAAGTGACTCTCACTAAGGCTGGACTGCTGATGATTTATTTCTTATATCCATTTTTCCCTCAGCTACCTGATGTTATTTAATAAGAACTTTTGATTAGTAGATGTGCATTCTGAGGATTTAAGGGAGATATGACTGATTTTTATATAAAAGTTTAGATTTGTTATTCTAAGATTCTTCTAAGATCATGTTTAAAGATAACTAATAAAATAATTACTCCTTTCTTTGTAGCCACAAATTGCTGTCTGCCAGTAAAAGAAACTGACTGAATAAACTAGCTTGCTTGCTTACACTTTGATAATCTGAAACAAGTTGCTTAGTAATGAATGGACATGAGTTCTTGGGGATAATTTGTTTTCTTTACCTGACCTACATGATGTTATTTCTTGTAAAGTTACTGGGGAACACACTGTTTTTACAAAATCATTTCCTATAAGATAACAAAAACATTATCACATTTTTCCTTTCCTCCATCAACTATGTGTATATATGTCTATATAATGTGCATATATATATATATATATATATATATATATATATATATATATATATATGTGTGTGTGTGTGTGTGTGTGTGTGTGTGTGTGTGTGTGTGTGTGTGTATTTATATATAATAAGGTTTGTGTGACTGGAGGATGTAACATTGTCCCCTCCACCCATCAACTATGTGCATGTATGTTTATATGTAAAGTTTGTCTGTGTATGTGTTGCAGCTTGATCCATCCACAAATTGTGTGCATATACTTATGTATGTGTGAAATTCTTGAAGAATGCTTGTTGGAGCTTTTCTCTAAACATTCAATGTGCAAATGTGTTTATGTCTGTATGCATATACGTATATCTTTGTGCATATGAAGTTATTGAACTCTGCATTTTGTTTTATCCACACAGTGTGTATCTTTGTGTGAAATTTTTCTTTCCTTCTCTTTCATATTGGCCCTAAAGAGTTAAAAGGAGTTCATAGTTCTTCTGCTGGTCACAGGGCAAGCTAGCCCCAATAATTTAAGCTTTGTTCCCTCAGAGGAAAAAAAAAGTCTGCTTATAACTTCTGTAACTGCTGGTTGCCATTGGCAGCAGCCCCTGTAGGCATCTAGATCCACCCCTATCAGCCAGCCTCAGCACTGACCCCATATCTGTCACCTGCCTAAGTTTACCCTTTGGTGTCAAAGCTGGTTTTTGACAGTTAGTGAAGGTCACATGTATAATATGGAAAATACTAACAATATTTAATAGGTTTTGAAAAATAAAGATACAAATTCGCTGAGTAGGGAATGAGATATAGATGTGGGAGGAATGGAGAAAAGGTATGAATATGATCAAAACACATTGTGTATTAAAATTTTTAAATAACTAATGCTAACTGAATTGAAGGGTTTTATTAGGTATAATAAATAGATTACATACTTAATTATACTAGTTGCTTTTATTTCAGGAATGCAAAATAGACTCAATACTTGTCAGTCAATGTAATCTATTATACACTTGCATAAACGAAGAAATATAATTTTTACAGTAGATGCATAAAAGATAGAAATAATCATTTTTTGATTTTTAAAAATATGTAGCAAACTAGAAATATAGTAAAGATATTTTACATTATGAGGAAAGATCTCAATATGATGTCGGGTCTATTGTATCTTTATGTAGAAAAAATAATATAACCTGTCCAGTGTATATAGTAGGAACACAAAATATTGTGATTGTTCTTAACTAATAACTCATATTATATTCAGTCATCATGTTTCTTATAATTCTACCTTGAAGATGAGCAGTTGCTCTATTTTTCATAATTATAAAGAGAAGGAAATCATAATTCATGTACTTAGTTTAAGTCATGAATTAGGAGTCTATGTGTCATTAAAAACATTTTACCATAATGACCCATGTTACCAAGTTATTTAAATTATTTCCTATATATTATTTTGAACAAAGAATAATTATATACATAACACATTATACTTTACTTAGTATAGAGTTGAATACCTTGCATTTTGCTGAATATTTGGTCAATTTCTCTAAATCTAACTTACCTGTAAGTCAGCCTTCATCTTCCAAACTAGAAGCAATTGTCTGACACTCGATTTTTTTTAAATAAGAAAAGATTCCATTTATTTTTCAACAACTCAGCAGCTAGCTTATGCAATAAATATTTGATAAACGTCTAATAGTTATGGAACAGATGAAAATTTCATGCATAGTTAAAAGACATAACAAATCTGATGTATTGAATACTGCTATCACGAAAAGGTAGTCAACTATTAATACTGTGATAACAATGATTGTGCAAATGCACAGGCAATTTGCATAGCACCTTCAAAAGCTAAAGTATCTTTTATTCTAGATAATATTCATAAATCTTAAAGCAGTAGATTAATTGGTCATACTTATAAAACGTGGTTGAATATTTTTCTTTGCATTTGATTCTTTCTCAAACTTAAAACAGCAAGAGCATATCATTTAGAAAATAATTATTTGTTTGCTGAAAATTGGGGCATATTCCTCTCAACTAACACCTTCAAACAGACAATTAAATTAATACAGTAAGTATTCAGTTGTACATATGTATACATTTAGGCATGGGATGCTAGCATTTTTAAATGAGGTATTATTAAAGAAATGCAAATTGATGCGTTGTTGAAAGCAATATCCAATTATTTTTCTTTTTCCCCCTCTCCCTGCCCCCCTTTCTTTTTTTTCTTTTCTTTTTATACTTGTTTTATTTTTTTTCCAACATTTATTAGATAATTTCTTCATTTACATTTCAAGTGTTATCCAGAAAGTTCCCTATACCCTCCCCCCTCCCAGCCCTGCTCCCCTACCCACCCGCTCCCACATCTTGGCCCTGGCGTTCCCCTGTACTGGGGCATATAAAGTCTGCATGACCAAGGGGCCTCTCTTCCCAATGATGGCCAACTAGGCCNTAGGAAGGGGTGACGTGTCCACATTTTGATCTTCCTTCTTCTTGAGTTTCATGTGTTTAGTAAATTGTATCTTGGGTAGTCTAGGTTTCTGGGCTAATATCCACATATCAGTGAGTACATGTTATGTGAGTTCTTTTGTGATTGGGTTACTTCACTCAGGATGATGGCCTCCAGATCCATCCATTTGCCTAGGAATTTAATATATGTATTGTTTTTAATAGCTGAATAGTACTCCATTGTGTAAATATACCAAATTTTTTTTATCCATTCCTCTGTTGAGGGACATCTGGGTTCTTTCCAGTTTCTGGCTATTATGAATAAGGCTGCTATGAACATAGTGGAACATGTGTCCTTATTACCAGTTGGAATATCTTCTGGATATATGCCCAGTAGGGGTATTGCAGGATCTTCCTGTAGTACTATGACCAATTTTCTGAGGAACCGCCAGACTGATTTCCAGAGTGGTTGAACCAGCTTGCATTCCCACCAACAATGGAGGAGTGTTCCCTTTTCTCCACATCCATGCCAGCATTGTTGTCACCTGAATTTTTGATCTTAGCCATTCTTACTGGTGTGAGGTGGAATCTCAGGGTTGTTTTGATCTGCATTTCCCTGATGATTAAGGATGTTGAACATTTTTTCAAGTGCTTCTCAGCCATTCGGTATTTCTCAGTTGAGAATTCTTTGTTTAACTCTGTGCCCCACTTTTTAATGGGTGATATTTGATTTTCTGGTGTCCACCTTCTTGAGTTCTATATATATATATATATTGGATATCAGTCCCCTATCTGATTTACGATTGGTAAAGATCCTTTCCCAGTCGGTTGGTGGCCCTTTTGTCTTGTTGACAGTATCTTTTGCCTTATAGAAGCTTTGCCACTTTATGAGGTCCCATTTGTCAATTCTTGATCTTACAGCACAAGCCTTTGCTGTTTTGTTCAGGAATTTTTCCCCAGTGCCCATATCTTCGAGGCTTTTCCCCACTTTCTCCTCTATAAGTTTCAGTGTCTCTGGTTTTATGTGGAGGTCCTTCAACCACTTAGACTTGACCTTAGTGCAAGGAGATAAGAATGGATCAATTCCCAGTCTTCTACATGATAGCTGCCAGTTGTGCCAGCACCATTTGTTGAAAAGGTTGTCCTTTTTCCACTGGATAGTTTTAGCTCCCTTGTCAAAGATCAGGTGACCATAGGTGTGTGGATTCATTTCTGGGTCTTCGATCCTATTCCATTGATCTACCTGTCTGTTGCTGTACCAGTACCATGCAGTTTTTGTTATGATTGCTCTGTAGTACAGCTCGAGGTCAGGCATGGTGATTCCACCAGAGGTTCTTTTATTGTTGAGAAGAGTTTTTGCTAGTCTCGTTTTTTTGTTATTCCAGATGAACTTGCTAATTGTCTTTTCTAGATCCTTGAAGAATTGAGTTGGAATTTTGATGGGGATTGCATTGAATCTGTAGATAGCTTTTGGCACAATAGCCATTTTTACTATATTGATTCTGCCAATCAATGAGCATGGGAGATCCTTCCATCTTCTGAGATCTTCCTCCATTTCTTTCTTCAGAGACTTGAAGTTCTTGTCATACAAATCTTTCACTTCCTTCGTAAGAGTCACACCAAGATATTTTATACTGTTAGTGACTATTGTGAAGGGTGATGTTTCCCTGATCTCTTTCTCAGCCAGTTCATCCTTTGTATAGAAAAAGGCNGGGCTTTTTTTGGTTGGGAGACTATTAATGACTGCTTCTATTTCTTTAGGAGATATAGGGCTGTTTAGGTCATTAATCTGATCCTGGTTTAACTTTGGAACTTTGTATCTGTCTAGAAAGTTATCCATTTCATCCAGATTTTCCAGTTTTTTTGAATATAACCTTTTGTAGAAGGATCTGATGGTGTTTTGAATTTCCTTAGGATCGGTTGTTATGTCTCCCTCTTCATTTCTGATTTTGTTGATTTGGATGCTATCCCTGTGCCCTCTAGTGAGTCTGGCCAAGGGTTTGTCTATCTTGTTGACTTTTTCAAAGAACCAGCTCCTGGTTTGATTGATTCTTTGGATAGTTCTTTTTGTTTCCACATGGTTGATTTCACCCCTGAGTTTATTTCCTGCTGTCTACTCCTCTTAGTTGACTTTGCTTCCATTTGTTCCAGAGCTTGCAGTGTGCTGCCAAGCTACTGGTGTAAGCTCTCTCCATTTTTTTTTTTTTTTTTTTTTTTTTTTTTTTTTTTTTTTTTTTTGTAGGAACTCAGAGCTATGAATTTACCTCTCAGGAATGCTTTCATTGTGTCCCATAAGTTTGGGTATGTTCTGGCTTCATTTTCATTAAATTCTAGAAAGTCTTTAATTTCTTTCTTCATTCCTTCCTTGACCAAAGTATCATTGAGTAGAGTGTTGTTCAATTTCCAAGTGAATGATGGTGTTCTGCTACTTATGTTGTTATTGAATAGCAGCCTTAGTCCATGGTGATCTGATAGGATGCATGGGACAATTTCAATATTTTTGAATCTGTTGAGGACTGTTTTGTGGCCAATTATGTGATCAATTTTGGAGAAGGTGCCATGAGGTGCTGAGAAAAAGGTATATCCTTTTGTTTTCGGATGAAATATTCTGTAGATATCTGTTAAGTCCATTTGTTTCATAGCTTCCGTTAGTTCGACTGAATCTCTGTTTAGTTTCTGTTTCCAGGATCTGTCCATTGATGAGAGTGGGGTGTTGAAGTCTCCCACTATTATTGTGTGAGATGCAATGTGTGTTTTAAGCTTTACTAAAGTTTCTTTAATGAAAGTCGCTGCCCTTGCATTTGGAGCATAGATATTCAGAATTGAAAGTTCCTCTTGGAAGATTTTGCCTTTGATGAGTATGAAGTGCCCCTCTTTGTCTCTTGATAATTTTGGGTTGAAAGTCTATTTTATTCGATAGTAGAATGGCTACCCCAGTTTTTTTCTTCGGGCCTTTTGCTTGGAATATTGTTTTCCAGCCTTTCACTCTGAGGTGGTGTCTGTCGTTTTTCCTGAGGTGTGTTTCTTGTAGACAGCAAAGTGTAGGGTCCTGTTTGTGTAGCCAGTCTGATAGTCTATGTCTTTTTATCGGAGAATTAAGTCCATTGATATTAAGTGATATTAAGGAACAGTAATTGTTGCTTCCTGTCAATTTTGTTTTTAGAGTTGGGATTCTGTTCTTGTGGTTGTCTTCTTTTAGGTTTGTTGAAGGATTACTTTCTTGCTTTCTCTAGGGCAGAGTTTCAGTCCTTGTATTGGTGTTTTTCTGTTATTATCCTTTGAAGGGCTGGATTCGTGGAAAGATATTGTGTGAATTTGAATTTGTTGTGGAATGCTTTGGTTTCTCCGTCTATGGTAAATGAGAGTTTTGCTGGGTATAGTAGCCTGGGCTGGCATTTGTGTTCTCTTTGTGTCTGTATAATCTCTGTCCATGATCTTCTGGCTTTCATAGTCTCTGGTGAGAAGTCTGGAGTAATTCTGATAGGCCTGCCCTTTCATGTTACTTGACCTTTTTCCCTTGCTGCCTTTAATATTCTCTCTTTATTTAGTGCATTTGTTGTTCTGATTATTATGTGTGGGGAGGAATTTCTTTTCTGGTCCAGCCTATTTGGAGTTCTGTAGGCTTCTTGTATGTTTATGGGCATCTCATTCTTTAGGTATGGAAAGTTTTCTTCTATTAATTTGTTGAAGATATTTGCTGGCCCTTTAGTTTGATAGTCTTCCTTCTCATCTACTCCTATTATCCTTAAGTTTGGTCTTCTCATTGTGTCCTGGATTTCCTGGATATTTTGTGTTAGGATCTTTTTGCATTTAGCATTTTCTTTGATTGTCTTGTCTATGCTCCCTATAGAATCTTCTGTGCCTGAGATTCTCTCTTCTNGCCCTTTAGTTTGATAGTCTTCCTTCTCATCTACTCCTATTATCCTTAAGTTTGGTCTTCTCATTGTGTCCTGGATTTCCTGGATATTTTGTGTTAGGATCTTTTTGCATTTAGCATTTTCTTTGATTGTCTTGTCTATGCTCCCTATAGAATCTTCTGTGCCTGAGATTCTCTCTTCTATCTCTTGTATTCTGTTGCTTATGCTATATCTATGGTTCCTGATTTTTTTTCCTATGGTTTCTATCTCCAGGGTTATCTCCTTTTGGTTTTTCTTAATTGATTCTACTTCCATTTTTAGGTCCTGGAAGGCTTTGTTCATTTCAATCACCTGTTTGGTATTGTTTTCCTGTAACTCTCTAAATTTTTCCTCTATAAATGCTTCTAGTTGTTTAACTGTGTTTTCCTGCATTTCCTTCTTATAGTCCTCCATCATCATGATGAGTGACTTTATATCCATGTCCTGTTTTTCTGGTGTGCTGTTGTATCTAGGACTTGAAGTGGTGGGTGAGTTTTGATCTGGTGATGTCAAGTACCCTTGGATTCTGTTGCTTCTTTTCTTATGATTTCCTCCTGCCATCCCTGCCCAAGGAGACCTGTTGTTGGTGCAGACCAGAAGGGAGCATTTGTCCTCTCCTGGGCCTTTATCAATCTCCCACTGGTGTCTCAGGTCTCTTACGATTGGGCAGGAACAGATGCTGAGTTCAGCTGCTCACCTGTGGTCCCAAGATAGGCTGGGGAGTCCCGAAGGGGCCTCAGGGAGAGTGCACAGAGCCTGTGCCCAAGCCTTGAGCTGGTGCGGGGTGCACTGGACTGGACCTGAAGGAAGAGTCTGTCCTGCTCTGGGCCTTTATCAATCTCCTGGCTGGTGGCTCCTGTGCCTGGTGCTGGAGCAGCGTGGGCCAGAAGGGAAGGGGTCCGTTGCTGCCCTGTCTATCTCCCAGCTACAGACTCAGGTCCCAGGAGATTGGACTGGAACAGATGTGTGTTACTCTCACCAGTGTTCCCGAGATTGCTAGGAGAGTCCCACCAGAAACCTGGTTGGGTGCACAGCCCCCGGGCCTTGTGCCCTGCGCTGGAACAGTGTGGACCAGAAGGGAAGGGGTCCGCTGCCCGCCTGTCTATCTCCCGACTGCAGACTCAGGTCCCACGAGATTGGACTGGAACAGATGTGTGTTCCTCTTACCAGTGGTCCCAAGATCACTAGGAGAGTCCCGCTGGAGACCTGGGTGGGTGCACAGCATGCAGGCCTTGCGCCCTGCGCTTGAGCGGTGTGGACACGCCTGTCTATCTCCCAGCTGCAGACTCAGGTCC
The DNA here is from genome assembly GCA_902729485.2 of Mus minutoides. Classification (NCBI taxonomy): domain Eukaryota; kingdom Metazoa; phylum Chordata; class Mammalia; order Rodentia; family Muridae; genus Mus; species Mus minutoides. Next base: position 1,758,174 of record LR749493.1, read on the forward strand.
CATGAGATTGGACAGTGGTCCCGAGATCGCTAGGAGAGTCCCGCTGGAAGCCTGGGTGGGTGCACAGCACCCAGGCCTTGCGCCCTGCGCTGGAGCGGTGTGGACTGAAAGGGCCCTTCCCCGCTTTCTTTCTCCCTCTTGAGCTGGCCTACTTGTTCCAGCTCATAGTTTTTGTTTGTTGGTTTGTTTGTTTTGTTTTGTTTCTCATTACAGATGTTTGTGAGTCACCATGTGGTTGCTGGGATCCAAACTCATTTCCTCCAGAAGAGCAGTCAATGCTTTTAACCACTGGGCCATCTCACCAGACCCGAATTATTTTTCCAAATTGCTAATCCTTCAACTAATAATTCTGTGCAATTTTAAGCTAACAGTTCAACTCACATAAGTTGACACTTTTCATATTATTTGTAGCAACGTTTTACATAGAATTTTATCCTTTGTAGTATTTCTTTCTCAGTAAAACCAAAAACTTTAAAACATGCCAAGTGCAAAAAATAGTAAAATGACAAAATCACCCTTATGGGATATAATGGAGTTATTCAAGTGCATGTTTAAAGTACTTAAAGAATTGAGAAAATTCTAATTATCACTGAAACAATAAATGAAAATTGTGCTATACAGATAAACATGTTTACAAAATCCTAGAACACATGTGATTTCTTTAAAAAGATTTAAGATAAAGAAAGTAGCTGGTTGTAGTAGCTCCTGCCTGTAATACTAACACTCATGAGGCTGAAGCATCAACATCCAGGCTAGTCTTAAATACCATGAGAACTCTTATTTCAATGATAAACAAACACACAGATAGACAAAAACAAAACAAAAACACAGCTGATATGAGGGCCCCCAAACACATATAGAGCAGAGGACTGTTGGGTCTTCACTCAGTGAAAGAACATACACCTAACACTCAGGAGACTTGAGGCCCCAGGGAGTGAGGAGGTCTGGTGGGGTGGGGACATCCTCTTGGAGACTGAGGTGGGGAGGGGGCAGAGGAAAGTATGGGATATAGAACACTAAAAGGGTGGACCTGGAAGGGGATAAAGACTGGAATGTAAAAAAAAAAAGTTTAAAGAATTAAAAAAAAAACCTATAAAATAATTTTTAAAACAAATAAAAAGCAAAGGAACAGGTGTTAAATAAATATATGTTTTTTGTTGTTGTTTTGTTTTGTTTTTAGTAATCAGACCTTAATGATTTACTACAATATTCTCTCTATTAGGTATTTTTTCTTTTACTGGATATTTTATTTATTTATATTTCAAATGTTATCCCCTTTCCCAGTTTCCCCTTTGTTTCCCCCTATTCCATCTCCCCTCCCCCTGCTTCTATGAGGGTGTTCCCCCACCCACCCTCCCACCTACCCTCCCACCCACCTACCTACCCACCCACCCACCCCTGCCTTCCAGCTTGGCATTCTCCTACACTGAGGCATTGAACCTTCTCAGGGCCAAGGGCCTATCCTCCCATTGATGCCCCAGAAGGCCATCCTCTGCTGCATATGCAGCTAGCTTTAAGAAAACTCCATCTATAGGTAGAACACAGCACATTTTTAAAGCATTGAAACATTCCTATATAATATAATGGTAGAAACATGCCATTATATACTAGTCAATATTTAGTGATATTTAAAAATAAAACTTGAGTCCTAAATTGAATAATGAAGCTTAATAAATTAGTAGTAAAATACTAATTGTTAACAAGTTGATCTCACCAGTACAAAACATTATAGAAAAATTATTGAATATTGATGTTCAAGATAAACTCTATATATTCCAAAGAGTTGTTTATATGCCTAAAATTTCCAATATAAGTAAATAAAAGTGCTAAACCTAAAAATAAAATTGAGCTATAATTATATTAAAGCAATTAAGTGTGAATTATATATTATATTTTTCATTGACTCCCTTGTGTTTATTTAGGAGGTAGGGGAGTGGCAAAGGGGTCACAAAATAATTACTGACAGGGAAAGGATAAGGGAAGCTGCAGGGGTATTCAGGAATGCAGTATCTGTTTCTATAGGTGATGACAAGACAGCATGCCTGTAAGAGTTATATATTTTTAATCTTATTTTACATATATGCATCTAATACATCCAATATAAGCTGAAAATTAAATAAATAAATGTAAAGAAAACATATTTGTACTGGAAATTTGAGTACATTCTAATAGCTAGCTTGTGTATGTTTTGAAACTTATCCTTTTAAAAAATGAATACAAATGCATGCCTATAATTAACAACTCCAGAAAATCATGGTTCCTTTAATATTCTTAATTTGAACACACACACACACACACACACACACACACACACACACACACACACATACACACACACACACACACACACACACACACACACACACATATATATATATACACATATATACATCCACATGTACAACAAAAGCAACTATGGAATAAAATATGATTATCCCAATATCTGGCACAAAAACCCAGCTAACATTTGAATCTAGTGTTTGAGTAAAATAAATGTATTATTATGCTACTCTATTTTTGTTTAATATATAGTCCTTTCACAAGAACAAGAAGGCCTGGAAATATAACGGTATGACTATTAACACTTACTCTTTGAAAAGTAAGTTTTTATTATTTGAATATTGCTCATTCTAACCCTTGAGTATGGTAATTCCTTTTTCTTTAGTCATTGAATAATGAAAGTTTGAACTCAATCTTCAATGTCAACAAATTTACATAAAACATACTTATTCAAATACCAATGCTGGAATATTTAACTTTTCTAGAAATTTTGAATACCCATATTTCCTCCCAGTTTGTTGAAGTAGACACAGAATTCTTTCAAAATTTGTGGTGAACATAATGTGCTGACACTTATGCACATGGCTTCACAGTTGAGTTGGGGTCAACACAAGTTTCCTTTGAAACATTTGTCATTTCTTTGTGGTAAAATTATAATTCTACTATAAAATAGCATGCCAGAATTGAGTTCTAATTAAAACTTAGTGACAGTTGACAAGCCAAGCCTCTCATACTTCCTCCTGCTCTACTCTTAATGTCTAAAAGATCAACATTTTAGATTCCACATGAGTATTATCTCTTAGCATTTTTCATTTTATACCTGGATTATTTTGCTAAATACGATGTTAGATTCTTTTTCCAGCAAATATTCTTAGCAATTTTTGTCTAAAATTAGTCATCTATAGATGCAAGAGCTTAGTCATGACACTTTTCTTCTTAGTGATCTTTGTGTCTTATGCAAATAAAAATTTTCAATTGTTATGGCTATGTATGGGGCATATTTTGAAGCTAATTAATATAATGACTCATTTTGTAGCTTTTTTTGGCTAAAAGTAACTTTATATATTTAGAGGTTTGTGATTCGATCCTAATTTCATCATTCATTTCTCATACTTTGAAGAATCTTCGGGGATTGTAGTAGTTCTGAATTACAAATCACTTGGGTGTTATGGACATTTTAACAGTATTGATTCTTCTAATCAGTGAACATAAGATTTCTGTTAACTTGCTTTCTGTCACTATGACAAAATATACACACACACACACACACACACACACACACACAAAAACAACAACAACAAAAACAAAACAAAACAAAACAAAAAAAACGCTCCAGTAATAAATATAGAGATTTGCTGGTTTCTGAAAGGTCAGGCCCTATTCACTAGGTCCCATTATTTCTATGCTTGTTATAAGAAGGCATATTGTGGAAGGCATTGCAATGGAATATAGAGCCATTCTATTGATATTATGGTATCCACGATAACAGAGAGTGAGTACAAGAGGGAAGACCAATAGCATGATAACAGGTACAGTGCTATGCCCTTATGCCCTGACTATTTATTAGTCCAGTTACATGTAATGACATGGGGAGGAGACTAAGATGTTCTATTTGTGGATATATTTGGTGTGCCAACTCTAGGGATCCAGTTCTATTGTTTATGTTCCCTCTACTTTCTTTCATTAGTGTTACATCATTCCTACTATGGAATGTTTACATCTATGGTTATTATATTCCTTAGATTTATTCTTTGTGGCAACTACAAGTAGAATTGCTTTCTTTATTTTTATTTCATATAATTCACTATTGGCATATAGCAACACAAGTGATTCACATATATTTATTTTTGCATCTTCCAAATTAGCTTGATTTGTTTTTAAATTCTAATAGTTTTTTTTAGAGTATTGAATTTTACATAGAAGACAGACAGACAGACAGAAAGGTTTTGTCCACTGAAAACAGTAATCATTTTAATTTTTTTTCACTTTAGGTGCCCTTATTGTGTTTACTTGTCTTACTGTGTTTACTTGCTCTGGATGTGACTTGCAAACCTAGCTTGAGCAAATGCAAGGAAAGTAGATTACTAATCTTAGAAACACTTTTAGAATGATTTTCTCATTCTATATATTATTATTGATGTTGACTCATAGCCGGGGGATAGGGTCCATAAGGTCTACTTGATATTACTTTCACTATGGTGAGTCCAGAACTGAGTTTAAAGTTAATTCTTGCACCTCCGTATTGTATTTGCTCCCTAGTAGATGAGACTTTATCTGTGCTATGCTGGTTAAGCTCAGAGAACAGATGCTGTAGCCAGTGTCTTGGCTAGTTAACAAAGCTGATGCTGTACTGAATGATGACTGAGGCTTCTGGCTACACAATCAGTTAGCGGGATGTTGGTCAATACTCTTATTCTCACTCTTTGATTCATGGATACCATAATGTCAACAGACTTGTTCTATATTCAATATATATATATATATATATATATATATATATATATATATATATATATATATAATATTCTATGCTGGCTTAGTAGGAGCAAATAAATATTGTGGCAGAGTGACTAGGTTTTGTTTCTTAATCTTAAATCTTTATATTGGATTCCCACCAAGTATCTCTCCATGCTGCACTAACATGGAACTAGGCAAGGAATGATGCAAATTATTCCTCTTTGTTTATTTTTTCAAAAGGTCATTCCTTTCCATTGTGCTAAAGCTACAGGCTGTGATCTCTCAAGTTTTTTTTTTTTCATTTTCCCTTGAGGATACATTCATGTATTCAAATGAATATTTTCTGTGAAGATGAACCCTAGAAGATATTATACTGAAATTTCACTATCATTTTGCATATATTCTCTTCATTGTCTTTTATGCATTTACAGCTATTAATATGTATTGCTCAGTTTTCAAATGTTCTACCAGAATTGCATATCTGAAAGAAATATAATTTGGTTATGGTACATATGGAATTTATTATATTTACTTGCATTATGGGAATGGGCAATCCAACAATGGTTATATACACACTGGGGTGCTCATTAAACCACTAGCTATTCAATTCATGAAGCTAGGTGCCTTAGAATTCTCATTTGGCTAAAATCTCTTCTTAACTACTGGTACACATTGCAGGAAGGCAAAAATACTGGTGTTCGGAACAAAATTTAAAAAGGGGGGGGGGGCTGGTGGCCCTGGGGAAAGTAGGGGAGGAAAGAAACCCACTGCCCCGCCAGTTTCCCTATTCTCTGGTCAGTCAGGCGTGGGAAGGCTGCTACTTACCCTATCCACTCATCTCTGGGTGGGCATTCCTCTATCCCACTCTTCAGGGGGTGGTCAAGGGGCAGCCCTGCCTGGGGACCCCCCTGGAGCTACTTAGCTAAAGCCACCAGGGTTGTGGGAGAGAGGGAATAGGGGAAAAAGTTCCCAACACTAACCAGAGTGCGCAGGGGAACTTGAAGGACAGAGACTGTCTATGGTTTAAGAGCTTTATTATAGAAATGTAGGGGAAAGAGTGAAGGAGAGAGAGAGAGAGAGAGAGAGAGAGAGAGAGAGAGAGAGAGAGAGAGAGAGAGAGAAGAAAACAAAGAGAAAGGGAAGAGGTTAGAGAAGTGAAAGGACAAAGGAATAAGAATAAGAGAGCAAAAGAGCAAGAGTAAGAGAGTTAGGTGTGGGCTGAGCACCCCTTTTTATGGTCTTCACTGTTGCTAGGTAACTGGGGAGGAGTTTAGCCTGAAGGTGAGAAACTTGGGCTATTGCTTATGTGACCACTGACCATGCTTCTTTTGTGGGGGCTGTGGGAGGTAGTACCTTAGGCAGGGGCTGGAGTTCCAGGAGCATGAGGGAATGCCTACCTTGTCATGTTGGTGAATTATGACCATCGGGGTTCAGACCTCAGCTGGACTAGAGACCAACCTGCAATTCCCCACATGCTGGTGGTTCCAGTATAGGGGAATGCCAGGCCCAGGAAGCAGGAGTGGGTGGATTGGGGAGAGGCAATAGGGGATTTTTGGAGGGAAACAAAAAGGAAAGGGGATAACATTTGAAATGTAAATAAAGAAAATATCACAGAGGTCCTATCTTCAGAAGAAGGAAAAGCAGACAAGAAAAGAATACGCTAAATGCTTTATAGCTGTGGCTCCCACCTTGGAGGTGCCTGATCGCAGGAAGTCTTCTTTCCTCAGAAACTCCTCTTTGGCAAATTCCTCACCAATATGCCAGGCAAGTATATCTAGTTTAGTCATGTTAATGATTGAAATTTATCATTTCATCTACCAAGTATTTCTAGGTTCTTCTCACCATCAGATAAATGATTCTGAGTCTGGGCAAAATAAAGCATTGGCAGGAAAGAAAATGTGAGCTTCTAAACTATTTTTCTATGATGAAAAAATTTTAAACAAGTTTTCTATGAAGAACTGTAGGCAAGTGATTATTACTTCAATAAGTTGAGATAGAGTTCTCCCTTACAGATACTATTGCATATGCCAGCAAGATTTTGATGAAAGGACCCTGATAAAACTATCTCGAGTGAGGCTATGCCAGTGCCTGGCAAACACAGACGGGATGCTCACATTCATCTATAGGATGGAGCACAGAGCCCCTAATGGAGGAGCTAGAGAAATTACTGAAGGAGTTGAAGAGGTCTACAACCCTTTAGGTGGAACAACAATATGAACTTAACAGTACCCCCAGAGCTCATGTCTCTAGATGCATATGTAGCAGAAGATGGCCTAGTCGGCCATCACTGGGAAGAGAGGCCCCTTGGTCTTACAAACTTTATATGCCCCAGTACAGGGGAATGCCAGGGCCAGGAAGTGGGAGTGGGCAGGTGGAGGATCAGGGTGGGGTGGGGGGGAGGTATAGGGAACTTTCGGGATAGCATTTGAAATGTAAATAAAGAAAATATCTAATAAAAAATCTTTGCTCTTTTTTGAAAGGTTATTAATTGTTGGTTCTTGTTTCATAAGGATAACTTTTAAATCATTATAAATTTATATATTATTATTTACATTACTTCTTTCTCCTTATGTGAATTTTTGTATCTCTCAAGTAATTCACTTATTATATAAACTATCAAATGTGTGGAAGCACTGTTTTTCACAATACTTTCTGTGTGACACTTTGATTTATATATAACCTCAGCTCACTTAAAAGTATTTCTCTATAATTATTGATTTCCAGTTTCTCCAGTTTTTTTTCTTTGTAAGACTGTTATGTAACAGGAATTCTGTTTCCAAATATTTTTGGTAATGGCCATCATACATGTAAATCATGTTTGTAATAATGACAACTATGCAAACTCTTTGCAATGATAAAATGAATTCTGTGATATATCAATATTGTTATATATTGTGTCAGAAATAAATGTTTTTTAATAGGTAGAGTTTTGGGGATTAAAGATACTCAATATTACAGTTATGTATTTGTTGTCCTTCATAACTAAATACTTCCTGAGAACAATTATCATTTTTGTTGAATATCAGACATAATTCAATATTATACTTTTAAATGTATTTTCAAACATATTAACATATATGCATATAATATAGAGATATAGTTACATCTATCTAGGTAAATGTTTTACCTGGCACAGCTACATTTTCACAGTGAAAATACTTGTGCACTCTGCCATTTTTCTAGAATATAATGTTGTTTGTTATTAGGTGCAGTCCAAATGCCTATATGGTATATATGTTTTAACTTTTTAATCTCCACCATCCTCTAGTTATCCAGTACTCTCACAACCATCATTTTATGTACAAAATTGTGAGATATGTATACATGCTGCTGTATTTATTGCAGCACTAATCACAATAGGCAAGATATAGAAAATTCAAATTTCATTTTACTTTTCTCTATGAGAATGTTCAATGATGTATATAAATGTTCCTTTGATTTCCTCAGAATAAGGAATCAGGGCCATACTCAATCTGTGCAAATCCCCTGCTTGAGCTGAGCCCAGAATATTTCCTTTTATGTTCTATCCATTCCTAGGCCAAGGACTAGAGGCTTTTAGTGTCCATCCATACTATCTAGTCTCTTAAGCTGACTGATTCAATCCAGTCTTTCTCTCTCTGTGTCTGCCTGAATTGCTTTGTTTGGCCTCATACTTACTTTGGCAATATATTCTAATCTTCTGACTCCTCGTTCTCTGGCTTATTATTTGCTCACCGGTGTCTAACTTGTTCTCTCTGCAACCTGTCTCTGTAAAACTGTCCCTGGAAAACTCCTGTAGCTACCCCCAACCCCACTCTTATGTAGCTTCTCTTTCCCGTGCTGTTCTATGTGTTGGGCATATCCTATCTCTTACTCATTCTGACAAATCTTTCTCTGATTGGGCACTTTCTCTGCTCCTCAATTAGACATCACTTTCAAACATGGCTGCTTCCTTTTACAAAATCACCTTACCTTCACTGTTAGGAATTAAAGGATTTTGTATTCCAGGCAGATCATACTGCAATCCAGAGTTTGTCTGCCTTCCAACTGGATCATATAAACCTAAAAGATCTTTGTATGTGATCCCTTGCCAGAGCAGCAATATTGCTATTTTAAAAAATTTAAATCCTCCACAGCTGTCTACTTCTTAACTTACTGGTCCCTATCTAATGACTAAATGCTTCATGGTAGTCTCATCTCAGTTTCTCTTCTCCCTAGCATAGTGGCTTGGAAGATACTACTATCTGTAGTTCCCGATATCTTCAATAAATTTGAAAATCTGTTGTTTTCAAATAATTTTAGATTCCTACAAAATTATATATAGTTAAGAAAGGTATTATATGATCTTTTTAACAAATTTCTTCCAGATGTCACAGTCTTCCATGGGAAAGTCTCTAATAGTAGCAGCAGTCTTGGTTCTTTTTTTTTTTTTTTTTTTTTTTTTTTTTTTTTTTTTTTTTTTTTTTTTTTTTTTTTTTTTTTTTTTTTTTTTTTTTTTTTTTTTTTTTTTTTTTTTTTTTTTTTTTTTTTTTTTTTTTTTTTTTTTTTTTTTTTTTTTTTTTTTTTTTTTTTTTTTTTTTTTTTTTTGGTTTTTCGAGACAGGGTTTCTCTGTGTAGCCCTGGCTGTCCTGGAACTCACTTTGTAGACCAGGCTGGCCTCGAATTCAGAAATCTGCCTGCCTCTGCCTCCCAGCAGTCTTGGTTCTTAGGCTCTCCAAAGAGATGGATTCAAATGGAGCACAGTAGTAGATCTAGCAGCCAAGAGTTTAATTAGAGAGTTGAGAATAGACTCTTTAGAAAAAGAGAAAGCTGACTCAGGCATCAGTGGACTCAATTTTTTCAGGCATTATGCTTGGGATTCTCTATGTTATAGCTCCTTCTTTGTATCTCTTTCAGGGTTAAGACTTCCATGAAAGGGAAATACTTTTCTCAGAATCTCGTGCTACCCAAAGTTCAGTCTGTATGAGTAGGTGGGTAAGGTGTAAGCATTGATATCATACTGGTTTAAGTACCTGTAAATATGAAAAGTTTATTATGGGAAAGAACACTCCTAGAGAGGAAGTCTTGGTGTTACTAAATCTGACCTAGCATAGACTATATGATCTTTTATACCTTGCATCCATTATAGGATTTCTGAACTGGTCTAACTGGAGTCCACCTGCACCATCATTTTGATATCATAACAACATCATTTTTACACTCTGTTCTAGGGTCTTGGGTTGGACCATCCATTGTTCTTGTTTCTTTTTGTTTGTCTTTTTTTTCCATCTTTTTCTTATATCTTTGAGAATATAATACAATTATATCATTTCTCCCTTTCTTTCCTCCCTGCAAATGTCCCCATGTACGCTAACTTGCTCTCTATCAAATTCATAGCCTCTTTTTACATTAATTGTTATATACATGTATGTCCATACATATATATTCCTAAATAGACAAATATAAACTGCTTAGTCTGTATAATGTCAGTGTTCTATCATTTGGGCCCTGTTGTTCAGTAATTCTGAGCTAATTTCCATTGTAACAATTCTGTAGAGAAAAATGAAATGTAAAATTTTGAATTTTGAGATATTTATAAAAAAGGTTCAGGTTAATGGAACTTTGATTGATTTTCTAATTTACAATTAGACCTCTAAATATGCCAATATCTAAATGCCAACTATTTATGAAATTGCAAAATTTTAAGTTATATTTGGAGCTAAGCTTTTGATGTACTGTGGAAGACATTAAACTTTAGATACGATAATGCTGATGCTTAGGAGATGGTGAACAGACAGTACTGGTTACTAGACAGAGAAATAATACTGGATGGATCATACTAAAAAAATGTTTCTAAGAGTATACTCATGGTACAATGTAGAAAGCAATATTTCAAGTGGAAAATGTCATCAACAGCCATGGGGTTTTTTTCAGGGAACCAGTGAACTAGAATTTCAGAGCTATAAAAATATATTGGACTTGAAGTTTATGACTTTGTATAAAGGAAGGAAAAATAAATAGAAAAGGAAAATAAAAAAGTAATTAGAAATAGCAGAGTAAGGAAACCAGCTCAGAGGCAAATTAATGAAAATATAGGCTTTATAACATTCACATATTTTAAAATGTATTTAAAATAAAAAACAAATGCAGACTTAAATAAGAAACTATTCAAAAAGCAGGCTATTGCAATAGGAAGACTGTTCTGGCCTCAACAATTTGAAAATGATTCAAAAAGTAAACAGATAGGGAATTTCTTTTACAGGAGCTGTAAGCAAATAGAGAGAAGTCAGGCAACTGAGCAGAAGTGATCAAAGGAATCAGATGGAAACTGCGCCTTACTGCTGTCTCCTGATTGCAGGGGAAGCTAGGCTGGGATTATGTCCATGCTTCTAGTGTTTACTCTGGTCCAAGGGCCACAGAGTTCACAGGCTTAGAGGAGACATATGATTGTAAATACAATTAGTCAAAGCAAAGCAAAGATAAAACAATTGGCCATGCTACCATCTGCTCAAAAGCCCACAGTGCAAATCTATATCCTGTTCCTAAAAGCATTCCAGGGACCAGGAAATGCTCTACTGATGGATGCTACAGAAGATACTCATTTATTTCTAATCTGTTGGGAGTTTATCATAGGTGACTTTCAAATTGTTATTTTAACTTGAACAAACAGTGTATAATTTAGTAAATGTTTAGCACACATTGGGGAAAGAGTGTGAGAGAAGGGGTGAGCTTGGTACATATTACTGAATAATAAACTTTTCTACTTTATATGGCAGTTTCTAAGAAATGTTGTAAATCCTTAGAAAGAAAACTTTGCGATCCTAACTGTAGATTTTGTAAATGAATTATTCAAAACCGAGTATTCCAAAATATCTATTATTTCAGATTGAATAGAATTGCTGTGTTCCGATGTGCACTCCTTTCCTAAGAATGTAATAATAGCATGGAAAGGATGTGCAGTATTAACATTTTGATAGGTATCACAGAAAAAGCAAAGCTTAAAAATTACTTTGCACAGAGAAAAAGAGAGAGAAGGTCTTGCTTAAATCTTATCAGACTCACCACCAGTCCATCAATTCACACTCAGCTGGGGGAAGGATGTTGTTTGCAGGCTCTCATGAAAAGACTTCCTGCTTTGTAAAGAAGGCAAATTTATTTATGTAAATTGACCATTTGGCAGCCCAACTGCTTCTTTTAGTGTTGACTAGTCCCACCTCTGATAAGACAGATCTAATTTCATTTCCATTAAATTGCAATAAAAGGACATTTAATGATTTTTTTGCCTAGGTTTGATAGGAGGATTCAAGTTGTTAGCTATAGAGTGCCATTAATAAATACCGCTTTTGTTTTAATTAACGTAGACCAAGAAGTAGTTGGGCAAGAAATTTTACTATAGATTATGAAAAATATGAAATATTAAATGGAATAGTAATTTGCCTTAGGGTTTGTTTAATTGGACCCTCTTTCTTATCTCATTGTTAACTTATTTTCAAATGTAAGCTGTTAAATATAATTTAATGTTTCTTTGCTTTCTGTTGCATAACTTATTCATCTTCTGGAAAGGAACATGATGAAAATATAAATTTAGGTCCCATAACAAAGCACAGAAAGATAAAACAGACAGTGAATTTTTCTTTCAATTTTCCTGTCAATAGTGGTCCTTAAATTATGTTTCTTCACACTTTTTTACATACTGTCTATATAGACATCTTTGCTTCTGACAAAAACATGTATTTCTCTTCAAGCCAGAGCTTTTGTTCCTGATGAAACAACAATTAGCTGAAGCTCCTTTGTACAAACTGTAGGGTAAACAGTCAGTTACATTTTTAAGCAAAGGAAGAGAAAATGTTTTTAAATGCAAAAAGCTTTTAAAGGTTTTGAGAATTACTGATAACAAAATGTACCCTTATTTTCTGCCATCCTAAAGCTCTAAATTCCATTTCATTTACCTTGTTACTAAAAGTGACTTGATTGCACAGATAGATTAGACGAAACATCTTTCTTGCTATCAGAAAAACAGGAAGAGTCATGCAAATACTAAGAAACTTGTGCAAGTACTGAGAAAATGTATATAAAACTAGAAACTTGGTTACATAAATTCACAGTACTGAAATAACATCACGATTTGAAATTTTTCATAAAATGGAATTACAAATCATATACTTGGCATTGTTCAGTGAGCAAAGATCACTGTGTATGTACAAACATAGTTATCTACACCCCCAATTTATTCCCTATTAATGAATATAATCCTATAATTTGGTTGTACCATTTTAACCACATATTTATTGAATGGTATTTTTGTTTACAGTTTGGGAAATGATTACTTATAATTTAGAGTTCTTACTATTAAATCGACTTTATGTATATGCACAAGTATCAATTTGAATCTAAGTTTTCAATTCATTGGTATAAGTACTACATAATGCAATGTCTAATGGTTGCATGTGAACTTCTCTAAGACAGAAACTGTCAAGATTGTTTACCAGCAGTAAGATTTTCTCCCTTTTTCAGAATTGCATTTCAATATATTTTTTTCTCAAACTTTGCTTTACTTGTTCCTAAACTTACTGTTTTATTCTGTTGATTTGTATCTATATGTTATACACAAATTGCTTGATCATATATTTCTGAGAAAGATATAAAGTTCATTAGTTTTAATTATTTGGAAGTGATTTTTTCGGTTATTTTGCAGGTCATTATGTTTTCTGTTAGACTGTTTGCTAATAGGAAGGTATAAATGGAAGACCCCAGTCCCCATCCTGGGACATGAAATAGACATTTTGAATGCCATTGTTCATTTTTAATCCACTTCTATGGCAATATGAAATTTTAGACTCAGGGTCCTCAAATGTCAGACTGGAGAATACTTTAATTCCAGGGTGAAGTAAAATCCCTCAAGGAATAATTACATATAGAGGCACACTACAATTCTGGAGTGTGTCTACATGATGGGAAATGGTCATCCTATATCTCTGTGTAGACTACTTAGGATAGCAAAGTTGACTGGAGCAGTTTTCTGTGGATGCTTATTAAAAATTAAAACACATATAATCTTATTGCTCACCATATCCTTGTATAGGAGAATTGGGGGAAAAGCATGAAAATGAACACTGGAATAATACTTCAAATTAACATGTCTGTAGCTCTCTCTATATGCTGATTCAGAAATAGATCTTTATTACAATAAATCAGTTCCAAATTCTACATTAGTTGAAATATTTATTCATGCACTCTGGGCCATGTTTAGATCTTGGAGAGAGGAACCTATCCATAGCTCTATGTGCTAGATAATTTCATATCACTAACACAGACACTTCAATTTATTAAAGAACAGATAAGGCCTTCTGTGACTTAGCATTTGGCACTAGCACTTATAATCCTAAGCAGTCTCGAATGGAGGACATTGTTTGGTTGAGGGGAGGCATTTTTTCCCACCTAACATGTCCTATGATTAAATGTGTCCAAATAAAACTAATTTTGTATATTGAAGACAGACACCATTTCAGAATGTAGGGAACATTGGAGTACATTATGTAACAGGAAACACGAATTAGTTAACTTGTTCTATCTTTTCTCTCAGCATGAATTCAAATACACTTGCCTAATGAAGTATTATTTCTCAGAAAGTGCCAAGTATCCTTTCCTTGCTTATCTCTATGTACCAAGTTTTATTTTTGGAAGGACATTTAAATCTACATGATTTTCATAAGGATAACAAATGCAGCTGAGGAAAACTCTCTACATTGCTTATTCGTATCCCCCTTAAATGTGCCCGTATGCAAATCAAGCTATACCATATATCAAGTGTGATAGTAGTCCTTTATATTGCCAATTATATAAGTGTTGAAGAAAAACAACTAAGGTCTTATATTCATAATAAAATTTTACATTATTTGATTGCATTTTTAAATCCACGACAAATTTTCACTTGACTAAATTAAAATATGTTAATTTTCACTGATTTAAAATTCAGTATCTGTTGGGTAAAATTTGTTCTTGGCTTTAAAATATTCAGTTGTATGTATGCATAAGTGTGAATGTTTGTGCCTGCCTATGTGTGTGTGTGTGTCCACATTTCATAACACCCTTGTGTTGGTTAGAGGACAACTCGCTTGAGTAGGCTTTCTCTTTCAAATTTGCATGGGATCCAGAGATTGAAATCATGTCACCAGACTTAGGCATAAAGTACATTTACCTGCTGAACAATCTTATTGGTCCTATTCCTGGCTTTTAAGTTTATAATTTTGAATTACTAGAAAATTACTTCTTAAAGCATACATGACTAATTTTATTTTAATGTATCAGTTTTACTATAGAATAGTAATTTTAGGATTATTTTTAACATGTCAATAAGGATATGTTTCATGTATTGAAAGTTTGGCATTTATTTTAGTATTTTATATATTCAATCTGCTGAGTCTACTTAGTCCTGACTTTCTGTATATGTGTTTAGGATTGACCACTTGGAATTCAATAACCTATCAGATGATTCATCCCTTGAGAGGACATTTTCACTCCATTTAAGTAGCTGTTAATTGCATTCAACTCTTCATCTAAGGGTGGGCCTTATGAGATTTCCACCACCAACATTGTTAATATGCAGGTCGTGTTTACACACCATATTGAGACTTCATTTTCCAAACATAGATAGAAGACACTATCACATAGCAGAAATATTGTTTCTCATGTTCTTTATGTTGTTTTTTTTTTTTTTTTTTCAAACTTCTGCTGTGATATTTTCTGAATCTTAGATTTAGGGCTAGTGTTGTAGAAGTATCAGCTGGGGATGAACAACCAAAGCTCCAAATCTGTGCCTACATTTTTGTTATCATTAATAGCATTATTTTTAAAAGGAAAAATAAAAAGTGTACTAAAAATCTCAAAAGTGCTATTGGTATACAGTGCGAAATTTCATGTAATAATTTATAAATAAGGCCAGAATTACTAAGGAATTAAAAAAATTCTTTCCTAATATCTGTAACTTTTCTATTTTTATCAATAATTCATTTGAGATCATTGTAGCAAAATTGACTATAGTTCTAGTTTTAAGTTATTAATTGGTGTAAGAATGCCAATGTTGTGCTGGAGATTGTGCTAGAGATTGTGTGGAGTGTTGTGCTCAGTGGTTAAGAGCACTGTTTGCTCTTCCAAAGGTCCTGAGTTCCCAGCAACCACATGGTGGCTTACAACCATCTGTCATGGGATATGATGCCCCCTTCTGGTGTGTCTGAAGAGAGTGACATAGTGCTCACATACATTATTTTTTTTTAAATAGCTGATATTAATCAACCCTGTACTGAATAATGATCCTTTCTGGATGTGAATATTTATTGTAGATGGAGCTCCTGGTTTAGCTGCCTCTCCAGATGTCACAATAAAGGATTTTCATGCCACCTAGCTTCTCTGACAAGTTTAGAAAGACTAATTTTAAGGCTTTCAGTTTTATATGCAAAGATAGGAAAGATAACAAGTTGTAAGTTCTTTTCATTTTGGTACTCAAACTAAATTTCCTATTTTTTGATGCAAATTAAATTACAAACTTACATAGCTTTAATTTTTATTGCTTGTAGGTCCATTTTATTATGAGTATATATGACAGATTCAGTCTATTTTATTATGGATGTATATGACATAAACCTACTGTCTTTGCTATGTTATGTGTATAATTCAATGACATTAATTACATGCATAGTGTTATATGATGATCAATGTCTAAAAATGTTTTACACACTTTTTTATGAACTCAAATAGAAACTTTGCACTCATTGAATATTAAGTTCATTTCCTGATCCTGCTTCATGATAGACTTTCCTATAAATTCTATGAGTTAACCTGATACATTCATTTCTTACCAGAAGTATCCCATGTTTCTATTCTTCCAATATTTTTTTTCACTTAGCCTGTTTTCAAAGGCTCATCCATGGTTTAGCATACACAAGAACTTCATTTTTTTAAAGGCAAAATACATACACAGAAGCAGACAATTATACATATACACATAAATTACTTATTTATCTGTTGGAAAATATTTATTGTTTTTCTTTTTTCCAGCATTTTATTTTATTAGATGTTTTCTTAATTTACATTTCAACTGCTATCCCAAAAATCCCCTCCCCCCTGCCACCTCCCTGCTCCCCTGCCCACCCACTCCTACTTCTTGGCCCTCTTGACTACTGTAAAATAATACTGCAATGAATATTGGTATCCTTGAATGATAAAATTGCTAGCTCATATGGAAATCATGTTTACATTTTTGAGGAATTACAAACTTGTTCCTCATAGTTCCTAAATCATTTTGCATTTCAACAAGCAACACAAGAGGGTGCCAATTTCTCTGCTTCTCCATCAACACTTGTTATTTCCTGTAGTTTTTATCCTTGTTTTCCTAGTATATAAATGACATAATGCTCAGCTTTTTATGGGATGAATGCTGAAAATCTTTTAGTATGATTATTGTTAGACTTATGTATTCTTTGAAGAAATGTGTATTCTAGATGTTTGCCCATTTATTACTATTATTACTATGATGAACAGGAGCAGCAGCAAAAGCAGCAGCAGTAGTAGTAGTTGCAAGAGTAAGAGAAGGAAGAGGACAAGTACTCTGTGTTATCTGTACACATGTTGCACATGTGGATGCAGAGGATAACTTTCATGAATTGTTTCTGTCCTTCCATTGTGGGAAAGGAAGATGGAACTCATTTCAAACGGGTCCTTCTAAACACTACATCATTTGCCCGAAATATGCTATAATTTGATTGTTTTTGTTCTCATCATTGATTTGGAGGTTTTTTTTTTTTTTTTTTTTTTTTTTTTTTTTTTTTTTTTTTTTTTTTTTTTTTTTTTTTTTTTTTTTTTTTTTTTTTTTTTTTTTTTTTTTTTTACATGTTCTGGTTAATAAACACTTATATAATTATGAAATTAAAGTATTTTCTTTAGTTCAGTATATTGTTTTATGTTCTTAATAATGCCTTTGACTTCCCCCAGATATAATGTTTTAAATCTTTTTTTCTGTTATATGTGCTTTAGATAGCATATATAGAAACCTATTTCAAATTAAATGTCATTACATTTTCTTCTTATACTACCTATGTTTATTTTAGTTATTATATTTAATTTTTACAGGGTATAAATTAAAAAAAAAAAAAAACCTCCCTTCATTTGTCCATGGAAATCTGCCTATCTCAGCACCATTTGTTGTAAGAACAATATATAAGCATATATAATCATTGCTAAAAAACTGTTCATCAAAATGAAAAATCTAAAAACAAATAATTTGCAAAATAAATAGACAAATTTAAAAGATAACATAAGAAAATTGCTTTGAGTTGTGTTTTACTAATTACTAGGTATGATGAACATTTTTTGAGATATTTCTCATCCATTAAAAAAATCCTTTTGTGAGCTCTCTATTCAGGTCCTAGGCCTACATAAAAGGAGCAATTTTCTTGGTTGCTTTTTTTCTCTTTGTTTCTGAGATATTTGTAAATTCTGGATACTAATCCCCTGGGGGTCAGAAAGAAATAAAGAACCTGAAGATCAGGGGAATTTCAGTGAAGTCATGTCTTCCAATAATGTCAGAAGCTACACCTGTCAGGTCTTAGTAGCAAGCCTACCTAAACATGAGCTGAACAACAATTGACAAGGCCGAAGTGGACAGTGGGAAGCCATTCCTACATAAAGAACTACAAATTGTTTTGTTCTATAAAACAATTATAGCAGAAACTCCTTATGATGTGTCTATATCACTTCTTGGAAACACACACACACACACACACACACACACACATATATATACATACATATATCTCACACACACACACACACACACACACACACACACACACACACACAGCCACCCAAAAACGAAAAACAAACAACTGAGTAATATTTAGCCATAAAGAAAAAAGAAAGGAAGACATTTGGAGGAAAAAAGAACTAGAAAACATTATGTTACATAAAACCAACAAGACTGAGAAAGAAGTGTCCAATTTTCACTCAGGTGCAATACTTAGATTTAACATTTTTTTGTTTGTTTGTTTTTTGTTTTTTGTTTTTTTGTTTTTTCAGACAAGGTTTCTCTGTATAGTCCTGGCTGTCCTGGAGCTCACTTTGTAGACCAAGCTGGCCTTGAACTCAGAAATCCGCCTGCCTCTGCCTCCCGAGTACTGGGATTAAAAACATTTTTAAGTTTTACCGTCATGTAAGTCCATGTACACATACATGTCTGGTGCCCAGGAAGGCCAGCGGAGGGTGATGGATCCCATAAAACTGGAGTAAAGGATGGTTTTGAACCCCCATGTGGATTCTGGGAAGAAAACCCCAGTCATCTTCAAGAGTAATAGTTGCAGCTAGAGACATGAGCACAGGGGGAACTAGTTAGTTCATGTTATTCTTCCACCTATAGGGTTGAAGACCCCTTCAGCTCCTTGGGTACTTTCTCTAGCTCCTTCCTTGGGAGTCCTGTGTTCCAACTAATAGCTGACTGTGAGCATCCACTTCCCTGTTTGCCAGGCACTGGTATAACCTTGGCCATCATTAGGAGGAGAGACCCCTTGGTCATGCAGACTTTATATGCCCCAGTACAGGGGAACGCCAGGGCCATTATGTGGGAGGGGGGTGGGTAGGGGAGCAGGGCGGGGATGGGGGAGGGTATGGGGAAATTTCTGGATAACACTTGAAATGTAAATGAAGAAAATATCTAATAAAGAGAAAAAAAAAAGAGTAATAGTTGCTCTTACCCACTAAGCCATATCTCCAATGCTAATATCTAGATTTTTGAAATATTTGAAAAGATAAGGGGTTTTGGAGGATGGGGAAACTATTAAGAAAAGAATAGATCACAAAAAATAAGAGAGTTGGGGGCCGGTGAGATGGCTCAGCGGGTAAGAACACCCTACTGCTCTTCCGAAGGTGATGAGTTCAGATCCCAGCAACCACATGGTGGCTCACAACAATCCTTAATGAGATCTGGCGCCCTCTTCTGGAATGCCTGAAGACAGCTACAGTGTACTTACATATAATAAATTAAAAAAAATAAATCTTAAAAAAAAGATTCCATTTAAAAAAAATAAGAGAGTTAAATATCATTGAAGTGATTTTATACCCACATGAGAGCTATTACTTTATATAACACATACTTATAAAATTGTTTAAAATGAGAGCTGTCTCCAGGTGAAAAGAGTATGTGTAAGTCATTTTTATTAGATTGGTCTATCTATCTATTCCTATCCAAGTATATAATGCTGTTTAAATTACTGGGAAATTTTAGAAAATTTAAAATAAGAGTGTTTCTCTAGGCTATTTGTGACCCCATGAAATTCTAAATAAATTTGAGTGTAAATTTTTCTATTTCACCATAGTCTCATTCTATTTTGGTAGGAATGACCATGTCAGATGGCAGCAGTGATATTAAGAAATAGAATATAGTATTGGTGTATCATTTTATCAACGTCACTAAATTTGCTTATTAGAGCTAGTAATTTTCCTCTGTATACCTCCATACATGTATGAACACATATATGTATTTCATTGATCAGAGTTGATTCAAGCTTCTTTGATTTGATTCCTCTTTTGGTTAAACTTTAGCCTTGAGTACTGTCCTTGGCCTCAGTAGAATAGTTTCAGTAATAATCCTGCTGAGTAAATTTAGCAGAAATATTCTTTTTTAGCATCAGGTCATCTGATTAGATTCATGATCCATCACCATTGATATTTCTAATCCTTGTAGTTTTATGGTGTCTTAGCTAGCATTAAATCTCAATACTAATTATAGTGTCTCATATTGGAAGCAGGGCTCAATCATGCTTGACATACTTTTAACTTCTATTTGATAGACAAATGAATTAAACAGGTGATTAGGGATACGAATTTGGAGACATTTTCTTCACATACTACAATGAAATCTTTATAGTTTCCCTTCTTATATGAAATGAACCATCCAGTCATTTGTCTGCAAAAATAAAGTGATTAATACATATTCTCTGATGAATTATGCTAATCACTATGACTTTTTCTATTAGATATTCATCTGATAATAAATCAATATCAACAATACTAATTTCAATGGAGAAAAGTTTCAAATAGCAAAACCCAAGTAACTATATACTTGGGTTGTTATATATTTATATTATATTATATTTTTGACACAAAACTATTTCCACATAGTTTTCATACATCTATATGAATGTTTACTATTTTTATTTTCATTAATTTACATTTAATATTCTAATTTATCATTAGTTAATTATGATTACCATAAACTTAATTCATAATAGTGAATAAAACTGCTCTATTCCATTTCTATGTTGCTGATACAAAGTGATTTTTTGTATAGCTTGTCCTCAATAACCAAGTTATATAATAGCACTTCATGTATTTGCCTTTAAATACTGTAGGAAATGGAAGGTGGAGAGAAGGGCCAAACATTACCAATTGGTTTTAATGTTCTTCCATGCATTTGGCTTTCTGGGAAATCTTTAATATTAGAAAGCTCATTAAGTTATTTAATTTACTTGAAAAATCCAAATTCTTGTTTTATAAATTAATTTATATTCCAACTGCACTTTCCACTCACTTCTGTCTTCTTGGTCCTTCTCGCTGGCCTCCCTCCACACATTCCTTCTCTTTTTCTCCTCAGAAAAGGGGATTCCTTCTATGGATATCAACCAGTCTTGGCATATCAAATTGCAGTGACACTAGACCATCTTTTCCTATTGAAGCTAGATAAGGCAACCAAGTTAGGAAAAAAGTTTCAAAGTCAGACAACCAGAGTAAGAGTAAACACCTCCTGTTGTTAGGGGTCACACATGAAGACCAAGGTACAAAATGGTAACATACATGCAGAGGACCTAGGTCATGTTTTTTAGAGTAATCCTCATGATAACAAGTGAATGCATTTGTTAATTTAAGGGGATACCACTTAATAAGAAGAATAATAGAAAGTAAAAATAGTATGATATTATATCCGTTTTTGATATTTTTAAAAACCACAGAAGTATTATTCTATAGTTGCTTTCTTTAGCTTAGTCCCATCTTGTGTTTTTTTCCTTAGTATTAAATGGTTTTATCATTTTCCAATCATAAAAACATTGTATCTACATATTGGAAATGTAATAGTACCATAGGTTTTGCAATCTTAGGCAAATTCTATCATCCTCTGCTCAAATGACTCAATATTTCTGATCATAATACTAGTACTGTCTTTTTCCCAATCTCTTGTATCCACTGCTGGGATTCAGTAACAATTATATTAACTTTGTAACTTACATCAACTTTAAAATTCACCATTCTTTGTGTTCATAGTTTCTGTCAGCTAAATGAGTAAGACTCATAGATAAGCCTCTGTAAAATCTCTCTTTTTCCCCAGACTCTGTGTGAAGTTGTTGCCTTTGCTCTGATGGAAAAGAATGAGTCCCTTACTATGACTATGTTCATCTTGTCTTGTTGCTATTGCATACTTCCTGTCCTCTCTTCTTTAGTGTTCTCTAACAATAATAGTTGGTGGTAAAAATGTCTTGTTTAGGGGTGAACACTCAACTCATTTATTTTCAGCATCTTGAACAGCCATGACACAATATTCAATATTATTTGCTACAGAAAGGCTTTATGATTAGGGCTTAGAGTAGCTTTTGTCAATGGTATAAACTGATATTTAGAAGACAGGTTGATACTATGTCTATTTAATTAAATACAAGGAGTAAGTTCCTGACTTGATCCCATGACCTCCCAGGAATGAGTTTTTTTTTTTTTTTTTTTTTTTTTTTTTTTTTTTTTTTTTTTTTTTTTTTTTTTTTTTTTTTTTTTTTTTTTTTTTTTTTTTTTAATTGAGCTGATATAGGTTCCATCCTGTGGAATGTATCTCAAGTCCAATCAAATGGCATTTAGTTACTCCCAAATTAGTGTCACTAATGCACAGGTAGATACATTTGTTGATCTTTAAAATAAAATACACTTCCAATTTCTTAAAATTGTAACTCATATGAAAAAAAGAAAAACTATCCCATGAAGCTGTTCCATATGGAATCTCTGTATTCCAGCTCTATATGGTTATTTAAAAACAAACAAACAAACAAACAAACAAACAAACAACAAAAAAAGGGATTTTGGACCCAGGGTTAAAAAAGAGACAGTTATTTATCGATGGAGTATGTATAACATCATGATGTGCTACTTTTGCTTTTTGATAAATTATATTATTACAAGAAAGAAGGTAACATAACAAAAGAACAAAATTACTTACCATAGAAGCAAGTTTAGGTTTTCATATGGATTAAAAACTTAGACTAAATAGTTAGATTTATATAATATATAAAAGTGTAAAAATAACTTGATTATTCACTTCCCTCCTTTAATCATTCCTGTCACTATTCTTTAGATTCAGAACTTGCCAAAATTTATGCATTTCCATAACCTTTATTTTTAGGTATGTTGCTCTTTCTCAACTAAAAATCACTGATGCATAGAAATTTTCCATCTATTCACTGAATTGAAAATGATAATACATGGTATTTTTGTAGCATGTCAAAGGAGCATAGAACGCAGTCATTCTCTAAGCTATAATTGCAGGCAGTACTTCAGTGTGAAGCAATTTGCTTTTAAACATGAAATAACATAAGGGCCAAAGATAATTCTAGAAGTATTATCTCCATTAGTTATTCTGGAATATTTCTCAAACTATGCCATTTATGTACTTTCCAAATCATGCAAGACTTTGATCACAGTTGTCAAGTTTAAACAGGCAACCCCAAACGTTTCAGAATACCAAGTACGTATGTGCATATATAACTAATGTGGACCAAATATATGGAATGATTATATATAACTTGTAACAGTTTCAAGTGGTTCTCAACCTATGTGTTATGAACAATTTAGGATCAAATGTCAGATATTTTGTATTATCAGATACTTACATTACAATTCATAACAATCACAAAATTATAGTTGTGAAGTACCAAAGAAATAATTTTATGGTTGGGGGGGTCACCTCAACATGAAGAACTGTATTAAAGGATCACAACATTAGGAAGGTTAAGAACTTCTGACTTACACCAAAAAGAAAAAAAACTGACATTTGGAACTTTATTAAGCTATACACTATTATAATAACCAGAAAAATATTTTCATGTTTATTTTATATCACAGTAACTTTTGGACTTGTCATGAAGAAATATGTTCAAAAATTAGAAGTATACTGTAGATAGAAAATGCTGATTTTTTATGAAGTTATTTTCTAGAATAGTTGGTAATAACCAAAAATCACATTTCTCACCAACCAAACTTGTATGGTACTTCTTTTTAACTAGAGATAAGGCAATACATACAAATAATCAACTGACTTAAGTTACAGAGTTACAAATATCACTCTATTGGGTAATTTGACTTATTTTTCTCTTCTTTTTAAAAATTATTTTATTTGGTTGCATTCAAAGGTTTCCTCCCTCCCAGTCCCCTGCCTCATATTTCTTCACCACAGGGCTTTCCCTGCACCCCTTACCCCACTCCTCCCCATCCCTCACTTCCCTAACTCCTACCCCCATCTCCCCACCTCCATCTCCCCTCCCTAACTCCCACAACCATCTTGCCACCTCCACTTCTCCTACCCTACATGGACATCCCCCTTTCCTGGGGCATCAAGTCTCTGCAGGATTAGGCTCGTCCTCTCTCACTAAGGCTAGACAAGGCAGTTTCCTGCTATATATGTGCCTCGGTCCAAGGACCAGCCCATCTATGCTCTTTGGTTGGTAGCTTAGTCTCTGGGAGCTCCCAGGAGTCTGGGAGAGGTGACACTGTTGGTCTTCCTATGGGGTAGTCAGGGATGCCAAACCTCAGTGCAATTGTTGGCTGTAAGAATCTACATCTGTCTCAGTCATGTGTTGGTAAAGCTTTGCTGAGAACAGCTATGCTAGACTCCTGTCTGCAGGCACAGCATGGGATAAGCAATAGTGTCAGGGTTTAGTGCCTGCCCATGGGATGGATTACAAGTAGAGCTGGTCAGTGATTGGTCTTTCCTTCAGTCTCTGCTCCATTTTTGTTCCTGCATTTGTTTTAGACAGGAACAATTCTGGGTCAAAAAATTTGAAGGTAGGTTGTTGACCCCATGCCTCCACTGGGGTCCCTGTTTATCTACTGGAGGTGGTCTCTTACTGTTTTATCTCCCCTCTGTAGGATATTTCAACTACCGCCATCCCGATTGAGTCTTGGGAGCCTCTTACATTACAGGTCTCTTGGACTTTCTACAGGTCCTCTCTGCCTCCCATCCTCAGTAGCTGCATATTTCCATCCTATCTCTTAGCCCTCTGGGCCTCTCTCCTGTCTCCCACCATAACTGATCTTGCACTCCCGCAAATCTCCTCTCTTACCCATGTCCCTCACTTCCTCTGACTTTCATGATTATCTTGTTCCCCCTTCTAAGTGGGATTGAAGCATCACTTGGGCTTTCCTTCTTGTTAAACTTCTTACAGTTTGTGGGTTGCATCAAGGATATTCTGGACTTTTTGACTAAAAAAAAGTCCATAATACTCACTTATCAGTGAGTACATACCATTCGTGTCTTTTTTTGTTTGTGGTACTTCATTCAGGATGATAGTTTCTAGTTTTATCTATTTGCCCAGAAATTTCATGATGTCTTCACTTTTAATAACTAAAGAGTGTTCCATTGTGTAAATAAATCAGATTTTCTGTATCCATTCTTTGGTTGAGGAACATCTGGGGATGTGTTGAGGTATGGGGGAAATGGATGTCTCAGCAGGCTCACGCCGAGGCATCCTTCCACTTGAGAGACCAGCCACATGGATGGTATAAAATAGAATAGAGTTTATTCAGAGCAGAGGAGGAGAATTAAGAGTGTAGTAGAGGCAGAGAAAGGCAGAGAGAGAGAGAGAGAGAGAGAGAGAGAGAGAGAGAGAGAGACCATGGACACATGGAGAGAGGGGGAAGGGAATAGGGAAGGAAGGGAGGAGTCCAAGAGGGCAAGAGGGAAGCAAGAGTAAGCAAGAGGCAAGAGAGGAAGGGGCAAGCAACCCAGTTTATAGTTGGTCAGGCCCTTCTGACTGTTGCCAGGTAACTGTGGGGTGGAGATACCTTTCAGTTGCCAGGTAACTGTGGAGTGGAGCTTAGATAGCATGCTAACAACAGGATTAGCTTCCAGTTTCTAGCTATTATGAATAAGGCATCTATAATCATATTGAATTACTGGTCCTTGTAGCATAGTGGAACATCTTTTGGGTATATGCCCTGGAGTTATACAGATATGCCTTCCATAGAACTATGTCCAATATTCTGAGGAACCACCAGATTGATTTTCAGAGTGGTTCTACCAGTTTTCAATCCCACCAGCAATGGAGGAGTGTTCCTCATTCTCCACATCCTTGTTAGCATGTGTTGTCACCTGAGTGTTTGATCTTAGTCATTCTGATTGGTGTAAGGTGGACTCTCAGAGTTGTTTTGATTTGTGTTTCCCTGATGACTTAGGGTGTTGTACATTTCTTTAAGTGTTTCCCAGCCATTGGAGATTCTTCTGTTCAGGATTCTGTTTAGTTCTGTTTTTTTTTTTTTTAATTGGGTTATTTGGTTTTGGGGGTCTAACTTCTTGAAGTCTTTGTAGATTTTGGATATTAGCACTCTATCTGATATAGGGTTAGTGAAGATCTTTTTCCAATCTGTAGGTTGGCATTCTGTCCTACAGACAGTGTCATTTGCCTTATAGAAGATTTTCAGTTTTATGAAATTTCATTTGTCAATTGTTGATCTTAGAGGCTGAGCCATTGCTGTTCTGTTCAGGAAATTTTCCCCTGTGAAAAATACCTGTGAGGCTATTTCCCACTTCCTCTCAGATTCAGTGTATCTGGTTTTATGTTGAGCTCCTTAAGATATATGAATAGCACTATCCAAAATAAGCTGCATGACATAGGTACAGCTCCTCAAAATACTTTTCATGCAATAGTAAAATTGTTTTACAATTAAAATCCAAAATTTACAATCAACAGACTGGAAACCTAAAACATCGCAACTGAGTATGGAGAGATCCACAGAACATCAAATGTTTGATTTGCTGTTGAGAGTGTGCTATGACAGTGCATTTCTTATCAATTTCAGGTAAATATAGTCTAAAGACAGGGATTTCTATGAGGATATGATGAACTGTTTGCCCTTTGTATAACTAAGAAAACAGTTGCCTTTCAAGTTTCCATTTGTGTCTTAATTGTAAACAATTGGATTCAGATATATTTACCTCTCTTGTCACAGTTTGAACACTGATGTGACCTGTGTATAGCTTTTCAGTCTGAAGAGTTATTTTCTTCGTCATTAAGAAGAAATTCACAGTTTACACAAGGACAGTTTAAGAAATACTTGACCTTTGTTATAATCAGTATTGTACATTTCCAAATGTTTCTTCTAAGGTGTCAAAAATTAGCATTAAATTGAATAACATGCTTTCTTTTTACCATGTAAGTCATGACCTTTAAATGAAATAGAGTTTGTTTAAGAAATAACTGAATATTTAATTTATTTATTTGCAACATGTTCCAAATATTTTATTTTTGTCAAGTACTATGCCAGGTTTTTCACAAGTATCATTTCTTAGTTCTCACACAATTCTTTCTTAAGAGGACATTATGATTTAGAGTAGTTCTGGTATTAAAGTTAAGGAAAAACAAATTATGAATGTACTGATTAAATTTATAAGTTCAAATTTTTGTTCTTTTTCTGGTATGTTACTCATTATAAAATCCATCCCAACTTCTTTACAATATTATAACACACTCTGTTTATGAAGAAACAAATATATAACACAAGGATGTATGTCACAAGTTTAGCTCAGTCTCTTTTTCTACTGTTTTGGGCCATATATTTATTGCTGTTGTTGTCTGGTATGGTCTGTTCTACACAGTATGAGATGTGTTTTGCAAAACAGTTCCCTGCATCAAATCATTAGTTACAATCAGAAAGCTCCACCCACTTCTAGTTGTTCTCAACAAAATTCTCTGCAGAGAGTGGATCTTTATGCACACAACTTCAGTTTTATTTTGAACTTATTATAGTCTCATCAGTGATCATCTATGTTTGTGTTTTAGGGAGGACAGGCTGCTCAAATGCTTTCCAAATATGTTCACGAAAGCCCCAGATGTTTTCAAATGAAAATAAACTACTAGGGTAGAGAATAAGCAAAAGAAAATCTCTATAAACTATAATATACGTGCTTGCTACTTCAAAGACTGTACATTCCATTTCCAAAAACACTTTTATTTTATGCAGTGCTGCTACTTACATCCTCACTTAGATGTTGATGTAAAAAAGTATGGGGCTTGCTTTGTAGAATTAACACACAATCAATAAAATATAATTTTGATGTATAAAAGTTTGGCTAAACAACTGAGGTTTAAGTGGATTAGAGCTATGCCATCACAGAATCCATTCAACTCCTTTTTTATTCTCCTATCTTAAGAAGGCTTTATTTTATTTTGCAAGCAGTGTTAATTATTTCCTATTATTCTACTACTATCCCAATTCCAAAATAAATAAAATGTATGAAGTACTAGAACAATACATAAACTGTGTCTTTGTTATGATTTTTTTTAACATTGGGGCTTCCTTTCCAAATTGTATTTCTCAGTCCTTATTGCTGTTCAATCAAACCATCATGCTTTCCAAAAATGCTTTGCCAATGTGCTTCTATTGCATACACATTTGTTTTCTTTGAGAGCTAGAGAGTAGCAATTAGAAAAGTCCAGGTGGTAGTTACCAGAAGATAATCACAACTTAAAGCCATTTGAGATTTCACACATAATGAGACTGAAATTCTCAGGGGTATGATTATCTCATTTTTGCTCCTCTTCATAACATGTCAATAACCCCTTCTGTATTCACAGAACACACTTGAAAATTCTTTCAATTGCTGTCCCCCAATTAATAATGTTCTATTTTACTATGGAATCATTCTGAGACCATTGTTAGAAAACAACAATAAATAAAAAAAAACCGCCATAGAATTATATTAAG
Source organism: Mus minutoides (assembly GCA_902729485.2). Lineage (NCBI taxonomy): Eukaryota > Metazoa > Chordata > Mammalia > Rodentia > Muridae > Mus > Mus minutoides. The sequence goes on from LR749493.1 coordinate 1,786,869, forward strand.
ACAATATTCTTGTCTCCTTACAAAATATTGCATTAAGACATTAGTTTGCATTTTTAACATTTAGTTGCACTATGCACTATTATATTTTCACCTAATTCATTATTGGGGAGTTGCATGTATGTAGACTCTAGAGAGATCAGACATTAGTAGGCAGCAGTCATGTCCATTTTCCTTACATTACAATCTTCCCCCTTTCCATCTTTTCCATAATGTGAAATAGAATGTATATACAGTTTGCAAGTGTTTGCAGTTAATCAATGAAATACAAGAATACCTTTAATAACATATTTTAGCTTAAATGTTTATAAAAGAAATTATTTCAGATGAATTTCTATCTTATGCTATATTCCTTAAAGTGAACATTTGTTACAACGGTGTGCCTTTTAATGTTAACAGGCTTCAAGGTGTTTTTTAAATTAATTGATTATTTTATTTATTTACATTTCAAATGTTGCCCCCTCCAGGTCCCCCGTCTGAGACTTTATAACTCCCTTCTCTCCCCGCCATTGCCTCTGATAGGGTGCTTCCCCTGGGCATCTGCCTCTGCTGAGTCATCTAGTCTCTATTGGATTAGGTTCAACCACTCCCCCTGAGGCCAGACAAGGGAATCTTGTGTTACATATGTGCTAGGGGCCAAGGACCAGCTCATGTATGCCCTTTCATTGGTGGTTTAGACTTTGTTAGCCCCCAGGATTCCGGGTTAGTTGACACTGTTGGTCTTCCTATTAGGTTGTCATTCCCTTCAGCTTTTGTAATCCTTCCCCTAACTCTTCCATAGAGGTCCCTGACCTCAGTTCAATGGTTGGTGTAAGGATCTTCATCTCTCTCAGTCAGCTGCTGGTAGAGCCTCTCAAAGGACAGCCATGCCAAACTCCTGTTTGCAAGCACAGCATAGCATCAAATTTTAAAATATCTAGCTTGCTTAAATTTTATTTGTGCCTAAAAATGTCTAAGAAATCATTTGCTTTTGGAATTTGGGAATTCTCAGGGGATTGTTTTTTCAGGAAAGTATTTCTAGATTCTTTTGATTTAGAATTCTTTGTTATTTACATTATATGCAATAAGAATGGATAAATTTCTAAATACATGTGATCTGCTAAAAAATAAACCAAGAGAAAAACAACTTAAACAGATCTATAATAAGCACTGAGATTGGAGTATAACAAAAAATCTTCAAACTAAAAAGTCCAGGTTTAGAGATTTTCTGCTGAGTTCTATCAGATCCATGAAGAACTAATACCAGTGCTTCTCAGACCATTCCATAAAACAACAAAAGGAGTAATACTATGATACCTCAATCAAAAAAGACAAATTAACAACCCTCCAGAAAAACTGAGTGAGATAGAAAGAAACAAGAAGAAAAATCTTCAATAAAACACAAGTAAGCCAAGTTCAACAACATGTCAAAAGAATCATTCAATATTATCAAGTAAGCTTCAATTCAGGAGTACAAGGAAATCAATAAATGTAATATATCATACAAACAGATATTTCTAGTTTACTTTTTGTCTGTGTAATAAAACACTGACCAAAAGCAATGTGAAGATGAAAGGATTTATTTCATCTTAAGCTTCCAGGTAAGTCAGGAGCTCAAGAGTTAGGAATGAAGAGAAAACCACAAGGGAATAGTGCCTATCGGCTTGCTCCATTCCATATTCTGCTATTGTCCTTGATGGTCATGTCCATATTATAATCTCTAATATACTGTGGATCCTCGGCAACTGAGACTGTGCCTTCAACCCTGGCCTCCATTGGACCATCCCCATGGAGGTTTACAACCCAGTAGTTGCTTACTCCCCAAGGCTGGGTGCCTCAACAATTACAATATAGTGCTGAAAACCACATGGCAACCTGGAAGTACTGGTTCTGATATCAGTTTTAAAATATCACCATTAGCACCATCAACAACAACAACAAAAAAATCAACTTGGCAGGAAGAGAAAACGTCAAGTACCCAAATGCAAGAGGTTCTCCTTCTGCCACACCTTTCAAGTGCACTTCAGCAGCAGTGGAGTGGATCTTCCAATATCAGTTAACATCAGTAGCCTAGTTGAGCTTTTGAGCATCCACACTCAGATGATTCTAATTTGTGTCAAGTTAACATTAAATCAACCATAACATAGATCAAAGATAGCACACGATCAAATCAATAGATACAAAAGGAAATCTCCTTCACAAGTCCAACATGACTTCATGATAAGAACAAAACACTGATGAAAGGGGTCTAGAAGTTCAGAGTAATGGCATCCTCCTTTAATTTCAACATAGCAGCATTGGAGCCAGGCAGAGCTCTGAACATTTAAGGGCTTCTTGATTGACCTAACAAGTATCTAGCTAACCAGAGCAACACAATGAAACCCTAAATCAAAAAAACATATGAACCCAAAGCTAGGAATAGAAGGAATATACTTCACTAGAATAAAAAATTCAATGCAAAAAGTCTATATCAATTATATTAAATGCAGAAAATCTAAAAAAAAAATCAGGAAAAATTAGTTAAGGGTAGCTATTACATCATTCAGAATAGAATGAAAAATCTCTACTAGAAAAAGACTGAAATTATAGGGATAAAAATATAGGAGGTAAGGCTCTAAATGGGAGAGAACAAAGCCAAATCACCCATTTGCAGATGATGTGATCCCAATGTAAGTGAACTTAATATCTCAAAACAGAAAACCCTTAGATTTGAGTGTACTTTCTGCAAAGCAGCAGAATATAAAATCCACATCTATAAACCAGTAACCTTGCCAATGTTGTAAAACTGTTGAGAATGAAATTTTAAAAAGAATTTGAACATGTGTATTTTTTAAAAGATTAAGAATATAAAGATCATTAGCATGAAAAGTACGACACTGAAGAAAGAAAAATAAAACAAACACCAAATCTATAGGATTTCCATAAAAAGAAACAATAAATATACTGGTAATGAAATCACAGAAACAATCCTATTCAAATTGTATAAAAATACACTTGGAATTAACCTAATAAAGGAAGTGAGCAACACTATAATGGAAAATTTTTTTATTAGTTCTTTGAGAGTTTCATCCAAAGCAGTTTGTTTAGCCACTCCTACCAGATCTATCTCCCTTACCCTACTCATGTATCTTGGTGCCTTTAGAGTCAGATATAGAGTCCTCTGGGTATATGTCTTAGAGATATAGCTGGATCTTGGGGTAGCTATAGTGCCAGTTTTCTGAGGAATCTCTGCACTGATTTGCAGAGTGGTGTTACTAGTTTGGACTCGCACCAGCAGAGAATAAAGTTGATTTTTGCCAGCATTAAGCAGCACTCCTGCTTGTTCATTTGTTCGATTTTTGGAACATAGCCATTCTTATACATGTAGAATAAAATCCCAAAGCAATTTTCATTTTTCCAATTGATGGGGATGTTGAATACTTTTTAAAATAATAGGCCATTTGTATTTCAACATTTAAAATTCCCTTCTTGGAAAAAAACAAGCAACCCAATAAAAAAAAATGGGTATAGAACTAAACAGAGAATTCACAACACAAGAATCTCAAATGGCAAAGAAGCATTTAAAGAAATATTCAAAGTCCTTAATTAGCAGAGAAATGCAAATCAAAATGACCTTGTGACTCCACCTTACACCAATCAGAATGCCTAAGATCAAAAACTCAGATGACAGTACATGTTGGAGAGGATATTAAGAAAGAGGAACACTCTTTCATTGCTGGTGGGATTGCAAACTGGTACAACCACTTTGGAAATCAATCTGGAGTTTCCTCAGAAAATTGGAAAGAGATCTACCAGAAGAGCTAGCTATACCACTCTTGGGCATATACCCCAAAGATTTCCAACCATGCCACAGAGACACATGCTCCACTGTGTTCATAGCAGGCTTATTTGTGATAGAAAGAACTAGGACACAACCCAAACTCTCCACAATGGAAGAATGGATACAGAAAATATCTTTAGCCAAAAAAGTATAGAATATCCATGATATAACACACAGAACTCAAGAAGGTTAACAAGCCAAAGGCCCCAAGTAAGGATGCCCCAATCCCACTTGGAAAGGAGAAGAAAGCAAATCATAGGGGGCAGAGGGAAGGGGGAATCTGTGTGGAGATCAAAAGGGGGAGGTGAAAGGGGAACATTATCAGTTATTGAGGGGAACAGAAGTTAAGTCCTGAGGGCCAGCAGAATGATTGGGAACAGGCTACCTCGGAAGGTAGGAGGTTGGGGGGACCCTCTAGAATGTACCAGAGACCTGGGAGGTGAGAGACTCTCAGGACTCAAAGGGAGAGACCTTCGATGAAATACCCAAGGGAACTTGTAGATCTTACCTCCAGTAGAAAGACAGGGTATCAAGTGGAAGGATGGGGTTGCCTTCTCACATTCGAAAACTTCGGAGAGAAAACCAGTAAGGGGATAACATGTAAAATGTAAATAAACAGAATAACCAATAAAATTTTAAGAACAAAATCAAAAACAAAAACAAAACAGAACAAAAACCTCTAACCCGGGTCCACTGATCTGCCCAAATTAGAATTAGGCTCCAAGGCCTGACACTATTACTGATGCTATGGAGTGCTTATAGACAGGAGTCTAACAAGGCTGTTTTCTGAAATGCCCAACAAGCAGCTGATTGAGACAGCAGCAAATACTTAACACCCAACCAATGGCCTGAAGTCGAGGACTCTTGTGGTTGAATTAGGGAAAGACTGAAAGAAGTTGAGGAAGAGGGTGACCTCATAGGAAAACTAGCAGTCTGGACACCACACCCCTCCCTGAGATCTCATGGACACTGAGCCACCAGCCAGTCTGCATAGACTGCCTGGTAGGCGGACCATTGACTCATATACAGCAGAGGATTACTGGGTCTGGGTTCAGTGAGAGAAAATACACCTAATTCTCAAGAGACTTGAGGCTTCAGAGAGTGGGGAGGCCTGGAGGGGTAGGGTAGGACATTCTCTTGAAGATGGAGGCAGAGGAATGAGATGAGGAAGTGTTGGAGGGTAGATCAGGAGGAGGATATTGACTGGAATATAAAAAAAGAGTAAAAATAATTAAAAATAAATATAAAATACTCCTTCTTTAGTTCCATGCTCAATTTTAAATTAGGTTGTTTGTATGTTTTTTTTTAATTTAATTTCCTTTATTTCTTTATATACTCTGTTAGTTGTACAGGTGAAAAATATTTTTTTTCTCATTCTATGATAGTGTCCTTTGATGTATAAATTTTTTTTTTCATTTCATGAGTCCTCATGCGTAAATTGTTGATCTTTAATGCCCGTGCTATTGAGAGGCTCTGCTCAGAAAATCATTTTCTGGCCCACAAAGCTTAAGCATGCTCTCTATTTTTACATCTGACAGATTCAGAGTTCTGGTTTTTATATTGAGAACTTTAATCAATTTGTAGTTGAGTTTTATACAGGGTGAGAGATAAGGATTGACTATCATTCTTTTACAAATACATAGCCAGATTGAGTAGTAGTATTTGTTAATGATACTATCTCTTCTTCAATGTTTATCACTGTCCTACTATTGGCCAATGTGGGCTTATTATATATGTGTCTTTAATTCTGTTCAATTGATCAGGGTGTCTGTTTTTATTGCAATGAAATACTATTTTTATTACTGTAGTTATGAAGTATAATTTGAAATCTGGGATGGAAATAACTCCATCTGTTCTTTCATTGCTATAGATTGTTTTAGCTATTCCAATTCTTTGTGTTTTTATATGAAATTGCATTGGGATTTTGATGGACCTGTATCGCATCTCAAATTTGATTTGGGTCAAATGGCCACTTGTGCAATATATATATATATATATTCCCAGATTTTGAAGGGATGAAGGGATGTTGCATTTTGTCAAAGGGCTTTTCTGAATCTTAAAAGAAAAAATCATTATATGTATTCTGTCCCTTTTGCTACGTGTGTGTGTGTGTGTGTGTGTGTGTGTGTGTGTGTGTGTATGTTAGATTTGGTTTTTTGAATTATATATGTTGAATCATACTTCCATCTCTATAATGAAGCCAACTGGTTTATGGTAAATAAAATTCTTGATAGGTTCTTAAACTTCATTTCTAAGTATTTTATTGATAATTTTTAATCCAAGTTCTAACAAATATATTAATTCATAATCTCCTCTTCCTATACATTGTTTTGTGAAATTTTTCTCTGCTTTTGGTATCAGAGTTATAAGAGCTTCATAAAAGAGGATCTAGAAATGTCTCTTTTCTAGTTTATGTAAATTGAGGTTGTTTGTTATTTTGTGAAGTTCTGGTAGAATTCTGCACTAAATCCATGTGTCTCTGAGTTTTTTGTATGGATGGATAGTTGCCTTCATCTTTATCTTTATATACATTTTGTACCCATAGGGTTCAGAAAAGTGCTTCAGATGAAATGGATCTGAAGTTAGAAGCATCTTTTAGCCACATTCTGGGTTCTGGGACTGAACTTAGTTCCTCTGCAAGAACAGCAAGTGTTCTTAGCCACTGAGTCATTTCTCTAGCCCTGAGTTAGGATATTATTAATTATAGTTTCTATCTAATTGGAGATTATTAGTCTATTTAAAATATTTGCTTCATCTTGATTTGCTTTGGTTTTATATATATATATATATATATATATATATATATATATATATATATATATATCAAGAAATTGGTCTTTTTTTAGATTTTCAAGTTTGTTAGAATGTAAGTATATATGTAAAGTATAACCTAATGATTATACACATTTTTTACTGTCTATTTTAATCTCTCCCTTTCATCTTTAATTTCACTAATTTGAATCCTCTCTCATTTTGTTTATTTGGCTAAATTATTGTAAATCTTATTTATCTTTTTGATCACCAGGCTTTGAAGTTTGAAGTTTTATTTTTATAGCAAACATAATTTAAAAAGCTTGATATTTTCTGCTATTAGAATGTGAGGGTTTTTAAAAATTATAATTTAATTGCAATCTATTTCCTTTCCTTTTCCTCCTTATCAGCCCCCAATATGATATTGTTACTTTATGTATATTTTCACAAATCACTCATATTGGGAAACCAGTCGGTGTGCTTCTTCCCTGGGAAATACTATTTCCAGATCCCATCTTTCCCTCAGTTGCTTATAGTTTTTTGTATAGGGTGGAGAGTTCTTGGACTTCTCCCTGTCCAGTTTGTCTTGTATTTTTGGTATCATATTCATGTGATTTTATGGGTGTAACTTTGACATTACTAAGAGACAATCTCAGTAAATGCCATGCTTCCCTGGTTCTTAAAATCATTCCATCCCCTCGTCCTCCATGTTTCCAGTGCCTTAGGTGACAGAATATTTTGTGGATGTATCTATTGGGACTGGGCTCCACAACTCTGTATTTTGATTGGTTGTTGTTTCTATAGTGGTGTCTACTTGCTACAAAGAAAAATTTCTTGATGAGGGGTGGAGAAACCTATATATGGGTATAAGTATACATGTTTATAGATTGTTGCTGTGGATTATTCTTGTTTAGTAATTTAGTAGTTGCAGATTCTCATCCAATAACCATGACTTCACAAGCACTGAGAAGTTAACACCAGATTTCCAGGCATAGTTTCACTCTTGTTGGTCATAATTTAAATTAGAGATTCTTGGTTACCTCCAAGGGATGGGTACCTCTATTGCACCCTTAGAGTTACTGTTTCTTGGTGGTCATTGATGTGGTCATAGGTATGGTATCATAGTTGGGTAGGATTTTTAGTTGCCACCTTTTTGTATGGTTTTGCTTGTTTTTTTGAAAGTTTGCATAATATCTTCTGCAATGACTATGAATGAGAGTCGTCAGAGATGTTGCATTTAGGTAAGTTCCAGTTCAAGGATTTCCGGGGCCTTGCTGCTAAACTATTTAGCACTTTCAGAAGTAGGGAATCTCTTGGACAACTCTAGCCAACAACTCAAAAGAGGGTTTCTCATGATGGCAATTGAGGTTTATGTTAGATGGTCCTTGGCTCTTGGAGGGAGCACCACCAAAACAGATTTTAAAAGCATATTAAAATGTTATATGCATATTTATACACAAAATTGTGTGTTGTAGGATTTTAAGGTAAATAGTTAATAGTATGGGTCCCTGTGGCTTTTCCATACATTCTTATCATTATTTTACACACCCCTTTCTTTCTCTTGTATTTTCTTCCCTTCCCCTTCTTCAAAAGAAATTTCTTTTCTCCTTATCCCTGATCAGATCACTTGAATTTTTTTTTTTTTTTTTTTTTTGTCGAGACAGGGTTTCTCTGTGTAGCCCTGGCTGTCCTGGAACTCACTTTGTAGACCAGGCTGGCCTCGAACTCAGAAATCTGCCTGCCTCTGCCTCCCGAGTGCTGGGATTAAAGGCGTGTGCCACCATGCCCGGCCACTTGAATCTTTTTATTTTCCTTTAAATTGTTCCAAAACCCCTATCCTGACAATAGTCCAATTTTACATCCTGGTTAGTGTAGTCTAGGTTATCTTCTCACATTTGAAAACTTGGAGTTAGAAGCCTACAATGAAAGAATGCATATCACGTTTTTATTTTTGGTCATTCTGGTTACCTCATGTAATAAGATCCTTATTATTATTATTATTATTTTCATCTATTTATGTGCAAAGTTCAGGATTTCATTTTTTATTGCTGTATAAGTAATATACTTAGCTTATATATACCAAAATTTTCATTATTAACTTGCTGTTTATAGGATGTTTAGATTGTTCTCCTTTTCTAGCTATTTTGAATTGAGAAGGAATGAATACAGCCAAGCAAGTAATGGTAGAGTAAAATATTTAGTATTTTAAGCATTTACGAAGGAGAAATATAGTGAAGTTATATGTTACATTTATTTTTAATTATTTGAGAATTCTCCGTACTGATTTCCATAGTAACACAGCTCACTAGTTTGTAGTGCAAGCAACAGTTAATGGTGGTTCCCATTTTCTTTTTTGTTTTCTTTTGTTTTCATTTTTATTTTTTTACGTTTTATTTATTTTTTATTAATCATTTTACTCATTTACATTTAATGATACCCTCCTTCCCAGTTACCCCTCAACAACCACTTCCCATCCACACACACCCTCTCCCCATTGTCTCTATGAGGGTGCTCCTCTACCCATTCAGCCATTCCCTTATCACCCCTTTAGCATCCCCATACATTGGGGTATCAAGCCTCCTTCCTCCCCCATTGATTCCAGATAAGGCCATTCTCTGCTAATATATGCAGCCAGAGCCATGGGTCCCTCCATGTGTCCTCTTTGGTTGGTGGTTTAGTTCCTGGGAGGTCTGTTATTGTTCTTCTTATGTGGTTGCAAACCACTTCAGTTCCTTCAGCCCTTCCCTTAGCTCTTCCATTGGGTTCCCCCTGCCACCCCTGCCTCAGTTTGAGTGTTGTCTATAAGTATTTGCATCTATATTAGTTAGATGCTGTCAGAACATCTCAGGGAGCAACCATATCAAGATCCTGCCAGCAAGGGCTTTTTGGTATCAGCAAAAGTGTAGAGGTTTGGTGTATACAGATAGGATGGATCCCTAGATAGGGTGGTCTCAGGGTGGCCTTTCCTTCTGACTCTGTTCCATTTATATCCCTGTCTTTCCTTTGGTTAGGGATATTTCTAGGTTAAGAATTTTGAGATGCATGGGTGGCACCATCCCTCGACTGAGGGCTATCTATGCCTATTTAATGGAGGTGGTCTCCACACGTTCTCTCTCCCCTTTGTTGGATATTTGGGCTAAAGTCATCACCATTGGCTCCTGGAAGCTTCTCTCTTCTCTGGAGTCTAGGTCTTTCTAGTGGTTAGCCCCGAGTTCCACATCCCACACTGCTGTATGTTTCTAGTCAATTTCCTGAACCTCTGTTCTTCTCTCTCCTGTCCCTTCTAATACCTGATCCTACCAGACTTATTTCCTCACCCTTCCTCTGAGACCCCTCCCTCCCATTACCTCCTGTGTTTATTTTGTTCCCCATTCTATATAGGATTAAAACATCTACAATTTGGTCTTCCTTCTTAAGCTGCATTTAGTATGTTGGTTGTATCATGAGTATTCTGAACTTTTGAGCTAAAATACACTTATCAGAGAGTACACACCATTTGTGTTCTTTTGTGTCTGGGTTACCCCAATCAGGATGATAAGATCAACAATTTACAAATTGGCTATTCAAAACAAATAGCACCTAATAAAATTGAAAAGCTTCTGTAAGGCAAAGGACACTGTCCATAGGACAAAATGGCAACCCACAGATTGGGGAAAGATCTTTACCAACCCTACATCTGATGGAGGGCTAATGTGCAATATATACAAAGAACTCAAGAAGGTAGACTCCAGAGTACCAAATAACCCTATTAAAAAGTGGAGTACAGAGCTAAATAGAGAATTCTCAACCAAGGAATCTTGAATGGCTGAGAATCACTTAAAGAAATGTTCAACATCCTTAGTCAACAGGGTAATACATATCAAAAAGACCATGAGATTACACCTCACACCAATCAGAATGGTTAAGATCAGAACTTATATTACAGCAGATGCTGATAAGGATGTGGAGAAATAGGAATGTTCCTCCATTACTGGTGGGATTGCAAGGTGGTACAACCACTCTGGAAATCAGTCTGGTGGTTCCTGAGAAAATTGGAATAGTTCTACCTAAGGACCCAGCTATCCCACTCCTGGGAATATACCCAAAAGATGCTCCAACATATAACAAAGATACATACTCTACTATATTCACAGAAGCCTTATTTATCATAGCCAGAAGCTAGAAACAACCCAGATGTCCCTCAACAGAGGAATGAATACAGAAAATGTGATACATTTACACAATGAAATATTACTCAGCTATTAAAAACAATGGCTTCACCTGGTGTGCTGGCACATGCCTTTAATTCCAGTACTCAGGAGGCAGAGGCTGAGGCAGGCAGATTTCTGAGTTTGAGGCCAGCCTGGTCTACAAAGTGAGTTCCAGGGCAGCCAGGGCTACACAGAGAAACCCTGTCTTGAAAACAAAAACAACAACAACAACAACAACAACAACAACAACAACAACAGCAAAAACAATTATTTCATGAAATTTGCGGGCAAATGGATGAATCTAGAAAATATCATCCTGAGTGTGGTAACTCAGTCACAAAAGACTACATACACATGGTATTTACTCACTGGTAAGTGGGTGTTAGGAAAAGAGCATGGAATACTCACAATACAACTCATAGACTACATGAAGTTCAAGAGGAAGGAAGACCAAAGTGGGGATGCTTCAGTCCTACTTAGAAGGGGGAACAAAATAATCAAGGGAAGTAGAGGGAATTGGGAAGAACAGAAGGGGTAAAGGGGAAGAGAGGAAGAAGGGAAGAATCAGGTATGGGAAAAGATGGAGGAGATGTATAGAGGATCAGGAAATTAAACAGAAATGTGTAGCGATGGGGGATGGGGAACTGGGAATAGCATCCAGAAAGTCCCAGATACCAGGAAAGCAAGTCTCCACATGAATGACATTAGCTGAAATACCCCAGAAAGTGGAGGAATAACTTGTTAAGACCATAACCAGAGGTTAGGCTTGGCCATAGGTCGTGGGATGGGGCTACCCAGCTATCTCCAAAATTTTAACCCAGAATTAGCTACTGTCTAAAGGAAATACAGGAACAAAGTATGGAGCAGAGACTGAAGTAAAGGCCATCCAGAGCCTGCCTCAGGTAGGAATCCATATCACATGAGGAACCAAACCCAGATACTATTGTGGACTCCAAGTGGTGCTTGCTGACAGGAGCCTGATATAGTTGTATCCTGAGAGGCTCTGCCAGAGCCTGATAAATAAAAAGGCAGATGCTTGAGGCCAAACAGTGGACTGAACACAGGGTCCCAATAGAGCAGTTATGGAAAAGATTGAAGGAGCTTAAGGAGTTTGTAACCCCATAGGAAGAACAACAATATGAACCAACCAGACCTCCCAGAGCTCCCAAAGACTAAACCATCAACCAAAGTGTACGCATTGAGGGTCTCATGGTTCCAGCCTCATGTGTAGCAGAGTATGTCCTTGTCTGGAATCAGTGGGAGGAGAGACCCTGGTCCTTTTAAGGATTGATGCTCCAGTGTAGGGGGATGCCAGTGCTGAGAAGTAGGAGTGGATTGGTTGGTGGGGAGGCACCCTCATAGAAGGAGCGTTAGGAGAGATGGAATAGGCAGTTTGCAGAGGGAAAATGAGCAAAGGGGATAAAACTTGAAGTGTAAATAAATAAAATATCCAAGAAAAAAAGAAGAAGAAAGAGAAAATCCCTCCAACCCCCCCCCCCCAAAAAAAAAAAAACCTCAGGTGACAGCAGATGCTGGCAAGGATGTAGAGAAAGAGGAACTCTCCTCTATTGCTGGTAAAACCACTTTGGAAATCAATCTGGCCGTTCTTCAGAAAATTGGAAATAGTTCTATCTAAAGATCCAGTTATACAACAACTGGGCATATACCCAAAAGATGCTCTAACATATAACAAGGACACATGATCCACTATGTTCATAGGAGCCTTATTTATAATACAAAAAAGCTAGAAAGAACCCAGATGTCCCTCAACAGAAGAATGGATGCAGAAAATGTGGTGTATTGTGTAAATGTTGTTGGCACAATGGAGTACAACTCAGCTATTAAAAACAATGAATTTATAAAATTCACAGGCAAATGGATGTGGGTTCCTTTTTTCATGCATTCCCTCCAGCATCTTCTGTTCTTGGCTGTTCTATTGATCTTTGCCATTTTCCTAAGATGAAATCTCAAAGCTGTTTTGATTTGCAATTCTCTAATCTCTAAGAGTGATGAACATTTTGTTATTGTTTGAGATATTTATTTGACTTTTTTCTTCTTTTGAAGAGTCTATATTCAAGTCCTAGGCTCAATTTCTGAATTGGTCATTTAGTTTTTGTTTGTTTCTTTGTTTTTGTTGTTTGTATATTCTGGATATTATTCCTCTGGCAGATTTAGAACTGTCAAAGAGTCCCATTTTGTGGGCTTCTTCTTCACCTAGTTAATTGTGTCTTTAGCTGTGCAGAAACATTTTAGTTTCATCAAGTCTAATTTGTAAGTCATTGGCCTTATTTCTTGGACAAATGGAATCTTATTCAGAAAATACTTTCCTATATTTATCTTCTGTTGTGTACTGCCTATAGCAATTTCTATGTTTCACGTTTAGGTGTTGGATTCATTAGGAGTTAGTTTTTGTAGATATGGGTCAACTTCCATTCTTCTGCATGTGGACATCCAGCTCTCCCACCATCAATTGTTGAAGTTGCTTTCTGTTTTCCAGTATATGTTTTTGGAGTCGTTGTCACATATTAAATGACTGAAGTTACATATGCTCAGGTTTGGTTCTTCAATTTTGTTCCATTGGTCTATGTCTTTTTAAAAATTCATTTGTCTATCTATCTATCTATCTATCTATCTATCTATCTATCTATCTTTTTTAATTATTATTAGAGAGTTTCTTCATTTACATTTCAAGTGTTACCCAAAAGTCCCCTATATCCTCCCCCCGCCCTACTCCCCTACCCTCCCTCTCCCGCTACTTGGCCCTGGCATTCCCCTGTACTGGGGCATATAAACATTGGTAGATCAAGGGCCTTTTCTATTTATCTTTTAACTTTCCATATTTCACTCCAGTTTTTTGTTAACTATACATGTGATAAGGGGTTAATGTCTGGAATATACAAAGAATTCTTGATTTTTTTGACATACATATTGTACTGGCTGGTTTGGGGTGTCAACTTGACATAGTCTGGAGTTATAATAGAGAAAGGAGCTTCAGTTGTGGAGATGCCTCCATGATATCCAGCTGTAAGGCATTTTCTCAATTAGTGATCAAGGGGGAAAGGCCCCTTGTGGGTGGAACCATCTCTGGGCTGGTAGTTTTGGGTTCTATAAGAGAGCAAGCCGAGCAAGCCAGGGGAAACAAGCTAGTAAAGAACATCCCTCTATGGCCTCTGCATCAGTTACTGCTTCCTAACCTGTTTGAGATCCATTACTGACTTCCTTTGGTGATGAACAGCAATGTAGAAGAGTAAGCTGAATAAACCCTTTGCTCCCCAACTTGCTTCTTTGTCAAGATGTTTGTGCAGGAATAGAAACCCTGACTAAGACACATATGTAGTTATATCTATACATAATATATAACTGCTGGAGTTATCACTATCTCATAGTCAAATGATACTATAATTATTGTAATAAAAATAACATAGTATTGATATAAAAATGTAAAAGTATCAAGTGTAAAAAGTATCAAGTGAATCAAACTGAAAACTCAGGCATAATTCCTTGCACATAGAGACACCAGATTTTCTGAAGAAGACAAAAATACATACTTGGAAATAGACACTATTTTTAACACATGGCACTTGTCAAACTGGATGGCTATAAGTAGAAGAATACACACATATGTATATGTATATGTGTATGTTATATGTAAGTATATGCATGTTACTCAATTCTAGAAGGATCAAGGATTCACCATAAGGCCAGATATCCTAAATATGATAAAAGAGGAAGTGGGAAATTGTCTTGAACTCATTGTCACAGGAAAGGACTTTCTGAATACTACAACAATAGCATAGGCTATAAGTCCAATGACTAATAAATGGCACCTCATGGAAGTAAACTTCTCTACAGCAAAAGAAAGTATGCTGTCACTTGGACAAATTGGAAGGCTAACAAACAGGAAAATATCTTTGTAAACTATACATGTAGTAAGGGGTTAGTGTCTAGAAGATCCTAAGAATTCTTGAATTGTTTTATATAGGTATGTAGTGATATAAACTTTCTTCTTAGGTCTGCCTCCTTTGAGTCCTAAAGATTTTTGTATGTTGTTTTAATTTTTATTGAATTCCAGGATTGAAAAATAAACCTCTTCATGGTGTAATCCTTGGCACAATTTTCCTTCAGTGGTGTGTTATTTAGTTCTTTTGAGTAATTTAGTTTTTATAATTTCTACTGCTATTTATGGTCTGCTTTATATCACTGTGATCATATATAACACAGGCTGTGATTTCAATATTTGTACTGTTATGTATCTTACTGTTTAGTCTAATTTTGATAAACTTCTATGGACTGATGAAAACAATTCTTTATTATTTGGGTATAATTTTTGTATCTTTTAGGTTCATTTAATTTATGATGTCATAAATTCATGGGGTTTTCTATTTAGCTTACTCCCAAATGACCTGCCTCTTGGAGAGAATGTAGTATTAAAATATTCAACTATGCCTCTATTAAGGTTAATCTGTGATTTTGCATCTAATAGTGCTTCTTTTATGAAATTGGACCCACTTGTTTGATGCATATATATTTAAGATTTTAATATCCTATTGGATAATATGGAAAATGGAGGGTTCTATTCAAGCAGCTTGTAGGACTTTAGGTCACATATTGTGCCCTCCTCCAGCCTTGAGTTGGCTGGATCAGACATTTTGCCACAATCCACTAGCTCACCTAGTGTGGAGTCTTCTGACCTAGATGAAGTCTATTATCTGCCACATCTGCAGCTTCCTTCAAGAAGCTACTTCCTGCTGAGCAGCTGAGCTTGTTTTCCTGAAAAGATCCTGACAAAGGGACAGATGAGATCCTGGCATAGTGGGGGACGGGTCCCCCCTTTAAAAATCAGACCCTAGAATTAAAGTTGAGCCTTGATCAGAGAACTTTGCTTGGCTCATTATTTCTCTTGCTGTCCTTCCCATCCATCCTCAGCTTTTCTTTCAGGAACCCAGTAACCTGTGGCCCTTGGTGGCTACAACATATGGTGGCTACAATGCCCCTTGTAGCAAGTAGGCTGGGATCAAATAAGTCACAAAAGAGATCAAATGAAACAGGGTGAGATGAGGGAGGGATCTCTTGTATGCAGCTGTGGCGCTTGGGTGACTGTAGTGGAGGAGGAAGGGACAAAGAATATAGATAGCTCAATTGGTTCCACAACACATCTTTATAATGAAAACATTAATTAAAACAATCAAGAGAAAACTTGAAGATAGTAATACATGGAAAGAACTTTCCTGCTCATGGATGGTAAGATCCATAAATACTGTGAAAGTAACTATGTTACAAAAAGCAACCTATGGTTTAAATGCAATCAATTATAATCAAAGTGCCAAGATCATTCTTCATTGAATTAAGAAGACAATCTTAAAATTCTTTTGAAAGCACCAAAGAATTCTGATAGCAAAAGCAGCCCTGTGAGCACAAGAGTAACTTATTTTTAGCTACCACTGTGCTGGTTTTCAGGACATATTAATAAAACAACATGGTACTGGCACAAAATGTATAAATCAATTAAGTGAAATAGAAGATCCAGACATAAACACTCATTTATGCAGCCACCCGAGTTTTGAAAAATATACCAAATGCATTCACTGGAGAAAAGACAGCCTCTTTAAAAAAATGAAACAAATGGTCCTGGGAAAGCTACATAGCTACATGTACAAGGATAAAACTTGGTCCTTATATCTCATGCTACACAACATACAGCTCCAAATGGATTAAAGACCTTAATTTACAACCTGAAATTCTAATCCTTCTAAGGGGAAACAAGAAAATATTTTAGAAATATAGCCACAGATGGACATTCTGAACAGGACTCTAGTCACTCAAGAAATAAGGTTGATTATTGACAACAGAGAAGTCATGAAATTGAAAAGCTTTTTTACAGCAAATGAAAGATCTGGATAAAGAGACAACCAGCAGCATGGGAGAGAACCTTTGCCCTCTATACATCTGACAGAGGATTAATACTTTGAATGTACAAAGACCTCAACAGATTAAACAATAGGAAAACAAATGATCCAATCAAATGGCATTGAAGGAGCTAAACATGGAGCTATCAACAGAAAGAATACAGATGGACAACAAATCTTTGCAAATTTGTTTAGTATCCTTAGCAATAAGGAAAATGTAAATTAACGCTACACTGAAATTCCACTCTATTCAAAATAGCTATCATCAATAAAAGAAGTGATAGCTAATGTTGGAGAATGTATACTGAAACAGGAATACTCATTCTCTGTTGGGGTGTAAAGTGGTGTGGTCATTGTGAAAACTCAATGTGGAGGTTTCTCAAAAGACTAAAAAGAACTATTACCCAGCTATACCACTCCTGGGCATATACCCAAATGATTCTATATCCTATTCCAGAGACACTTAGTCAGCCATGCTTATTTCTACCTTATTTACAATAGCTAGTAAGTGCCTGCAAGTGCATCAACTGATAAATACACTATGCCAATTATATATATATATATATATATATATATATATATATATATATATATATATATATATATATATATATATATATATATATATATATATATATATATATATATATATATATATATATATATATATATATATATATATATATATATATATATATATATATATATATATATATATATATATATATAATTTTATTTATTCACAAATAGAAATAAGTATATATTAAAATTTATAGGAAAATGTATGGAACTGGAAAATACATTGAGTAAAGGCATTAAAAAAAGAACTCTGAATAATTAAAGATAATCCTGAGCCAAAGGAACAATGCTGAAGTCATCACATTGCTTCAATTCAAATTGCAGAACAAATTCATAATAAGAATAAAATCATAGTACTGGAACAAAAACAGACAGGTGGACCAAGGGAACAGAACACACAAAACTTATGTGATTTTAAGTACCTGTTATTTGCTGAAAGTGCTCAAAACATATTGTGAAAAAATCTTCAATAAATACATAACCATATATAGAGAAATAAAAGTAAGTCCCTGTCTTATTTCAAAGTAGAAAATCAACTTTAATTACAAATGTGAAAATAGGAAACATTTAAAGGAAATATAGAGAAGATGGTTCAATATGTGCATACACATGCAGTTTCTGAAAAATAGTTCAGTACCCCAGGAAATAAAAGCAAAAACTGCCTAGTGGGAATACATCATATCAATAATAAAAGAATCAACCTAGATAATAGAAAGTCTATAAAATTTGCAAAATCTTTGCTAGCTATACAGGAAATTACTATCTAGAGTATATAAAGAAGTTTAAAAAGCCTAAAATCGTTCAATAAATCAGAAAGGCTAATATAAGATGTTTTCTCTCTCTCTCTCTCTCTCTCTCTCTCTCTCTCTCTCTCTCTCTCATTTGTGAATATAAGATTTTACACCGACAAATACAATAATTTCTAATATTAAAAGAAAAAAAGAAGTAGATGTGAGATTATATAGAGCAGTGGTTTTCAACCTGTACATCCTGATTCCTGTGGAAAACTTCACTGTCAAAGTATTTACAATATAATTTGTAACAGTAGCAAAATTACAGTTATATGGGAGGAAAAGTAATATTATGGTGACGGTATATGGGGTGGATTCCCAGATGGAGCAATCTTTGGATGGCCTTTCCTTCTGTTATAGGTGAAATCAACCTGAGAGATCAAGTTTCTTTTGACTAAAATTTGAAGACTGAAATTCAGGTAGAAGCACATGAACTCTTAGAGATTTTTAGTCAATTGTATGTCATAAAAATATTAAGATCAAGTTACTTTGAAAAACTTAATAAAAAAGATGCAATATATTTATTCTGTTTCTGAAAGTTAATGGTTTATTCACTCAACAAATATTTACTTCACATGAAGTATGTGTCTGACTTTTTTATATCTACTAATGAAAATGAATAATTTAGAAGACCTTTCCTTTTACATGTGTTATTAAAAATAAAAAAGAGGAATCAAATCTTAGATCATACTTTACTCTCTTCAGTTGGTTCCTATTTTGGGATCTATTTACCATGTAATTTCTCATCTTTGTCTTGCTCCTTTAGTTTTTGACTGAAGATCTCAGTCTGTATCCCAGTGTAGTAGGGAACTGTGTAGCTAAGGCTATTGGCAAAACTATGGCAATCTTCATGCCTCCCCCTCTCAAGTGCTGAGAATTACATATGTGATCTACATAATGCCTTTACTGTATTATTTTAACACATATATTTTGCCTATGTTGTTCAATATGGTAATTGTTAATTAAATATAGCTACTTACATTATGTAAGAAAATTTTATTGGAAAGCTATTGTGTAAGAATAAAAACATGTTCAGAATCATAGCTGTCTAAAATCAGTGGTTATGGATAGCTTTTCTCCGATGGCATTGAGGCTCATTGATTATTAATGAAAGGAAGTTTAATAGTTTCTCTAGCCTACACATTCTTCCAGGGCAGTGTCTTCTTCCTCTTTTTCTTCTTCTTCTCCCTCTCCTGTTCCACCTCCTTCTTTTCCTGTTCCTAGAACCCTCATTCCACATATATCTTTCTAGTGTGTTTTCACAGTGCTCTTTGCCTATCTATTTCAGAACACCTAATATAAAAATAGAAGGTTGATTTACTTATTTTCTTCATAAATATTGTATCTCAATTATCTAGCAGAATAGATTACCCAAGAAACACAACAAAGCTTTTTTTTTTTTTTTTTCCTTTCAAGACAGGGTTTCTCTGTATAGCCCTGGCTGTCCTGGAACTCACTCTGTAGACCAGGTTGGCCTCGAACTCAGAAATCCATCTGCCTCTGCCTCCCAAGTGCTGGGATTAAAGACATGTGCCACCACGCCCAGCTACAAGGAAGCTTCTTAATGAAATCATGTTAATGTGTGGCTTAAGGAGACACCATAAAAGTACCCTAGGTTTGACAGCAGCAGGGCATGGCAAGATGCCTTTTGAATTAAAGTTATATGTTAATTCTACTTCTCAATCCCCCTTTAAAGAACAATTTCTTATCCTTCCATTTTATTTGCTCTGTTGAGTTTCAGAACTGAGTGTGTGTGTGGTACTAGTACATCAGGTGCAATATATTTTCTGATAGTCATAAATATAATGCAGTGGAAATGAGTCTTTCCTGGCAGTATGAAAAACAAATGAAAAAGTGGAGAAATTCGGCTAATTTGATATTTGGAAGACAAAACCTAGTCAATTTTTTCACTGATGTGTATTAAAATGCACAGGCTGCAACTTACTGGTAGAGGCAGAAGCAGGACTTGGAAGGCAATGCATTGTAGCTAAGCACCCACTCTGCTTTATGTTAATTAATTTCCCAGAGTTATTGGTTTTTTTTTTTTTCTTCTCTCTGTAATGAAACAAATGTACAGAGACTGACAAAGCTGGCAAATGGAGAGATCACAAGCTTGGTCATATTGAAATATTTTGCCTCTCCATAAAAGTAAAATTGGCTGACATATATAAATGCTGGGACACCTGGGATTGCAGATTATACAGCACAGCAAGTATGTAGACAACATAGCTACTTCTGATAATTAAAGCTGGCCTGCTTAGTACGGTAAGGCTCTCAAGTTTTCCCCCAGTAATATCATAGCTATCAGTACTTTCTCTGACAAATGAGGCCATGTCTCTAGGCAAAAGCTTGAATCTGGCTTCAAAATCTGATAGAACAACGGCTCTCCACTTTGCCAGTATGCTTCCTGAAATGCTCCTTAATTTTGAATCTCCAATCCTTGCATTTCTATTTCTCTTGTGAAATCTCAATTTTCACTGTTGTCAGCAGAAGTAGTTGCTCAGTGTGGTATAACAAGCCTGATGGATGGCTTTAATTCACTAGTCCCTGACTGCCTTTACAGTTGCTGAGGTCTGAGAGAGAACTGACCACCCCAGACAGTAATCAAATGCCTCTGTGACTTCTACCTCAGTGGCCTGAACACATGGAAATTGGTGCCACGAAAGAGGTATAGAAGCATATGTTTCTCCTGGGTTCTTTCATATCAGATTTTAGTTGCATATTGGAGGAAGTGTTAAGGTAACAGAATTATATCACAGTTGACTACAAGTTCCCATTTGTCAAGATTCTTCATGAAATTTAAATTAACTATAAAATTTAATTTGCATATATAGGATGGGGTGTGCCTTTTAAAAATGTCTCCATCTTGTATAACTTTTTTACTCTTTATTTTTCTTTTTTCTTCATTATTGTTGCTTTTGCAATACTTATTCTTTTATTTTTGAGATTATAATTACATTTCTCCTTCCCTTTCCTCCCTCCAAACCCTTCCATATACCCCTCCTTGTTCTCGTTCAAATTCATGTCCTCTTTATTTTATATATATATATATACATATATACATATATACATATATACATATATATGTGTGTGTGTGTGTATATATATGTATGTATATATTAGATATATATAATACAAATATATATATATATATATATATATATATATATATATATATATATATATATGTATTTCTAAACATATACATATAATGTTCTCCATCAGTATAATGTTACTCGTGTGTATGTTTTCAGGGCTGAGAATTTGGTATTGGATAACCAACATGTGAGTAGTTCCCTAGAGAAGATTGAGTCTCCCTCAGCACTTCTTAGTTGCCAGTAGCTCTCTGTGTAGGGCTGAGACTTCATGAGCTTTCCTCCTGTCCTTTTAGCATATCTATTTTTGTTGTTGATTTTAAGATGTCCTAGATGTCCTGGATGTCCTAGAACTTAGTATTTAGAGCAGAGGGCAATGAAACTCACAAATATCTTTCTGTCTCTACCTCATGAGTTATGATATTAAAGGTGTGATATCACATTCAGCCTTGATTTTGCTCTCTACTATTTTGCTGATATTTTATTACTTATTGTTACAGACACCATTGTTACCACTTATTTTTTAAAAATTAAAGAAAGTTAAGAACTATTGGGCTAAATTACTGCCAATGCCTAGTATTACTGCTCTGCTCATTCTAATTAAAGAATACAAATTTTCTGGACTACCCATCCTATTCTTTTCTGAGAAAAAATAAGAAAATTTAAATTTGGACAAATATTCTTTTCTCAATATAGAGATTCAATATATTCAGTTAGTGCAACCTACCCCTTGATTTATAAATTTTAATTCAGTTAAAATTATAAGCTGTCTATAGTAGCTCAGCTAATTTTCCCCTGCAGTTCTCATGGAGTGGAAGTGAGTCCGTAAGTACAATGACATTTCCAGCAAATGTCTTTTTTTACAACAAAATCTTCAGTTTTTCCACACTCTCCCTTCTCTCTCTCTCTCTCTCTCTCTCTCTCTCTCACACACACACACACACACACACACACACATACACAAGGCAAGGACAGTTTTAAAGAGGTGCTCTGAAAGAGATTATATAGTTAGAAAAGGTGAAGGAATAGAGAACTAATTGTGGAATGAAAATGATTAATATTCACTGTAAATAAGTATTATGTAAGTGTATGTATGCATGTACATATACAAGTATTTAATATTAAAAATAAATTTAAATAAGATTTGTAAATACAGACTCCAAATTGTTATTAAAAATAGCTGTCCATGCACTCATTTTGGCCTATACTCAGAGAGATGTATTATTCTCCAACTCCAACCTTCAAGTCCCTTCATTATTCCTGCAAATGGAATTAATACTCAGCATACAAATTCATTCAGCAGCTACTCAAATCTCTTCACTGAAAAAAGTCAGGAGCTACATAGGCCATAATTCAAGATACTCAAAATGCTAATTTTAAAAAACCTAAAATACTTTGTTAACTGCAATGAATCATGTTTATAATCAAATAGAAAATTTGAAAATGAATCCATTATTAAATGTTTGTATAGTAGATAATGGTTCATTTATTATAAATGAAGTTTCCCAAGGGCCATGAAATGGGTTTGTGAATAAAAACCCTTATATACAAGCCTGATATCCTCAGTTAAGTCCCTGGATTCCACACTGGAAGAAGAGTAGAGATGCTTAAAAATTGTTCTTTGACCTCCACACCTGCACTCCACATTAATAATAGATAGATAGATAGATAGATAGATAGATAGATAGATAGATAGATAGATAGATAGATAATATTTCTAAGTAATGAACATTCCCAGTGCCCTCAAAGAAAATTTGTTGATAAAAAAATAATGCAGTTTTTTTTTTTTTCATTTTCTCCCTGGAGATAACTATGAAGCTTTCTGTCAACTCTTAAATTCTAAAACAATAGTCTTATTTTTCCTTCTGCCAGCATCAAATGAATAGGTTATAGGTTTCCACAGTGAACAAAGTATTTTTAATAAGATAACAGTGTTTGTCTCCACTCTTTTGTGTCTCCAATTACTAGGTGACCTTATAGAAATAAAACATAATACTTTGTTTTCCTCACAGCTTATATATAATTCAATCGAACAGTATTTTTTTTACATCTTTGTTGGAAACAGAATTACTATTTAAAAATATTCCCTTCCCCATGTACAATGTACTACAGTTTGTTTGGATCAGGGAATCTTTGTTGTTCTATTAAGCAGAATGCTAAGCTGTTGGTGCTGCTTAAAGTAGTGATGTAGCAATTTCCTTTCCCAATTTCATCAAAAAATATACACTGAATGTAGGTTAAAGTGTTATCTATAAATTGATCAGAATAATTGACACCTTTCACATTGTTAAGGCTTGTCAAGCATTAAATTTAAAAATCATATTTGGACAAAAGTAATTTATTTTCTAAGGTTCATAACATCACAAAACACAGAAAGCTGGCATGTTTTATTCTACCACACATGAAATTCCTTCAGTCCACTCAGACAACTTTTAATTGCCCCTATTATAAATAGATGCTAGGGACTTTATATGCCCCAATACAGGGGAACGCCGGGGCCAAGGGGTGGGAGAGGGTGGGTAGGGGAGCAGGGCTGGGAGGGGGGAGGATATAGGGAACTTTCTGGATAACACTTGAAATGTAAATGAAGAAAATATCTAATAAAAGTTGAAAAAAAATAAAAAAAAATAAAATAAATAGATGCTAGGGAGGGAGAATCAGTTTACACTAGGGAAGTTCCTATGATAAGTTATCTAGCCACAAGTTGGTATTCCTAAACACACACACACACACACACACACACTCTCTCTCTCTCTCTCTCTCTCTCTCTCTCTCTCTCTCCCTCTCTTTCTTTCTCCCCCCCCCACATATACACACCACATAAATATACCATAAGATATACTTAACAGGTTGAATTTATGTATACATGTTTTCAAGTGTTAAGTAATAATAATTAAAGAAAAAAGTCATGAATTTAGAAAAAAAAGTAAATAACAATAACCACTTATTCAAAGTTCCCCAGATGATGAGACTAACTAGGATTTCAGCTAGGCCAAATGAATGAAAAGCCAGCATAAACTCTACAAAGGAAAATAATGAGAGTTATTTGAAAACACCCAAACCTGTTTTTCCTCCTAAAAAATAAGTCATGATGTGATGAATATGCGCTAAATGGAATCTTCATAAATTTTGTGATGATTAGGTATGAGTTGATTTTTCTAAACTACTACTAATACATTTGTTGTTCCTAAAGAATCTGAGAGAAGATTTTGGTTATATTGCACAAAGATGAAGAATAAAGTGTTGAGCATTAAGGTTATCGTTTCATCAAGAACTTCTGCATTATTTGATCTCTGTGGCAATGAGAATACAGATTTCAATGCTTTTTTCTTGTTTATTGTGAGGTATGTTCCTTCAGTAGCAGCAAGAAGCAATTGTTCATTAATATAAAGAAGTTCTTTTGCTTTTGGTTTCAGAAATTATTTTAAAAATCAAATCAGTCTTTGATTGTTAACAGATACTTTACTTTATTAGAGAAAACGGTAAGAGTACATGAACTCCTTTTTTCTTCTTGAAGTATAGAAAGTTAGATGTATAAAGGAATTAGGAAACATGTTATCTATGCCCCTTTTTTCACAGCTGAGGGAACAAAGATTTGGATTCAGAAAATTACTTGCCCAAATCACACAACTACCCACAACTGCATCTAATTAAATCTAATTTAATATATTTAATTTGCACATATTATAAGTCTTCCTTTTATAATCAATAGTTTTTTTTTTCCTACAATATCTATGTGGTTTTTCTCCTACAACACCTATATCCTGCCTATTTACAAGTATTACTTGGACCCAGCAGCAGTGCCAGTAATGAGTTTCAACTCTTGGAGTCTTAAATCCAATCAGAAAGTGGTTATATATTCCTATAACCTTCATGGAACTATTTCACCAATGGGAATATCTTGCCAGGAGAGTTGTAATTGTAGTTCTCATTTTTCACGATAAGTAAAACTTATTAATATTGTGCTCCTATAATAGTGTGCATAGAGTCTTTCATCACCATGACAACTAATCAGCAGGGATGAGGTTCCCATGTCAGTACCAGGGCCATGCATCCAGATTCTGTGACTCAAGTGGTACCCCGAGCAATAAGGGCTTGCCATCATAATCTGAAGGATATCCAAGAACATTGGCAAAATCCTATAATGATTGTTACCCATTTGCACTAACACCTACAAATTCTATATTTTAATTGGTTGGTGGTTCTCTACTGGTCTCCAATTGCTACAAAATGAAGTCTCCTTGATAAGGGATGAAACACTTATCTCTATGTATGGGTACAATTGTTTATAAATTGTTGTTAAGGGTTATTTTAGTTTAGAAAATTAATAAACAACCATGACTTCACTAGCACGGATGAATTAGCCAGGTTAAGAGCTCTATTGGACCTCACTGACAAACAGCTCCTTTGAAGGAAACCAATTGTGGCACAGAAATTTTGTTTTTTATTATCCTAATGGGTCTTATAAGAATATGATTTCTCCATTGTAAAATATTTATAGTTTTAAAATATGGATGTATATTTTAAAGTATGTTCTATATCAGTATATTTTCATAGAACTTTTTCAAAAAGATTTTATGTAAATGTAGCCATATGTAATTATCCTCTTGGAGGAATGTTGAATAAGCTCACCCTTTCTAATCTTCTGGATTCTTCTGTTTTCATCTACAAGAAAGCATCTGTAAAACTAGACCAGTAGCCGGGCTTGGTGGCATACGCCTTTAATCCCAGCACTCGGGAGGCAGAGGCAGGTGGATTTCTGAGTTCGAGGCCAGCCTAGTCTACAGAGTGAGTTCCAGGACAGCCAGGGCTACACAGAAAAACCCTGTCTTGAAAAACCAAAACAAACAAACAAACAATCAAATACCCTTGACCAGTAAAACTGCCTAGTCTCTGTCTCTGTCTCTGTCTTTGTCTCTGTCTCTATCTCAGTCACCTTGTCTTCTGTCTCTGTCACTGTCTGTCTCTGTATATGTCTCTCTGTCTCTCTCTCTGTGTCTGTCTCTCCCTGCTCCAACCCTCTCTTCATTATTCTCTAAAGTCGCCTATCTTATCTGTTCTCTTGAAAGTTGGGTGCATACTATCTCTGTCTCATTCTGTCAAATCTTTCTGTTTTTCCACTTTGTCATTCATCAATTAGACAAGACTTTTTGTGATTAAAGGCATATACTAAGGTCTTGTCTAGTCAGAGCATGCTGTAATCCAGGGCATGTCTATATCATGATTGGATCACAAAGACATAGAAGATCTTTGGAAGTGATCTGTTGCCAAAGTGTCCATGTTGATGGAATGAAATTACACTTTACTGTTAGCTATCCTTCCCCTTATTCTCTTGTCTATACCCAAACTGATCAGACATTTTCTGCTCCATTATTCCATTTTAGCCCTTTATATACTCCACTTACCCACTTCCTTTGAAATATGCACCCTTTTCCTTGGCTCCTTAATGATTTTCTGGCCCCTGTGTATATTCCAAGTACAGTACATATAACCAAAGCTTCAAACTAATATCCACAAATGAGAAAAACATTCAATATTTGTCTTTCTAAATCTGAGTTACCTCATTCAGAATATTTTTCTAGCTTCATCAATTTACCAGTCAATTTTTATAATTTAGTTTTTATTAGCTGGATAATTAGCTGTGTATATTTTGCAATTTTACCACATCTTTATTTTCTATTTATTATTTGGTGGGCATCTGAGAGGTTTCCATTTCCTGGCTATTGTTGACAAAGCAGCAAAGACATTGATGAGCATGTTTGTATTTTGTAGGTTATAGAGTCTATTGGATGAATTCCCTAGAATTGTAGAGCAGGATCATGTGGTAGAAATATTTCTAGTTTTTTAAAAAAATTTGAGATCAAATGTGTACATTGAAAATATGTTCTCCATTGTCTGTAACTTTTAATTTTTTTCAGCTTTGTTATATCTGAAGCAGTAGATATTCCTCTGGTAAAGCAATATACTATTTTATTTTACATTATAGAGTTATTTAATGCGTTTGGTGACGTTTTGCATATTTTTGAGACAGAATTTCTTTTTTTATAGTAAGTGTGTTTATTGCAGTTTTTGCTATCTTTTTTTAATTAGATATTTTCTTCATTTAAATTTCTTATTTATTAGATATTTTCTTAATTTACATTTCAAATGTTATCCCGAAATTTCCCTATACCCTCCCCCTGCCCTGCTCCCCTACCCATCCACTCCTACTTCTTGGCCCTGGCATTCCCCTGTATTGCAAACTTTATAGAGGCAGAATTTCTTTGTGCAACATCCTTGGTTGTTTTGGAACTCACTCTGTAGACCAGACTAGCCTCAAAATTACAGAGAACTGTCTGCCTCTGCCAAATGAGTTCTGGGATTAATGGCATACACCACTCCCTGCCTGGAGACATTTTAAAGAAATTTTACCTGAAGTTTCCTATTTGCTTTTCTTCTAAAATTATTATTCTGTAGGGTCTTATATTTAAATTGAAGAGCTTTAAAATTAGGCTTAAAAACAGTTTAAGACATTATTGTTTTGTAGATTTGAATATCTATTTTTGTGCATAATTTGTTGGGAGTACATTCTCTATTGATTTAATTCCCTATACATTTTGGTAAAGAAAAAAATCAATAGGCTGTAAAAATTATCTGTGGGCTGACTGGTTGAGTATGAGAGAGTACAGCTTGAGAGCGTTACCATGAAGAACCATTCATTCTTGATAATAATCTTTGGAAAGTTTCTTTGGGATAGCCAAAATTGCAATTATAAGAGTAAGCATAGAAAATATAAGGGAAGGAGGATGACTAGAGAAAACGTTAGGCAGAATATGAAAACATGTTCGTATAAAGATAAAGTGTTAAGGACTTGAAAATAGGAACAAAAGAACATACGATCAGAAAAGATAAAACAATTGAAGCAAGATGCATTGGCACTTATCTGACATCAACTGAAGGAGAGGCCCTTGGTCCTGTGGAGGTTTGATGCCCCAGTGTAGGGGAATATTAGGGCAGTAAAGCAGGAGTGGGTAGGTGGGTAGTGATCACCATCATAGGAGCAGGGTGAGGGGGAGTGGGATAGGGGGATTTTGGAGGGAAAACCTGGAAGGGGGACAACATTTGAAATGTAAATAAATAAAATACCCAATAAAAATGTAAACATGTATTGGCACACAATTGAAGGTAATGGATCCCTTCTGCTGAGGATATGAGTGAAGGACTGTGTATATATACCTTATTCATCTTGTAACTGAAAAGTTGCAACACTGATCTTCTATTTCTTTTATCCCTAGTTCTTCACAGGTATGGTTGTATTGTCTGCTTTTATGATTTGGAAAACTAAGGGACCATTTTGTGTCTTATAGGTATGTCATTGGCTTATTTTACTTAATATAATTGTTTCCATGTTTACCAATGGTTTACTGGCTCAACTGTGTTCTGAGTGATACTCCAGTTCTCTGATACTGGTGTAACAGTACCATTTATGTATTCCCTATACTTATATGCCTATACTTATATACATATACCCTAATGCAGGTCAGGGTACTCTAATTGAACTATGCCTACTAACATCTTCTTTTCTTCCTTATGCTCACAAAGGCCAAGCTAGAATATCTAATATGTGTGAAAATTACAAGTAAAGTCTCATTTTACTACAGAGCATACTGCTGATTCATAGATAATGTTCTAAAGACGATGGTATAAGTATTTTAAGAGGGAGATTTTTCCTATGGAGTCATTGAAGTAAAGTTAAAAATAAATATGTGCATTTCCATGTGCAAGTGGTTGTCTGATTAACATTTGCAGTATATCACTTTTTACCAAAAGTGAGTTAGTTAGCATACTTATCTCCTCATATAGTTAGCATTTTTGTTTGTGTATGAGATGAAGAAAACTTAAAATGTTTCTGATCAGATTTCAAGTATAAAATTCATTCTTAATTATAATCACTATGTTGTATATTAGGTATATATTTTATATTCATGTCATAACTGAAAATTTGTAGCCATGACCATCAATTTTATCCAAAATTTCACCACAGACATTATTTTATTATCTGTTTTAATGAATTAGAATAAAATAGATATTTATATAAAGGGAATGTTTTGGTATGCTTTAAGTCTGTCATTGGCTAATTTTAGTTAGTGTAATTATCTCCATTTTTACAAAGCTGTGATACTTTTCAAAACTTCTTTGATTTTAAGAGTGAATAATATTCTCATATATGTATGTTTCATATTTTTGCATTTAATCTCTGAGTTAATTCAGCTTATTTGAACTAATTTAGTTTAAAATAAAATAAAATTTCACTGATATATAATATTGTATATTTATATGTATTAATGGAATTATATTAACTTTTATATTTATTCATACTGTATAAGTTTCAAACATACTTATTGCTTTTATTAATGATTTTTATGATAAAAGCTTTATTTGTCTTACTAATTATTCTATCAGAACTTTGTTTTAATACCTGTGACCTAAAAGTGACCTTGACAATTTATTTTCCACATTGTTCTATAATTTTTTCTATCTGAAAGAATTACAAGGATGGAAATGGAGAGGAACCTGAGGAGGGGGGGTGTCCAGTGATAGGCCCAAAGTAGGATCAAGCTCAAAGGGAGATCCCAAGGCCTGACATTATCACTGAGGCTATGCTCACAAAAAGGGACCTATCATGACCCAACAAGCAGCTGAAAGAGTCAAATGCAGACATTTGCATCCAATCAATGGACAGAAGCAGTTGACCCCTGTTGTTGAATTAGGGAAAGACTGAAAGAAGCTGAGGAGGAGGGTGATCCTGTAGGAGGACCAGCTGTCTCAATTACTCTGGACCCCTGAGATCTCTCAGACACTGGATCACCAAATAGGCAGCATACACCAGCTGATATGAGGCCACCAACACACATACAGCAGAGAACTGCCAGGTCTTTGTTTATTCAGAGATGATGCATTTAACCATCAAGAGATTGGAGGCCCCAGGGAGTTTAGAGGTCAAGTGGCATGGGGGAGGTGTGGGGACATCCACATGGAGACAGGGGGTAGGGAGGAGGTATGGGATGTGGAGCAGTAGGAGGGTGGATGGGGGAGAAGGGAATAAAATATGGGGTGTAAATAAATAAATAATTAAATAAATTTAATAAAATATACTCATGGAAATCCAATTTCTTTGACTCCCAAGTGCTAGAATAAAGGGTGCATTCCATCATGCTTAGGCTGCATCATCAGTTGTAGACTTTTCTCCTCCGACTGTGAAATTTATCTCTGGGTTTTGAGTATTTTAAAATAGCCTGCATTTGAATAAATGGATGTTTTCTATTGTACTTGTTCTATTCTGCTATTAACACCTTCCATGGTGGTTTTACCTCTTTTGAATGAATTATTAAACTCATTCATTTTAATTTAACCGTTCCACATTCTGGGAATAAGGAACACAAAAGGATATTTGGGCAACACAAATTTATTTTGATAGGAAATCAAAGGCCATAAAATTGGGTAGGGAAGGAAGAGTGTGTGGATCTGTAAAGAGCTACAGGAAGTAGGGGAGGCATGGTGAGTATGATCAAAACATGTCACAGGAAATTCTCAAAGAACTAGTAATTATTTTGATTTTTGTTAGTATTCTGTTAAATAAATGGTTTCTTGTATTTCTTCAAGATCATTGTGTACTTAAGCAAACTTTAAAATCTTTACAGCCTGTTCTCCTACAGATTACTTACAGGTCATGTATGACCATGTATTTTGACTAATATGTCCTTTGTTTCCTTAAATGTTTTGATATTAAGGTAATCTTGTTGGGTTATGATGGCATCTGAATTTTAAACAATATGATTTGTTATAGTCTTCATAATCTAAATCTATTTGCATTTATGTTTCCTTAAACTCTAAATAGAATGTATATATTCTGAGCCAACAATTATTTATATTATCTGAACTAAATTGCATATAAATCTGGATTTCAAATGTCTTTTTGTGTGCCATTTCTGTTTCAATACCAGAGGACAAACTAACCCCAGTTTTATTCTAAATATTCTATTCTCCAGAAAGATACAAAGAAATGCAAAGAAAAAGTATCTTCTTCCTACAAGTCATTCTCTGCAGACAGGGTAGACTCAGATGTATCTTCTGAAGTTATTGGTCAATTGACCTTGCACCTGTATGATTTGTGCCAATTTGAGCAGAGTCAATATGGATGGACTAGACCCAGGCTTGTATGCCACATTTGTGGCTAAGATCTATCAGATACTAACTGAACCCCTAGATCATGAAGTTATGCACAACATTGAATAAAGAGCAAGACACACAATCTTTGTGTTTCCTATTATAGAGATGGTCATTGACTCAGACTGCTATACCTAGCTATAGGTGATGCTAACTGAAATAGACGTCTAATATAATGGGACCACTTGTCCTTTGGCACTTCAGACAGTATATCCACACACAAGCCCAATGAAGTATCCAGGGTCAGGCTTTACCAGCTTCACATTAACTTCTACAAAAAACTGTGTCTTCACTACTTTACACAACCCCAAGGGAATGAGGTCATATACTGTCTTAGTCAGGGTTTCTATTCCTGGACAAACATCATGACCAAGAAGCAAGTTGGGGAGGAAAGGGTTTATTCAGCTTACACTTCCATACAGCTGTTCATAACCAAAGGAAATCAGGACTGGAACTCAAGCAGGTCAGAAAGCAGGAGCTGATGCAGAAGCCATGGAGAGATGTTCTTTACTGGCTTGCTTCCCCTGGATTGCTCAGCTTGCTCTCTTATAGAACCCAAGACTACCAGCCCAGAGATGGTTCCACCCACAAGAGGCCTTTCCCCTTGATCACTAATTGAGAAATTGCCTTACAGCTGGATCTCATGTAGGCGTTTCCTCAACTGAAGCCCCTTTCTCTGTGGTAACTCCAGCTGTGTCAAGTTGACACAAAATTAGCCAGTACATATACAATGCTGTGATTCTCAAGATTGCTGAAAGGAGAGCTCTGAATGCTTGTAATAACTTTAGGATTGTCCTTGCCATATGTTTATAGACACAATACCCACTAAATTTTCAAGATACACAGAGGCCCACATTTGCATATAAAAATGATGCTGGCCAACCAAAGATACTACAACTGGTTCATATTCTTCAACTTTATGTCAAAATAATTCTAAAGCCCCATACTTAATCACTATTATGTCAGGTGGAGTTTGAGAATATAGGTTCAAGTTAGTCCTTTAATGGTGAAGTTTCTGGTAAACTTGGTGCTACTGGGAATTCAAAGGCCTTGGAACTTAACAGTCATCAAAAGAATGGGGTCTGTTTTCTAGACCTATTCCTCAATTCAAACTGACACATATAAATATCAGGTTAACTCTACAAATACACAAGTCTTTTACCCAATGCCAGATGTGCTACAAAAGCTCTGTTTGCAAGCTCTGGCCCTTAGTTTCTACTGGGTGCCTGGTCTCACTAAGGCATCCTGACACTGGGCTATGAGACAACTCCTCTATCTGGCGTCCTTCCCAGCTCTACAGCATGTGAAAGTTCTGTGTTCTGCACTAGGGATCAGGATAGGGAAATGCTGATAAAGTTGGTCTTCTTGGTACCTATTCTAAAGCAATTGCAGCATTTCAGTCTACAGGGATTGGCCTGGTGGTGAGAGTATTGGATCTTTTCCAAACACTGGAAATTATTTTGGCAAGTCTGTTAAGTCTGTTACTGGATTTCATGTCTGAGTCCTGGTGTTAATTCTCTCTCTCATTCCCAAACAGGAGGCATTTTTTCTCATTAGTCTATTTGAAGATGTAAAAGGTCTGTGATTTGGGAAACTTTTCTGCATTTTTGGTGTCTCTTTTGTGTTGTTACACTAAAAATATGTCCTATAATCTCTCAACTTATCTCTTTTATTGTATGAAAATTTGCTATAGTGATAGCTGTTTAAGTTGCTCTGCCTCTGTATGGGTAGATGATTGAAAAATACCTCACTCAGTCACTGGCTTATTGTTTTTGGTTTTTTTTTTTTTTTTTTTTACCTAATTCATGGATTTCTGTTAGACTCTTCTAACATTCCTTAAAGCAAGTACTTTGAATTCTCTATTCCAGAGTCATTTAATACTTATTACAATCTGATCAGGTTCTGATACTTATTTAAAAGGTCAATGTTTACTGAAAAAATAAAGTGAAGCTGTTAGCACACAATGTCTTGGATTTGAACACAAAAACTTTATACCTGGAAATTGCTAGGTGACTGTTTTTTTTT
Source organism: Mus minutoides (assembly GCA_902729485.2). Lineage (NCBI taxonomy): Eukaryota > Metazoa > Chordata > Mammalia > Rodentia > Muridae > Mus > Mus minutoides. The sequence continues at coordinate 1,820,208 of LR749493.1, forward strand.
TTTCCTTTACTGTCCACCTTTTGTATTTATCTCATTCTTTGTAGTCTTTCTTGGATGTGTTTGTAGCAGAAAGTCAACCAGGCTGCTTATTTTCTTTGAATCTATGATCTCTAATATTATTTCTACACTAAAGTGGTATCCATGTCTCAGTTTTCAGGGATATTATGGTTGGTGTGTTGGAATTGTTTCAATATGAGTGACAATCTACATCCAATGTAGTTTCCAATATACAAATTGAGTGTTTTTTCAGAATAAAACAGTATAACACTTAAGCCTCATTATCGGACCAGTCACAGCCCAAATGTCTCATCCATGGGATAACCCTTATTGAATTATTTCAGATTGTATTTCATGTATAGATACATTTGAGTGGAATGTCTATTTAAAAATATCGAATATTAAAATAATGGGATATACCACATTTAAAAAATTGTCTTGATTCTTAATCAATGATTTATGTGATTTTTATGCATTTAATGTCTAGATAGGTTGTTTTTTATGTATTATAGTTTATACTTTCCAGTGAGAACTTCATTATGTAGGCTGGGATTTTCTTGAGTTCAAAATATTCAATCTCAGCCTTCTATACTGGGGTTGCAAAAGTGCACACCATGACCTGGAATAATTTACACATTTAAAAACTAGATGTGAGATTACCATTAGTAGACTACACATAAATATAATATATTCCTTTCGGTATTTGTGTTATATTCGATGAAAATACTACATATAGTAGTTTTTGTTGTTTTCAATTCCTTGAGATTCTCTATTAAGCCGTTATATTGTATCTAATAGAACAAGTTTAGATTTTCCTTTCCAATCTATGATTTTGTCATTATTTCTTCATTATGGCACTCCCTTGCATATCGCTTACTTGATTAGGCAAAGAACACATTACCTTTCTTAAAATCATTGAAGAAAAATATTCAGCTCTTCACCCAAGTGCAGCAAACAGACACTGGATGAAAATGACAATTTCTTAAGTTAATTTGGAGTATAAAGAGAAGGTAGAGAAACCACTAACTCACCAGTAGATTGATTACAGAAGAGGTCTTCCCTGTATGGGAACAATTCAGGAAGACCTGGAAAATGGTCTTATTTATAAAATGTAGAAGCTAACAGAGCTCAAAGGAAAAAAAAAAAAAGAAGGCAAATCTTCATAATTAATGAAACCACACTGCATATCTAAGTTCACATAGCATGTAAAAATAATTCATAATGAATCTTTGAGAAGAGAACAAACATAAAGTCAGAACTTCAACAAATATAGAAAATAGTTTTTCAACGTAGCCAAAAGAAATATTGCAGTTCAGAACACAATTATTGAATAAGAAAAATTGCTAGAGAGGCAGACTAGGAGAGTGCATATATTAGAAGAAAGGATTCGTAACTCTAAAGGCAAGACATTTGAAATACCTCCAGTGAGATAATAATAAAATTAGATCAGTTTAAAAGTGTGAAAAATAGAAAAGAATTATATGGTAGAATAAAACAGTGGATATCAAAATGAAAGTATAACTAAGGATGAAAAGCTTATTAAAAGATGCTGTTTCTCTTTAGGTGTTTCTCAGACATTGATTCCTCTGTTGTGAATTCTCCATTTAGTTCTGAACCCCATTTTTTTGATTAGGTTGTTTTTCTTCTTAGGGGTTAGCTTCTTGAGTTCTTTATATATTTTATATATTAGCCCTGTATCAGATGTGGGGTTAGAAAAAAATGTTTCCCCAATCTATAGGTTGCCAATTTGTTTTATTCACTCTGTCTTTTGCCTTACAGAAGATTTCCTTTTTCATGAGGTCCCATTTATCAGTTCTTGATCTTAGAACATGAGCCATTGGAGTTTTGTTTAGGAAATTTCCCCTTGTGCCAATGAGTTCAAGGTTCTTTCCCACTTTTTCTTCTATTATATTCAGTGTTTTATGTTGAAGTCCTTGATCCACTTGGACTTGAGCTTTGGGAAAGGTGACAAATATGGATCTAATTTCATTTTTCTACATACAGACAGCTGGTTAGACCAGCACCATTTATTGAAGATACCCCCACCCCGTGGTATACTTTTGGCTTCTTTGTCAAAGATCAAGTGTCTATAAGTGTGTGGTTTTATTTCTGGGTCTTCAATTCTGTTCCATTGATCTTCCTGCCTGTCTTTGTACCAATACCAAGCAGTTGTTATCACTATTTCTCTGTAGTAAAGCTTGAAGTCATTCCCCCAGCAATGCTTTTATTGTTAAGAATTATTTTCACTCTTCTAGTATCTTTGCCTTTCCAGATAATTTGAGAATTGCTCTTTCCATGTCTTTGAAAAATTGTATTGGAATTTTGATGGGGATTGCATTGAATCTGTAGATTGCCTTTGGTATAATGGCCAGTTTTACTATATCAATTCTGCCAATCCATGAGCATGGGAGATCTCTCCATTTTCTGAGATCTTCGATTTCCACAAATCCCTTGATTGGATCCCCAGGACTGCTTAAATGAGGAGTAGTCATGAATACTTGCACTCATGACACCAACTTAAAAAAAATCCAGTGACTTGAAAATTTTCAAAATATGAAGAAATTAAATATCTTAAAATATGAAATAAAACAACACCAAAATTTCTACAGTAAGATATTTTGTAATCAAATTGTCAAAATTTAAAAACAATGAGTCCCATAGAAATCAAGAAATTTGTTACATGCAAATATCTACAGTAGCTAGGAATGACTTTTTCTGTAAAAAACCTTTAAAATGCAAGAGGCACCGGTGTGAGATGACTTATTTGAGGTGATTAGTATAAAGACTGTCAATCAAGAATATGATAACTAGCAAAACTTCTTTCAAAATAGAGAGACATCCCCAAGCAAACAAATTTGGAAATAAATCACAATCACACAGACTGCCATAAAAGAAATGCTAAATTTCATGTTTAAATAAAATTAGTATAAGAGATAGTTGGAAATATAGTAAAGCATGAAATTCATCAAGTTTCTGATCAGGCAGCTGTCACAGGGATCCCTCTAAACAATATGGCTGTTGTTATTGCCTTGGTTTTCCTCCAAAACTTTATGATAGGGCCTTATTGTTGAACACACACTTGATCTTTGATAAGAGAATATGTAGAAATGAAGTTGATACTAGTCCGGAGGATTCCTCCCTACTATCTTTCATAGTACAGAAGATGCTATTCAGGCTGCTGAGGGGAAAGGTCATTGACATTTACCCAGCTGTGAATCTATAAGCAACAATAATAACCAGCCTGGTAAGATATGCCCACTGGAACATATGCAGCATGAATATTATAGATGTAACCAACTGCTTTCTGATTAGATTTAAGGTCCTCTTTACAGGAAGAAACGTATGCCAGTTATTCTACATGTGCTTATAAACCCGTGGGCTAGAGAATCACAGATTATATTGGAGATCATATTACTATTAATTTGCTAAGTGAAAATGGGATCAGGATACCTTCTAAATAAATATGTGTCTCTATAGCCTTAGATTAATATAACTACCAATCTTCATCATAGAATATTCTTTGTGCTGGGCATGGTGGTTAATACAGGAACTCACAGCACATAGCACAGAGAATAAGCATTTGTTCTCAACCATAAATGGGGCACCACAACTCTCCTTGCAATGCTCTTGAAATATCATGGATGTCATGGTGGAAGGACTATAAGAGCTGGTAGCCGGGGACCACTATTATGAACTCAGGGCCAGCCTGGGTTTACTTTACCTCTAAGATAATTTTCCCTCTTCCCTTGGTTGTTCATACCATCAGTCATTCAACAGCATTATGAAGCAGTGTATCCTGGACATGAAAGAGATACTGTACTCATGAACTCACAGTAGCTATGACAATCACAAATCATGTGCACAGAATTAAGCCACTAAACACTCCATTATGGAGAAAGATTCCTAGCAAGACCCCTCACTACTTAATGTTCTCTGGTCTAGTCTTGTCTTTTCTTCCCTTCTCTTTTTCCCTTTCTCTTCTTTTTCTTGTTCTATCATCTTTCCTTTTCACTTATTTTCTTTACATATATATATATATATATATATATATATATATATATATATATTATTCGAGACCATAGAGCAGCATGTGGAGCCATGCCCTGGAGCATGGGCAAACTCCCAGGGCTATACCCCTAATTATAAATGACTCACACTCCACTATCAGACAGCTACTGTCAATAACTCCTGAGAACAACTGTTATCAGCATAAAATCAAATGTCTTCTCTAGCCATTTTCGGGGATAAGGATATGCACAGTGCTTAAGAACCTCTATTCCTCAGTTCCCAGACTGCATGTCAGTCTACCCAGTACTCCACTTCAAGGTGTTCCAATATCATCTTCTGGCCTCTGTAGACAGTACACACATGAACACAAACCCACCTACAGAAACATACATATTTATATAATAAGAATAAAACTAACTAAAATGTCCATTACTAAAAAGAATTTCAAAACAATATATATGTCAAGACCAAAGGGGAACACAAATAGAGAATAATAAAAATAAAAACACTATAACTAGAAGAAAACACTAACAAAAATAAAACAGAACAAGCTCTGCATTGGTAAATACTTAAATGTAAAGGTATTAAACAAATATTAAATTCATTTGAGACGTAGTTTGTATAAATAATGAAACTCAATTCAGCTTCATGGAGATAGAGAATTAAAGCAGAAAGACACAAAAGATAGTCCATATGAATAATAATCAAAGTAGAACAGGGAAAATCACTTTTATCACATAAAATAAGAGTTTTAGTCCAAAAGCTTATACAAGAAAGGATAATGTTTTAAAATGATAAAAGTGTTCTTATTCCCTTTCTTGACAAACTTTTCAAGAGAATCAATTTAAAGTCGTTCATTTCAATCAGGATGAATATTATTTAAAAACTGAAAGAGAGCTCAGAAGAGTAAATATGTAGGGCTTTATGGAGGAAAGGAAAAGAAATGGAATATATAATAATTTCAAAAGTAAAATGATAAATTTCTATCAAAAATAAGATTTTGAACCTCTAACTACAATGGTAATAAGTATTTATTTACTCATATATTCATTGCTTAATTTTGATGTTTGTGATTTTGGCTGTTTTGAGCAGTTCATTTAGCCTAAACTGTCATGTAATTCTCTAGGAATCCCAATCTGCCTTCTATTTCATAATTATCCTCTTATCTCAGCCTAGTGAATGCTGAGGTTATGGGAATGTACTACCACTGCATGAGTAGCTCCTTCTTTTTCTGTATATTTTTACATTATGTTATCATTATGGTTATGACTATCATTAGATTGAATATGTCAAATGGATTTAGTTGAATTAACCACAGATACTACATCAACTTGCATATCCTAAAGACAAACTAGGCTTCCTGGTTTACAAAAGAAGATAATAGTTTATTTCTCTTTTCCAACCATAGTCATTACTAATTCTCTATTGTTTTTCTTATTGTGTCTTTATTTGAATGATAAATTATGTGTATACTTAAACTTGTGTTCATTACTACATTAACTCATTAGCTTATAAAAGCAGACAAATGAACAAAAAAATAAATAAACATTATATCCAGTAGGATTTCTGGAGTAGTTTATACCAATTATGGATGTGGGGAAATAGATTGATGGAATCATACAGGTAAAATCAAAAGTTTATTTCTAGATATGAACCTTGGGTCAAAGATGTCAGGACTATCAAGTTCTCAAGCTCTCTTAAATTTAAATAGTTGTAATATATATCTATTAGGCAGTGGAAAATATTTGCTGATGCAATTTCTATAATACACTTGTATTAGATGTCTTGAATTTCTCAAATGCCCAGCTACTTGTTAAATTCAGTTCACTTTGTTCTTGCTTGACTGCTAGCCTAATGATCAGTGTGTGCTTGTGGAAAGTCAATTGAATTGCCTCAATGCATAACAAGGGCAAAGATAGGCACAGTGTTCCTTCCTTTAAATTACAGGCCATTTTAATACTGTAGAAAAGAATGTTTAGAACTGGTAAGTACCTACTTACATAATGTTTTACTTGTTAAGGAGTTTATAAAGATGTTCTATGTCGAGAAGCAATTTTCAAATTACTTTTTTTTTCCAATTAGCAATAGCTTCAAAGTAAGAAGGGGCTTGTGTCTACTTCCACTTAATGCACTAGGACCCTATCTTGCTTAGACCTGTGTAGGCCCTGTGGGCTGCCATAGTCTCTATGAGTTTCTATAAGAATTTGTCCTGTTCTCTCTAGAAGACAATGTATCCTGATGTCTTCCATTTCCTCTGTCTCATGCCGCTGTCCTGCTTCCTCTTTCATAGTTTGAGCTGTGAGGGGAGGGAATTGATGGAGTCATTCCATTTTGGATTGAGTGTTCCAAAATCTCTAACTCTCTGCACAGTGTCCATCTGTGGCTCTCTGTATTTGTTCCCAAAATACTGTAGGAAGAAGGATGTCTGCTGATGGTTGGGTAAGAGAGTAACTTATAAGTATATCAGAATGTCATTAGGAATCATTTAACTGCTACATGCCTTTAGGTGAACAAAGGTATTTTGTTTCCCCTTAGGTCAAAAGCCTATCTAGTGTCAGGTTGTGGTTACCTGAGAAGTATTGGACATGTATGGAGTTGGTCTTAAATCCAAAGAGATATTAATTGGTTACTATGACAGGTTTGTGTCACTATTGCACAAATGCACCTTACAGACAGGTCACCGTTGTGTATCTAGAGTTTGTATCTGGGTTGGTGTTCATTTTACTCTTCTTGTGGTAGTGTAACACGTATCCTCCAGTATCATGAATACAAGTCAGAAAGAGCATAAAGGGTCTAGAATATATATGTATTCTTTATTTAAATTTCAAATGTTATCACCCCCTGGAAAACCCATATCCCACCCCCTCCCCCTGTTTCTATGAGGCTGATCATCCATCCACCCATTCACTGACTCTCACCTCCCCAACCTCACATTTCCCTACAGTGGGGCATCAATCCTTTGAAGAACTAAGGACCTCTTCTCTCATTGATGACCAACAAGGCCATTGTATGCTATATATGTGGCAGGAGTCATGGGTCCCTCCATGTGTACTCTTTGGTTGGTATTTTAGTTCACTGGAGTTCTGAGGAGTCTGGTTGGTTGATAGTGTTGTTCTTCCTATGGGCTTGTAAACCCCTTCAGCAACTTCAGTCTTTTCTCTAACTCTTCCATTGAGGACCCAGTGCTCAGTCCAATGGTTGGCCATGATCATCCACCTCTGTATTTGTCAATCTCTGGAAGAGCCTCTCAGAAGACAGCTACATCATTCTCCTGTTAGCATGCATTTCTTGGCATACACAATATTGTCTGCCTTTGGTGACTGTATATGGGATGGATCCCCAGATGGGGCAGTCTCTGATTGGCCTTTTCTTCAGTCTCTGCTCTATACATTGTCTCCATGTTTGTTCCCTTGAGTACTTTGTTCCCCCTTCTAAGGAGGACCAAAGCACCCATACTTTGGTCTTTCTTCTTCGTGAGCTTCATGTAGCATATGAACTATATCCTTGGTATTCTGAGCTTTTGGTCTAATATCCACACATCAGTGAGTATATGCCATGTGTGTCTTTTTGCGTTTGGGTTACCTCACTCAGGATGATATTTTCTAGTTCCATCCATTTGCCTAAGAATTTCATAAATTCACTGTTTTTAATAGCTGAGTAGTACTCAATTGTGTAAATGTACCACATTTTCTGTGTCCATTCCTCTGCTGAGGGACCTCTGGGTTCATTCCAGCTCCTGGCTGTAATAAATAAGGCTGCTATGAACATGGTGGAGCATGTATCATTATTTCAAGTTGTAGCATCTTTTGAGTATATGCCCAGGAGTGGTATAGCTGGATCTTCTGGTAGTACTATGTCCAGGTTTCTGAGTAATTGCCAAAATGATTTCCAGAGTAGTTGTACTAGTTTGCAATCCCACCAACAATGGAGGATTGTTCCTCTTTCTCCTCATCCTCACCAGCATCTGCTGTCACCTGAGTTTTTGATCTTACGCATTCTGCCTTATGTTAGGTAGAATATTAGGAATTGTTTTGCTTTGCATTTCCATGATAACTAAGGATGTTGAACATTTCTTTAGGTGCTTCTCAGCCAATTGGGGTATTATAAATATGGCTAATATGAATAAGGCTGCTATGAACATAGTAGAGCATGTGTCCTTATTACATTTTGGAGCATCTACTGGTGCATCTACCTAGGAGTGGTATAGCCATGTGCTCCTCAGTTGAGAATTCTTTGCTTAGCTCTGTACCCCATTTTTGATGAGGTTATTACTTTTTTTGGAGTCTAACTTCTTGGGTTCTTTGTATATAATGTATTTTAGCCCTTGATTGGATGTAGGTTTGGTAAAGATCTTTTGTGTCCTTTGCTATACAGAAGCTTTTCAGTTATGAGGTCCCATTTGTTGATTCTTGATCTCAGAGCATAAGCCATTGGTGTTCTGTTCATGAAAATGTCCCCTGTGCCCATGTGTTTGAGGCTGTTCTGCACATTGTCTATTGTTTCATTGTATCTGGTTTTATGTGGAGATCCTCCATCCACCTGGACTTGGACTTTGTACAAGAAGATAAGAATGGATCAATTTGCATTCCTCTACATGCTAACCACAAATTGAACCAACACCATTTGTTGAAAATTCTGTCTTTTTTCCATGGGATGGTTTTAGCTCCTTTGTCAAAGATCAAGTGACCATATGTGTATGGTTTCATTTCTAGGTCTTCAATTCTATGCCATTGATCTTGACTGTCTCTGTACCAATACCATACAGTTTTTATCACTACTGCTCTGTAATATATCTTGAGGTCAGGGATGGTTATTCCACCAGAGGTTCTTTTATTGTTGAGAATTGTTTGCACTATTCTGTTTTTTTTTTTTTCCAAATGAATTTGCAAATTACCCTTTCTATCTCTGTGAATAATTGAGTTGGAATATTGATGGTGATTGCATTAAATCTATAGATTGTTTTAGGCAAGATGGCCACTTTGGCAAGATGGACACTTTTACTATATTAATCCTGCCAGTCTATGAGTACGGGAAATCTTTCTGTCTTCTGAGATCTTTAATTTCTTTCTTTAGAGACTTAAAGTTCTTGTCATACAGATATTTCACTTGCTTGGTTAGAATCACAAAGTATTTTCTATTATTCATGACTATTAAGAAGGGTGTCATTTTTCTAATTTCCGTCTTAGCCTGTTTATCCTTTGAGTACAGGAAGGTTACTGATTTGTTTGAGTTCATTTTATATCCGGCCACTTTATTGAAACTCTTTATCAGATTTAGGAGTTCTCTAGTGATATTTTTGGGGTCACTTAAGTATACTATCATATCATTGGCAAATAGTAATATTTTGACGTCTTACTTTCCAATTTCTATCCCTTTGACCTCCTTTTGTTGTCTAATTGCTCTGGCTAGGACTTTGAGTAATATATTGAATAGGTAGGGAGAAAGTGGACAGCCTTGTATAGTCCCTGATTTTAGTGGGATTGCTTCCAGCTTCTCTCCATTCAGTTTGATGTTGGCTACTGGTTTGATGTTAAGAGATATTAAGGAAAAGTAATTGCTGCTTCCTATTATTTTTGTTGTTAGAAGTGGAATTATGTTTGTGTGGCTATCTTCTTTTGAGGTTTTTGAAAGAAGAATACTTTCTTGGTTTTTATAGAGTGTAGATTCCCTACTTATGTTGGAGTCTTCCGTCTATTTTCCTTTGTAGGGCTGGATTAGTGGAAAGATATTGTGTAAAATTTGCTTTGTCGTGGAATATCTTGGTTTCTCCATCTATGCTATTGACCAAAGGATTTTGGAACCAGGTAGTTCTAAGTTGAAAAACAGAAGACTAGATATGAGGAATGAGCAGCTTCATAAAAATCAGATGATGATATGATAGTAGTTAAAATAGTTATTGACTGTTTATTTTCTTCTTCAGATTTTAAAGACAACATATTATTTTTTCACATTTAAAATAAATGAAATAAAAATCTATACTAAGCAAATTGTAGTGTTACTGAAACGAATACATCTTTCTATGATCTTCATTCAGAAATAAAGATATGTGACTGCAGTCTCCAATTTAATGTCTTTCTTTTTTATTTTTCTTAAATGTTCCTCTATAAAAGACACTGTTAAAAGTCTAAAATACAATAAATATAATACCCATATTTTACCCATATAGGAGGTAGATTCTAGTGTTGTATAGGTGAATAACATGTACACAAATGACTACTTCAAATTGCAAATAAATTCCATATTGTATTTGTTTCATTTTCCTTTTTTATCATAATGAGTTGACTGCTTTTCATATTTAATATGTTGTGATTTTCTGTAGGGCAAAGCTGTATCTATCTATCTATCTATCTATCTATCTATCTATCTATCTATCATCTATCTATCATTTATCTATATATGTGTGCATTTTCTTCCAATTACCCTCAGTATTTTGTATGTATTTATACAATATTTAATATATTCTTGTTGATTTGAACTTGATCCACTAAATTATAATGAAAGCACAATGCTACTCTGTTAAAGAATATGTTAATGAAATGTTCTTTAAAACTTTTCATAATAAAAGTGAAATTTACCATTATGTAAATTTCTCAAATAGCATATTTTATTACTCAGTATCAATTTTCTAATTACATTCCAATAATGTGACTGTAAGCTAAGATGGCATTTGATAGTTTCCATCATTTGGTGATCCATGCACCTCTATACATATTCATGTTTAAACATTTCTGCCTAGATTTATGTACATACTATATTCTTGTTACATGAGTGAATAATTCACACTCATTTCTTATGATTCATTTTACAATGTTTTAATTCCATGATTAGGAATTTCATTTACAAAACAGATTTAGAACATAGAAACTTACTTTTCCTTTATGTATTTCTCTGCAGTTTCACCTGTTACCTCTCACTTTACTTTTCTTATAAAATTTCATAGAACATAGGCATATTATGTCACCTATTTCCTAGTTCTTCTGCATCATCCATTTAGAATAAAAATATGGGGGGTTACTTTTGGAAATTAACAAGAATGTGTCATGAAACAGACTGAATTCTGTCTGAATTTAATGAAAGTTCTTAGTTCAAGAATAAATTGGACATTACAAATAAGACTTTACCTGAATATATAATATAGAACTCACTGAGTTTTTCCATATTGAGACAGATAGGGAGAAAAACCACTAATATGACAAAGAGTTGAAAATAAATGATTCAAAAAACAGATATATTGTTCAACTATTGTTAAGTTGGAAAACATCAAAGAAGAGGCTCCATTTGAAAATTTGAGGCCAATTTTTCCTGTAACTTTTAAATGCTGAGACAAATTGTGAAGATTTACTAATCCTCTTACACAAGTTTATCTGCCAAACAGCATGCTTACTCATGCTCTCCTCAGATAAGTGAATTTAAAGACATATGTTAGGAGGTGGGCAGGGAAATGGATTTGGAATCACACAATTTCTGCTTCAAATGGAATATGATGAAGAGCTATTTACATAAGTGCTTCCTGGTGCTTATTAGAATTGTTGGTGGGGAAGGAGTGAGAATGGAAGGACAAGTTATTCACTGCAGAGGAGCTGCAAACTCTTGCCAGGGAAAAATTCAAGAAAGCCCAAGTAAAGCACCTGTGCTAGAGATAAAGGCAGTTTCTACATAAGGCCCCTCAGTATTCAAGGAGCTACTGATTAAATCAAGGAAAACGAAAATGTAAATTTTTCATGTCATTCTAATGAATTAAAAAAAATAGAGATGACTAAGATGATTTCTTCTTCACACTTAAGTTTTTATTTAAACATTCAGATAGAGTTATGCTTGATACTGAACATTTCCACGGATTTCAGCTTTCAGAAGATCAGGAAGAACCTTTAGGTCTAGGTCTCTAAAGGAAATCTATAGTACAAATCATCCTCATCTCATTGTCTGGAGTGCTAGAAAAGTATCCCAGAACATCAGATATGGTAAGAAGCAACCTGCTACTGAACAATATGCTCAATCAGTTTCTCCATTACAATTGCACAATAGTAAGAAGCATCTTTCAGCTTCAAACAGCATCATCAGTCATTCTGTTTTGACATTAATCAATGAGTTCAAGGCATAATGATAGTGACTTGGAGTTACAGATCCACCAGTGGCTGTGAGAGAAGAATTGATTGTTCTACCATGGATTTAATGAAGGCCTACTTTCACAACCTAGCAAGACAATGTCTCAGAGTAAATAAAGGTATATATATATATATATATATATATATATATATATATATATATATATAAGCAACACTTAGAAAATGGAAAAACAGAAAAATAATTAAACCATGGAAAACAAACAAACAAACAAACAAAAAACCCAAAAAAACTCTGAATGGGCATAAAAGAAATGGGTTAGCAGTGTAGCTAAATAGGATATAGCTACAATTTCCATTGGTAGAAGTACTTTTTTTTCTCTCTCTCTCTCTGTATATATATGATTAACTTGACCATCTAAAGAAAGTTAAATTTTAAATACCTATGAAACAGATAATGAGATATTTTAGATAACTCTATTTGAAAACTTGGAAAGAAGGATGAAAACTATGATAGAAGAAATCTCCTCAAATTTCTCCAAAAAATTTTAGTCAAGTATGAATCAAAATAGCTGCATTTCAAATTAATATATTTTTATATTTTCTTCAAAACTCAGAAATAAAACATTTTGTATTATATTCAAATCAAAAATTACAAATTACATGAATACTGGTAGTTAATTTGTACTGAGCTCATCTTTCTTCTGAGCTAGAGTCTAAGGAAACTGTGAATAGGAAAATAATTAAGATAAATGACTTAAAGAAAATGCATATTAATCATTCTGAAATTGGTAAAGGGCAAGAAGGATGAAATCATTTTAAAAGGAGACTAATTTTCTTTACCTTTTTATTGAAAATTGATCCTTTTCTCATACAGTGCATCCTAACAAGAATTTCTCCTCCCTCCACTCATTGCAGCTTGCTCCGACCTCTCCTCTGCTCCGGTTCCACCCCCTCCAAGTCTTCTTTAGAGAACAGGTTTTCAAGAGACAACAGTCAAACCAGACAAAACACAATAGAATAAGACAAGGAAAAGTTCTCCTATAAAATCTGGAGAAGGCAACCCAATAGGAGGAAAGAAGCCCCAAGAGCAGGCAAAAGAGTCAGAGACATATCTGCTTTCATTGTTAGTAGTCTCACAAACACTAAGCTAACAGCCATAACATACATGCAGAGTACCCATGCAGGCCTCATGCTTACCTCTTCAGATTCCTAGGTTGATTGGGTAGGCCATTTTCTTTTGGTGATTTCCAAACCCCTGACTCCTAAAATCTTTCTTACCCCACTTTTCAAGTTCTTCCCCAACTCTCAGGGGAGGGACTTGATGATGGTGACATCTCGTTTAAACACTTTATCCTTATAATTTCTTGTTTTGGGGCCCTCAACTTAGTGCTCCCATCTGCTGCTGGAGGAAATCTCTCTGATAATGACTGGATATAATACTGACCTATGAGTATAGTAGATTTGTTTTCACTTTTTTATTAGATTTTTTTTCAATTTTTATTAGATATTTTCTTCATTTACATTTCAAATGCTATCCCGAAAGTTCCCTATACCCTTACTCACCCACTCCCAAATCTTGGTCCTGGCGTTCCCCTGTACTGGGGCATATAAGGTTTACCTAACCAAGGGGCTTCTCTTCCAAATGATGGCCAACTAAGCCATCTTCTGCAACATACGCAGCTAGAGACACAAGCTCTGGGGGTACTGGTTAGTTTATATTGTTGTTCCCCCTAAAAGGTTGTAGACCCCTTCAGCTCCTTGGGTACTTTCTCTAGCTCCTCTATTGGGAACCCTGTGTACCATCTAATAGCTGACTGTGAGCATCCACTTCTGTGTTTTCCAGGCACTGGCAAAGCCTCACAGGAGACAGCTATATCAGGGCCCTTTCAGTAATACCTTGCTGGCATATGCAATAGTGTCTACATTTGGTAGCTGATGATGAGATGGATCCCCGGCTGCAGAAGTTACTGGTTGGTCCATCCTTTTGTCTCAGCTCCACACTTGACCTCTGTAACTCCTTCAATGTGTGATTTGTTCCTAATTCTAAGAAGGGGCAAAGTGTCTACACTTTGCTCTTCATTCTTCTTGAGTTTCATGTGTTTTGCAAAGTGTATCTTGGGTAATCTAAGTTTCTGGGCTAATATCCACTTATCAGTGAGTACATGTTATGTGAGTTCTTTTGTGATTGGCTTACCTCACTCAGGATGATACCCTCCAGATCCAACCATTTGCCTAGGAATTTCATAAATTCATTGTTTTTAATAGCTGAGTAGTACTCCATTGTGTAAATGTACCACATTTTCTGTATCCATTCCTCTGTTGAGGGACATCTGGGTTCTTTCCAGCTTCTGGCTGTTATAAATAAGGCTGCTATGAACATAGTAGAGAATGTGTCCTCATTACCAGTTGGAACATCTTCTGGATATGTGCCTAGGAGAGGTATTGCAGGATCCTCCGGTAGTACTATGTCCAATTTTCTGAGGAATCACCAGACTGTTTTCCAGAGTGGTGCTATAAGCTAGCAATCCCACCAGCAATGGAGGAGTGTTCCTCTTTCTCCACATCCTTGCCAGCATCTGCTGTCACCTGAATTTTTTATCTTAGCCATTCTTACTGGTGTGAGGAGGAATCTCATGGTTGTTTTCATTTTCATTTCTGTGATGATTAAAGATTTTGAACATTTTTTCAGGTGCTTCTCAGCCATTCTGTATTCCTCAGTTGAGAATTCTTTGTTTAGCACTGTGCCCCATTTTCTAATGGGGTTATTTGAATTTCTGGTGTCTACCTTCTTGAGTTCTTTATTGGAAATTAGTCCCGTATCTGATTTCGATTAGTAAATATCCTTTTCCAATCTGTTGGTGGCAGTTTTATCTTACTGACAGTATCTTTTGCCTTACAGAAACTTTGCAACTTCATGAGGTCCCTTTTGTCAATTCTTGATCTTACAGCACAAGCACTTGCTGTTCTATTCAGGAATTTTTCTCCAGTGCCCATATCTTTGAGGCTTTTCCCCACTTACTCCTCTATAAGTTTCAGTGTCTCTGCTTTTATGTGGAGTTCCTTCAACCACTTAGACTTGACCTTAGTACAAGGAGATAAGAATGGTTCACTTCCCATTGTCTACATGATAACCACCAATTGTGCCAGCACCATTTATTGAAAATGCTGTCTTTTTTTTTTCCACTGGATGGTTTTAGCTCCCTTGTCAAAGATCAGGCGACCATAGGTGTGTGGATTCATTTCTGGGTCTTCATTCCTATTCCATTGATCTACCTGTCTGTTGCTGTAGCAGTACTGTCCAGGTTTTGTTACAATTGCTCTGTAATACAGCTTGTGGTCAGGCATAGTGATTCCACCAGAGGTTCTTTTATTGTTGAGAAGAATTTTTGCTATCCTAGTTTTTTTGTTATTCCAGATGTACTTGCAAATTGCCCTTTCTAAATCGTTGAAGAATTGAGCTGGAATTTTGATGGGGATTGCATTGAATCTGTAGATTGCTTTAGGCAAGATAGCCATTTTACTATATTGATCCTGCCAATCTATGAGCATGGGAGATCTTTCCATCTTCTGAGATCTTCTTCAATTTCTTTCTTCAGAGACTTGATGTTCTTATCATATAGATCTTTCACTTCCTTAGAGTCACACCAAGATATTTTATATTGTTTGTGACTATTGTGAAGGGTGTTGTTTCCCTTATTTCTTTCTCAGTCCATTTATCCTTTGTATAGGGAAAGGCCATTGATTTGTTTGAGTTAATTATTTTATATCCAGCTACTTCACTGAAGCTGTTCATCAGGTTTAGGAGTTCTCTGGTGGAGTTTTTAGTGTCACTTATATATATTATCATATCATCTGCAAATAGTGATGATATATTGACTTCTTCCTTTCCAATTTGTATCACCTTGACCTCCTTTTGTTGTCAAATTGCTCTGGCTAGTACTTCAAGTACTATAGTGAATAGTTAGAGAGAAAGTGGGCAGCCTTGTCTAGTCCCTGATTTTAGTGGGATTTCTTCTAGCTTCTCTCCATTTAGTTTGATGTTGGTTACTGGTTTAGTGTAAATTCATTTTATTATGTGTAGGTAAGGGCCTTGAATTCTTGATCTTTCCAAGACTTTTATCATGAATGGGTGTTGGATTTTTTCAAATTCTTTCTCAGCATCTAAGGAGATTATCATGTGGTTACCATGTGGTTGTTAGCTTTGAGTTTGTTTATATAAAGGATTATGTTGATGGATTTCCCTATATAAAACCATCCCTGCATTCCTGGGATGAAGCCTACTTGGTCATGATGGATGAACATTTTGATGTGTTCTTGGATTTGGTTAGTGAGAATTTTATTGAATATTTTTTGCATTGATATTCATGAGGGAAATTGGTCTGAAGTTCTCTATCTTTGTTGTGTCTTTATGTGGTTTAGGTATCAGAGTAATTGTGGCTTCGTAGAATAAATTGGGTAGCATACCTTCAGTTTCTATTTTGTTGAATAGTTTGAGAAGAACTAGAATTAGGTCTTCTTGAAGGTCTGTTAGAACTCTGCAATAAAACCCTCTGGACCTGGGCTTTTTTTGGTTGGGAGACTATTAATGACTGCTTCTATTTCTTTAGGAGATATAGGACAATTTAGTTCATTAATCTGATCCTGATTTAACTTTGGTACTTGGTATCTGTCTAGAAATTTGTCCGTTTCATCCAGATTTTCCAATTTTTTTTGAATATAGCCTTTTGCAAAAGGATCGGATGGTGTTTTGGATTTCCTCAGGATCTGTTGTTATGTCTCCCTTTTCATTTCTGATTTTGTTAATTAGGATGCTGTCCCTGTGCCCTCTAGTTAGTCTGGCTAAGGGTTTATCTATCTTGTTGGCTTTCTCAAAGAACCAGCTTCTGGTTTGATTGATTCTTTGAATAGTTCTTTATGTTTCTAAATGGTTGATTTCACCCCTGAGTTTGATTATTTCCTGCAGTCTACTCCTTTTGGGTGAATTTGCTTTCATTTGTTCTAGAGCTTTTAGGTGTGCTGTCAAGCTGCTAGTGTATGCTCTCTCCAGTTTCTTTTTGGAGGAACTCAGAGGTATGACTTTACCTCATAGGAATGCTTTCATTGTGTCCCATAATTTTGGGTATGTTGTGTCTTCATTTTCATTAAACTCTAGAAAGTCTTTAATTTGTTTCCTTATTTCTTCCTTGACCAAGGTACCATTGAGTAGAGTGTTGTTCAGTTTCCACATGAATGTTGGCGTTCTTTTATTTCTGTTGTAATTGAAGATCAGCCTTAGTCCATGGTGATCTGATAGGATGCATGGGACAATTTCAATATTTTTGTATCTATTGAAGCCTGTTTTGTGACCAATTATATGGTCAATTTTGGAGAAACTGCCATGAGGTGCTGAGAAGAAGGTATATCCTTTTGTTTTAGGATAAAATGATCTGTAGATATCTGTTAAATCCATTTGTTTCATAGCCTATGTTAGTTCGACTGAGTCTCTGTTTAGTTTCTGTTTCTAGGGTCTGTCCATTAATGAGAGTGGGGTATTGAAGGCTCCCACTCTTATTGTGTGAGATGCAATGTGTGCTTTGAGCTTTACTAAAGTTTCTTTAATGAATGTGGCTGCCCTTGCATTTGGAGCATAGATATTCAGAATTGAGAGTCCTCTTGGAAGATTTTACCTTTGATGAATATGAAGTACCCCTTTTGGTCTTTTTTGATAATTTTGGGTTGTACGTCTATTTTGTTTGATATTAGAATGGCTACTCCAACTTGTTTCTTTGGACCATTTGCTTGGAAAATTGTTTTCCAGCCTTTTACTCTGAGGTAGTGTCGGTCTTTTTTCCTGAGGTGTCTTTCCTGTAAGCAGCAAAATGTTAGGTCCTGATTGTGTAACCAGTCTGATAGTCTATGTCTTTTTATTGGGTAATTGAGTCCATTGATATTAAGAGATATTAAGGAAAAGTAATTGTTGCTTCCTGTAATTTTTGTTGCTAGAGTTGGGATTCTGTTCTTGTGGCTGTCTTCTTTTAGGTTTGTTGAAGCATTACTTTCTTGCTTTTTCTAGGGCAGAGTTTCCGTCCTTGTATTGGTGTTTTTCTGTTATTATCCTTTGAAGGGCTGGATTAGTGGAAAGATATTGTGTGAATTTGATTTTGTCATGGAATACTTTGGTTTCCCCATCTATGTTAACTGAGAGTTTTTCTGGGTATAGTAACCTGGGCTGGCATTTGTGTTCTCTTTGTGTCTGTATAACATCTGGCCAGGATCTTCTGGCTTTCATAGTCTCTGGTGAGCAATCTGGAGTAATTCTAATAGGCCTGACTTCATAAGTTACTTGACCTTTTTCCCTTAGTGTTTTTAATATTCTGTCTTTATTTAGGGCATTTGTTGTTATGATTATTATGTGTTGGGAGGAATTTCTTTTCTGGTCCAGTCTATTTGTTGTTCTGTAGGCTTCTTGTATGTTTATGGGCATCTCTTTCTTTAGGTATGGAAAGTTTTCTTCTATGATTTTGTTGAAGATATTTGCTGGCCCTTTAAGTTGAGAATGTTAATTCTCATCTACTCCTATTATATGTACCTTTGGTCTTCTTATTGTGTCCTGGATTTCCTGGATATTTTGAGTCAGGGTCTTTTTGCATTTTGCGGTTTTTTTTTTTTTTTTATTGTTGTGTCTATCCTCCCTATGGAATCTTCTGCACCTGAGATTCTCTCTTCCATCTCTTGTATTCTGTTGCTCATGCTCATATCTATGGTTTCTGATTTTTTTCCTATGCTTTCTATCTCCAGGGTTATCTCTTTTTGGGTTTTCTTTATTGTTTCTAGTTACATTTATAGATACTGGATGATTTTGATCAATTCTATCACCTGTTTGTTATTGTTTTCCTGTAACTCTCTAATTGTTTCCTCTTTAAATGCTTCTAGGTGTTTACCTGTGTTTTCCTATAATTCCTTCTTAACGTCCTCCATCATTATCATGAGAAGTGACTTTACATCCTTGTCTTGCTTTTCTGGTGTGATGGTGTATCCAGGACATGCCATGGTGGGAGATTTTGGTTCTGATGATGCCAAATAACCCTGGTTCCTGTTGCTTCTGTTCTTATGCTTGCCTCCTGCCCTCAGATTAACACAGGTGCTTGCTGTCCTCAATATATCTGATTGGAACTTGCCCTTCTTTTTTTTTTTTTTTTTTTTTTTTTTTTTTTTTTTTTTTTTTTTTTTTTTTTTTTTTTTTTTTTTTTTTTTTTTTTTNCATCTGGCAACAAGGACACATGTTCCACTATGTTCATAGCAGCCTTATTCATAATAGCCAGGAACTGGAAAGAACCCAGATGTCCCTCAACAGAGGAATGGATACAAAAAATTTGGTATATCTACACAATGGAGTACTACTCAGCTATTAAAAACAATAAATATATGAAATTCCTAGGCAAATGGATGGACCTGGAGGAACTTGCCCTTCTTATAATCCCAGTTGATTCTGGACTCCTCAGAGTCCAGCTTTCACTGTGAACCTTTGATTGTGGCCTCCTGTGAGCCTGATATTCTGGGTGTGTCTGGGTTCTTGGCAGTCAAGTTCCACTGAGACCCTGTAATACTGGTGTGACCTACCTCCTGTTATCCTGGGATACTGTTGTCCTAATACCCTGGGCGTGTTACAATGCCTGGTAGTGGTGTCTTCTTTGAGGAGTTTGTAGTTGTCTGATCAGTGGTCCCAAGATCGTGTGGAGAGTCCTCTAGGGACTGTGGGGGTGTGCACAGACCCTGTGCCCAAGGTGACCTGGGGCTGGCTGGAGCTGACTGGAAGTGACCACGCCCCTGGTCTGGTCGATTCTCTGCCACCCAGAAGCTATCTTTTGTCCCACATGATTGGATTGGAACAGATGTTGTGCTCCACTCACCAGTGGTCACAAGACCGAGTGGAGAGTCCTCTAGGGTCTGTGGGGACGTGTGCAGGCCTTGTGCTCTAGGTGACCTGGTGCTGGTGCTGACCTCAAGGGCAGATATTTTCTTAATTTACATTTCATATCCTATCCCTAAAGTTCCCTAGACCCTTCCCCAGCCCTGCTCCCCTACCCACCCACTCCCACTTTTTGACCCTGGCTTTCTCCTGTATTGGGGCATATAAAGTTTGTAATACCAAGGTGCCGCTCTTCCCAATGATGGCTGACTAGGCCATCTTTTACTATCATTTTATTGATTTTTTTTTGCCAGTTGTGTTTGGGTCTACCTTAGGTCTCTGGACAAGCTAGATCATCAGGCAATGTAGGGCATGGATTCCCTGGCTCCATCAAGCTAAACCAAAGATTGGTTGGCCACGCTCACACATTTTGAACCACCATTTCCCCAGCACATTTTACAGGCAGGAAAGATTGTAGGTAGAGGATATTTTGGCTGGGTTGGTATCTAAGTTTCTCTTCCTGTAGTCTTCAGAATATATTCTATATGCCATAGAGGCAAAAACACAGGGCTCAAGTCTCCATGTGGGCACCAGCTCTACCTGTGTTTGATCTCTATGTTCAATGAGCTGTGTGGATGTTTTCCTCAGCAATGGGGCCCTGCTGTCAGTTTTTAGAGAGGAACCTTCTGTCTTAGAACTTGCACAATTCCCTTCCCAGCTACTTTTAACTTCTGTGATAAATAAGTTTCGAGTACCAATATTTAAATTTTTTCATGATTAAGGGATTAACGTTAAGGCCACTATATACTTGAAATTCTATTTTAGCTGTATTTAAATAATACTGTAGTGTCAGTATAATGCAATTCTCTGGGTAAATCCATTTGAGTTAGAATTTAGGACATCATAAAGATTTGCTGCAATGTTTCAGAATAACAAATAGCACATGAAGTCTCATGCAAGGATATTTATAAAATACTTTTTAAAAATAAGTCCATTTGGATGTATAAAATTAGATAAGGTGTAGTCTACCTCTTTTGAGTAATTATGTTCAAGGAGCTTTATGATTGCTGTGCATGTTGTAGAACTGTGTGGATAAGATTAATCAGCCATCTGATTTAGGATTGGTGAAGATCCTTTCCCAGTCCATTGGTGGCCCTTTTGTCCTGTTGACAATATCTTTTGTCTTACAGAAGCTTTGCAACTTTATGAGGTCCCATTTGTCTATTCTTGGTCTTACAGCACAAGCCTTTGCTGTTTTGTTCAGGAATTTTTCCCCAGTGCCCATATCATCGAGGCATTTCCCCACTTTCTCCTCTATAAGTTTCANAGAAGGAGCTAGAGAAAGTACCCAAGGAGCTAAAGGGGTCTTCAACCCTATAGGTGGAAGAACAACCATGAACTAACTAGTTCCCCCTGGGCTCGTGTCTCTAGCTGCATATATAGAAGAGGATGGCCTAGTTGGCCATCAGTGGGAAGAGAGGCCCCTTGGTTATGCAGACTTTTTATGCCCCAATACAGGGGAACGCAGGGGCCAGGGGTTGGGAGCGGGTGGGTAGGGTAGCAGGGCCGGGAGGGCGGAGGATATAGGGAACTTTCTGGATAACACTTGAAATGTAAATGAAGAAAATATCTAATAAAAGTTGAAAAAAAAATAAAAAAAAAAAAGATTAATCAGCCATCAAACCCAGACACTATTGCATATGCCAGCAAGATTTTGCCCAAAGGACCCTGATATAACTATCTTGAGTGAGGCTATGTCAGTGCCTGGCAAATACCGAAGGGAATACTCACAGTCATCTATTGGATGGAACACATAGACCCGAATGGAGGAGCTAGAGAAAGTACCCAAGGAACTGAAGGGGTCTACAACCCTTTAGGTGGAACAACCATATGAACTAACCAGTAACCCCAGAGCTCGTGTCTCTAGATACATATGTAGCAGAAGATGGCCCAGTTGGCTATCATTGGCAAGAGAGGCCCCTTGGTCTTACAAACTTTATATGCCCCAGTACAGGGGAATGCCAGGGCGAAGAAGTGGGAGTGGGCATGTAGGGGAATAGGGCTGGGGGAGGATATAGGGAACTTTTGGGATAGCATTTGAAAGGTAAATAAAGAAAATATCTAATAAAAGAAACATTAAAAAAAAAAAAGGTTTAGGATGGCCTCTAGGGTGACATCGAAAGTTGTTGTCAAGGGATTGGAGAGATGTTTCAGTCATTAAAAACACTTTATCTTCCTTTATAGTATCTGAGTTCAAATATCAGCACCCATATGATGGTTCAGGACAATCTACAAGTACGCATGTGCTAAAAATACACACATGTAGGCAAAATATTTATATATAAGTTCATTATATAAATCTAAAAAAATAAAACATGGATTATTGTCAAACTTGTTTTTTTAGAATATCCAATTCTACCAAATCCAAATTTATTGTTTTCCAAATTTATGCAACAAAGAACTACTATACCTAACTTCTGAATGAAATGGATAAGTAAGCCAGTTCATGCAAAGCTTATTATTATATAGACTAGAATAATGGTAGAAATTATAACAGGAAAAAATGATGATTATAAACTTCATGGCAAGAAGTGTTTAAGAAACCATTATTTTGTTTAATAACCAAACTAGCATCTAACAGACTACTCATCCAATAAAGTATGTAAAACTGAACTTTGGAACTGATAAGATTTGAGATTTGGATAAATGAAGAGTTAGATAAAGGGTCATACTGTGAAGCCATGTGAGTCTTATTCAGTTAGTACTCTAGATTTTATTTCTGAGGATGTCTGATCTGGGAAAAATATTATGCTTTACCTGTGATCTCCTTGCCTGTCACCCACATTTTCTTATCTCTCGTGAACCAAACAGATATATGGATGAGATACGATTTGGGAGATTTGACACTGTATTATATAACTATCTTTATCCAATGACAGAATGCATTTTTATTTCTGAAAATAAAATATGAAATAGTAAAAAAAAATATTTTCAAGCTGTTTCTATGATTAAATCTTCAGAACCCCCAAATACCTAGTCATTTTAATAAGTTACATAAATTTTCTATCTCCTTTTCTCTCTTAACACCATCTGCAGGGCTTACAGGAGATCTGCTGCAGCCAAGGAAACAGGTAAGATAGCATCCCAAATAAGTGCAGCAGCTGGGTCCCTCCAGGTGTCCAGTAGATGCCGGACTCCTCCCCAACACACTAAAGCCATCTCACTTCTGATCTGTACCTGCATGAGGGCAGATCAGCTGGTCTCCACCTCTCTCTGAACACCACACTATCTGCAGGGCTGCCAGAAGATCTGATACAATCCAGGGATACAGGAAGCAGGTTTCTGTCACCCAGGCCAGCTAACACCAGAGATAACCAGATGGTGAGAGACAAGCAAATGATTATAAGTAACAGAATCCAATATAATTTGACACCATCTCTCCTAACACAGAAAGGCATGAATAACCCAGTGCACCTAAAAAGCATAGCGCTGACCTAAAATCCCATCTCATGAAGATAATAAAGACCTTTCAGAAAGATATAAATAATTCACTGAAAGAAATATTAGAAAGCACAGTTAAACAGATAGAAACCCTTAAAGAAGAAATAAATAAATCCCTAAAAGAAATGCAGGAAAACACAAACAGGTGAAAGAATTGAACGAAGTGGATGAAGACTTAAAAATGCAAGTAGAAAAATTTTAAAAAATAGCAAATAGAGTCATACCTGGAAATAGAAAACCTAAGAGAGAGGTCAGAAGCATCACTAACAGAATACAAAAGATAGAAAAGAAAATCTCAGGAGTAGAAGATGTCATAGAAGATATTGTTACAATGGTCAAAGAAAATGCAAAGCATAAACTTCCTAACCAAAACCGATCCAGTTAATCCAGGACACGCTGAAAAGACTAAACCTAAGAATAATAGGAATAGAAGAGAGTGAAGATTCCCAGCTCAAATGGCCAGAAAATATCTTCAAAAAAATCATAGAAGAAAACTTCCCCATCTAAAAAAAGAGATGGCCATATATGTACAAGAAGCCTATAAAACACCAAATAGATTAGACCAGAAAAGAAAATCCTCCTGTCACACAGAGACAAAGTTGGAGCTAAGACAAAAGGATGGACCATCGAGAGACTACCCCACTTGGAGATCCATCCCATAATCAGCCACTAAACGCAGACACTATTGCACATGCCAGCAAGATTTTGCCCAAAGGACCCTGATATAGCTGTCTCTCACATGGGGCTATGCCAGTGCCTGGCAAATACAGAAGTAGATGCTCACAGTCATCTATTGGATGGAACACAGAGACCCCAATGGAGGAGCCAGAGAAAGTACCCAAGGAGCTGAAGGGGTCTACAATCCTTTAGGTGGAACAACAATATGAACTAACCAGTACCCCCAGAGCTTGTGTCTCTAGATGCATATGTAGCAGAAGATGGCCTAGTTGGCCATCATTGGGAAGAGAGGCCCCTTGGACTTACAAACCTTATATGTCCCAGTACAGGGGAATGCCAGGGCCAAGAAGTGTGAGTGGGTGTGTAGGGGAGTAGGGCGGTGGGGGTGGGTATAGGGGACTTTTGGGATAACATTTGAAATATAAATGAAGAAAATATCTAATAAAAAATTGAAAAAAAATCAAAACTCTAAATGCACAGAGCAAAGAAAGAATATTTAAAGCTCTAAGGAAAAAAAAAATGGCAAGTAACATATAAAAGAAGACTTACTAGAATAACACCCAACTTCTCAACAGAGACTAAAACTCAGATGATCCTAAAGAGATATCATGAAGTCCCTAAAAGAACACGAATTTCAGCCAAAATACAATATTCAGCAAAACTCTCAATCATCGTAGTTGGAGAAAATAAGATATTGTATGACAAAACCAAATTTAATCAATATATATCCACCAATCCAGTTCTACACAGGGTTATAGAAGGAAAACTCTAACTGAGGAGAGTATCTACACCAAAGGAAAAAAACAAGAAATAAATCATCTTATAACAGAAACAAAAAGAGAGAATCACATGCATATAATTCCAACAATAAACTATGAATCATATGTCTTTAATATTTCTCAACATCAGTGCACTCAATTTCCCAATAAAAAGACATAAGCCAAGATTCAGTATGCAAGCAGGAGCCAGCATTTTGCTGGATCGAGAAACATACCTCAAGAACAAAAACAGATACTACCTTAGAATAAAAGGCTGGAAAAAAGTTTTGAAGCGAAAGGTTCCAAAAAACAAGTGGTAGTTGCCATTCTGATATCTAATAAAATAGAATCCAATTAAAAGTTATCAAATGAGATTGGGAAGGACAGTTCATATTAATCAAAGGAAAAAAAATCTACCAAAATGAAATCTCAGTTCTGAACATCTATGCCCCAAATACAAGGGCAACAACATTCATAAAAGAAACTTTACTAATGCTTAAAAGTTACACTGAACATCATACAATAACAGTGAAAGACTTCAAAAACCTATTCTAAACAATGGACAGGTCATTGAAACAGTACCTAAACAGAGACATGGTGAAGCTATTAGAAGTTATGAACCAAATGAATTTAACAGATATATACAGAACATTTCACCCTAAAAGACTCCATGGTACCTTCTCCAAAACTGACCACATAACTGATCACAAAACAAGCATCTAAAATTAGAGAAGATTAAAATAATCTTGTTTATTCTATCAAATTACTACAGACTAAGGCTAGACTTTAATAAAAACAAAAACAACTGAAAGCACACATAGCCCTAGAAACTGAACAACTCTCTACTGATTGATAACTTGGTCATAGAGGAAATAATGAAAGACATTAAAGACTTTCTAGAATTCAAAGAAATGAGGACAGAGCACACCCAAACTTATGGGACACAATGAAAGCAGTGCTAAGAGGAAAGATCATAGCAAATTGGAGAGATCCTAAGCTAGCAACTTAATAGCATACCTGAAAGTACTAGAACAAAAAGAAACTAACACTCCCATGAGGAGTAGATGGCAGGAAATAATCAAACTTATGGCTGCAATCAAACAATTAGAAACAAAGATAATGATATAAAGAATCAACAAACCCAAAAGCTGGTTCTTTGAGATAATCAACAAGATAGATTAACCCTTAGCCAAACTAAATGACACAGAGACAGTATCCAAATTAACAAACTGAAAAATGAAAAGGGAGCTATAACAACAAAAATTGAAGAAATTTTAAAAGTCATCAGATCACACTATAAAAGCCTTTTCTCAACAAAACTGGAAAATCTGGATAAAATGGATGGCCTTTTAGACAGATACCAGGTACCAAAGTTAAATCAAGATGAGGTTAAACTATCTAAACTATCCAATATCCACTAAGGAAATAGGAGAAGTAATTAAAAACCTCCCAAACAAGAAAGCACAGGGCCAGATGGCTTTAGTGTAGAATTCTACCACATCTTCAAAGAAAAGCTAATACTAATACTCCTCAAACTACTCCATAAAATAGAAATAGAAGGAACACTACTTAATTTATTCTATGAATTCACAGTTACCCTGATACCTAAACACCACACAAAAATCCAACAAAAAAGAGAACTTCAGACCAATTTTGCTAATAAATAGTGATGCAAAAATACTCAATAAAATTTGATAAACCAAATCCAAGAGCACTTCAAAGTCATCATTCACCATGATCCAGTAGGCTTCATCTCAGAGATGCAGGGATTGTATAAAATATAAAAATCTATTAATGTAATCCACTATATAAACAAACTCAAAGAAAAAAACCCACATGGTCATCTCATTAGTCACTGAAAAAGCATTTGAGAATATACAGTACCCTTTCATGTTAAAAGCTTTGGAGAGACAAGGAAACCAAGGCCCTTAGTGTGGTGTCCCTCCCCCAGCCTGAGGCAGGCTGATGCAAAGGCCAGCTATGGAGAGCCACATGTGGTGCAGCATCCATTGTCTTGTTAATTAGCACTACTCTGGTGAGCTGTTGTCTAAGAGACATCTTCCTGGACCCTGGCTCCACCCAGTTCACCTGCCTGCACCTGGAACAACCCACAATGCTTCAGGCTTCCCACCAAACTCCAGGTGCCTGCACAGAACCAACTGGAGGGGTGGGCTTCCCCCTTTTTCCTGAGAGATAACCCTTCAATAAAGTATTCGCTTTGATCAGCCATGTTGACTTAGTGGTCCTCTTCCCCCACCCCCTAGTTTATTGTTTCAGCCCCAGAAACCATCTTCCAGAGAACCAGGTTTGTAATGTAGAGCAACTGCAGGCAGTAGACTGGTCATTTCATTAGTCATTGAAAAAGCATTTGAGAAAATACAGCACCCTTTCATGTTAAAAGCTTTGGAGAGACCAGGAATCCAAGGCCCTTAGCTAAGCATAATAAAAGTAATATACAAAAGCCATCAGCCAGTAACAAATTAAAAAGTGAGATACTTAAAGAAATCACACTAAAATCAGGGAAAAACCAAGTCGGCCCACTTTCTCCTTCTCTATCAATATAGTACTCAAAGTTCTAGCAAGAGCAATAGGACAACAACAGATTAAGAAGATACAAATTGGCTGGGCATGGTGGTGCATGCCTTTAATCCCAGCACTTGGGAGGCATGAAGACAAAACACATGAATCACCTTCAAGAGACATTCAAAGAAAATGCATCTTCAATTAGTCATCGATCCAGTATAGCCCACATTTTGTAAGAAAAAAAATTTTTTTTCCAAAAAGTGATGCTGGGCCATGGTGGCGCGCACCTTTAATCCCAGCACTCAGGAGGCAGAGGCAGGTAGATTTCTGAGTTTGAGGTCAGCCTGGTCTACAGAGTGAGTTCCAGGACAGCAGGGGCTACACAGAGAAACCCTGTCTCGAAAAAACCTAAATAAATAAATAAGCAAATAAATAAATAAAATAAAATAAAATAAATAATAATAAGATACAAATTGGAAAAGAAGAATTCAAGGTAATAGTATTTGTAGATGATAGGATAGTATGCATAAGAGCCCCCCCCCCCTCCGAAAAAAAAAATCTACCGGAGTACACACAGAGATGAAAAACAACTTAAGCAAAGTGGCTGGATGTAAAATTAACTCAAACAAATCAGTTGCTTTCTTTCATAGAAATGATAAACTGGCTGACAAAGAAATTAGGCAAACAACACCCTTCACAATATCCACAAACAGTATAAAATATATTGGTGTAACTCTTAACAAACAAATAAATGATGTATATGAAAAGAACTTGAAATCCCTGAAAAAAGAAATTGAAGACCTCTAAAGTTGGAAAGCTCTCCCATGCTCATGAATTGGTATGTTTAACATAGTGAAAATGGCCATCTTACCTAAAGCAATCTACAGGTTTAATGCAATTCTCATCAAGACGCCAACAAAGTTCTTCACAGACATTGGAAGAGCAATTCTCAAAGTCATCTGGAAAAAAAAAAAAAAACCAGAGGATAGTGAAAACAATTCTTAACAATAAAAGAACTGCTAGAATAATCACCATCCCTGACCTCAAAATTTACTACAGATTAATAGCGATAAAAATCACATGGTATTGTTACAGAGACCAAAAAGTTGATCAATGGAATAGAATTGAAGACCCAGAAATAATAAGATACACCTATGGACACTTGATCTTCAACAAAGAGCCAAAAACATACAATGGACAAAAGAAAATATCTTCAAGAGATTGTGCTGGTCAAACTGACAGTCTGCATGTAGAAAAATGAAAATAGATCCATATTTATCACCTTACACAAAGCTCAAGTCCAAGTGGATCAAAGACCTCAACATAAAACCAGATACACTAGATCTAATAGAAGAGAAAGTATGAAAGAGCCTTGAACTCATTGGCACAGGGAGAAATTTCCTAAACAGAACTGCAGTGGCTCAGGCTCTAAAATCAACAGTTGATAAATGAGAGCTCATGAAACTGGAAAGCTTCTGAAAGGCAAAAGGACAAATCAGCAACCTACCTATTGGGAAAAAAAAATGTTCACAAACCCCACTTCCAATAGAGGGCTAATATCCAAAATATATAAAGAACATTAGAAGTTAACCACCAAAAATCCAAATAAAACAATTTAAAATGGCATAAAGAGGTAAATAGAGAACTCACAACTGAGGAAACTGGAATGGCCAAGAAGCACTGAAAGAAATGTTCAACATTCTTAGTCATCAGGGAAATGCAAATCAAAATGACCCTGAGATTCTACTTTATACCAGTCAGAATGGCTAAGATAAAAATCTCAGGAAACTGTAGATGCTGCAGAGGATCTAGAGAAAGAAAAACACTCCTCCATTGATGGTGGGATTGCCTGCTGGCACAACCACTCTGGAAATCAATCTGGCACTTTCTCAGAAAATTGGAAATAGTACTACCTGAAGACCTGCTACACTACTCCTGGGCATATACTCTTGTGATATGCTAGATACATGCTCCACTGTGTTTATAGCAGCCTTATTTATAATAACCATAATCTAGGAACAACCCAGCTTCCCCTCAACTGAAGAATGTATACAGAAAATGTAGTACATTTACACAATGGAATACTAATCAGCTATTAAAAATGACGACTTCACAAATTTTGCAGGCAAATGGCTGGAACTAGAAAATATCGTGAGTGAGTTAATACAGACCCAAAAGTACATACTTGGAAATGTAGGGACAAAAAAACAATTGAGCAGAGACTGAAGGAAAGGCCATCCAGAGTCTGCCCCACCCTGGGCTATATTCCATCTATCGACACCAAACCCTGACACTATTGCTGATACCAAAAACTGTTTGCAGACGGGAGCCTAGTAGGCCTGTCCTCTGAGAGTCTCTGACAGCACCTGACTAATATAGAAGACGCTCACAGCCAACCAATTGGACTGAGCCCAGGAACCCCAGTGGATGATATAGGAAAGAACTGAAGGAACCCCATATAAATAACAATAATAAATTATAAACAAAAATTTAATAAATAATAATAAATTTATTAATGATTAATAATAAATTTATTATAAATAATAAATTCTAAATAAATAATAAATTACAACCCCATATAAATAACAATAATATCAACTCCCCAGACCCCTCAGATATCTCAGGAACTAAATCACCAACCAAAGAATACACGTGGGTGTGTCCATGGCTCCAGCTACATATGTAGCTGAGGACTGCCTTAACTGGCATCAACAGGAGGTGGGGCAGTTGGTCCTCTGGAGGCTTGTTGCTTCAGTGAAGAGTGATCCTAGAGGAGTGAAGTGGGAATGGGTGAGTGGCTGGAGGAGTAGCCTCTTAGCAAAAGGGGGGGGCATAGGGATTTTGTGGAGAGGAAATCAAGAAGGGTGACGACATTTGAAATGTAAATAAATAAAATAACAAAAGAGAAAATCAGTACGGAGGTAAAAATAAAAATATATTCACCATAATACCAAATTAAAAAATACAAAAACAAAAATAAAAGAAAACTAGTTCTTGATATGGGAGGTAGGACAGTTTTTAAGAACACTTGTGTTAAAGAAGGTCATTTTTCAGTTTCCAGCTTACAAGTACCTATAACTCCAGCTCTAGAAAATCCAACATTGCCTCTTTGCTTAAGTAGACTTTTGCACTCAATTGCACATACACACAGTTACACAGACCCATACACATAATTAAAAATTTTACAATGAATCTTCTTAGAAAATAACTGGTTGTTCAGCAACAAATGAAGTACATATGCCTTTGTTTTGAATTATCAAGGGAAACAAGAAAATACTATTTTTTTCATTCTATAATTGATAAGAAATATGAATTCTATCCTTTTAGGTAGAGATTTATCATTTTGGAGAAGAAAATGCAGTGCATTTGGTTTGTTTCTGTATTATTTTTCTTCTACTCAATAAGATATTTTTATCAGTATTGTTGTGGCTATAATTATAAAATTACCTCAGTCAGCATGATTGCTTAGCAGGTAATCATACTTTTCTGTCAAGCTTGTTGACTAGAGTTTGAATCCCAGGACCTGCATAGTAGAAAAGTACCTACTTCTCTATATTGCCCTCTGATCTGCACATGCATATCATGATGCACACACATCTGCTCCACATCAAAATTGATGTAATAACATTTGTTATTTATTATTAATCATCATAAGTAGCTCAAAATATCAGAATTATAACATCTCATTTAAAGAGGAACTATAGAAAGCATGAGTTAATTTAGAGTTCTCACAATGTGAATAAGGAGAAATGACCATCACTTCTATTTTGTTATCTTTATACTTTCATATTTGTAAGATTAAGGTTGCATATTTTTATACATTGGATTCTATATATCCCTTTTTTGTCAGTATGCAACTCTGTTCAAACAGCTACCATATATTTCTCTGTGAAGAGAAATGGGATTTTTCTTTATTGGTTTAGATTAGGGACAATATGTCCCTAGAGAACAAAATGCATAGATATCCAATCACTTTAGACAACCAGTAGGTGAACAAAATTGAGGTATGAACAGCAATGAATAAGAGATGAATGGGTACTGCCAAGGCATTTTCTAAGACAATTGGAAGTACATGAAATTGTATGTTGTATTGGATTGCATATGCTATATAGCCATTTATTATTTCTAAAGAGAGACCTGGGATACTTAACATGGCATTTAATTTGTAACTTTATGCTAAAAATCTGTCCTCAAGTCTATAAATTAATTGTGAACATCTAAGCTAAAACTAAAAATAGAAGTCTTCAGGTATCTTCTCTCTAAATAGAAAGACAATAATATTTATAGAATTGATGAAGGATATAGTAGATTTTCCATTAGGTCAAAATGGTGGACAGAAGATGGTGCTGGACCTCCTGGAATTGCAGTTACTTATGTGGTTGCTGGCAACTGAAGCAGGCTCTTTTTCAATAGTAGGAAGTACTCTTAATCACTAAACCATTTCTTCAGTCTCCAGCCACTTACTGTTTTGAAGACAAACTTTATGCACTGACGTGATCACACAATGCCCACTCTTAATGTTCACCAATTTTACCTTTGAGGGCAGCAACTGAAATTTCTATTAGAGTATTTCCAGAAAGTTAGCACAGCTCTCTCATTCAATCTAGCTTGATGTGAAATAGCACAAACTGCCCTATACATTTAACTTTAACCTCTATGATTCCATATTTTTCAGAATATGGAGCACACTGTTCTTCTATGGAATTACTATTATTTCTTCCCAAGGTTTCGCAATTACTCTTTATTTTGGCATCTGTTGTATTTTATTGCTCCAGAAGACAATGTAAATAAATCTAAAATTAAAAAAAAAAAAGAATGAGAAACACAAGAACTGCTGAAGTATAAAGTTAATTAGAAAAGGCAAAACAGTCCCATAGCTACCAAGGAAGAACATAGAAGTCTTTTTTTTTTTTTTTTTTTTTTTTTTTTCCGAGACAGGGTTTCTTTGTTTATCCCTGGCTGTCCTGGAACTCACTCACTCTATAGAGTTCAAGCTAACCACGAACTCAGAGATCTGCCTGCCTCTGCGTCTGCCTCCCAAGTGCTGGGATTAAAGGCGTGCGCTGTAGTGGCTGGGCCATAAATTAACCCTAGTCCGTTAGTTTACAGACAAGAGAGATAAGACAAATAAAGAGGCCACATAGCTTTTGGAGCCTCATACATCAAATTTGCAAAGGATCTGATCTAAAAAGTCAGAGAACAGGTTTTCTTGCTGACCAGGAACTTCATGCAGTTTCCTTTCTTTACTAAGATTTTTCTTCCTGTCTAACACAAACAGAAATCCAGTGCAATGCCACCTCAGCTTTCACAGAGACTGTCCCTCTGCATGAAAGACCAATAGCTGCAAAAATTATTTGACAGCAGCAAACAAAAGCTCACTGCAGTAAAAAACCAAGCCCAGAAGTCTCTCGGGGAGGGGGTGGGGGTGGGGGAGGTTGGTGGTGGTGGTTCCTTTGCAGCATACAGAATTAGCTAGCAGAAATGAGTAATCAATTGCCATTGGTGAACAAAGTAATTGCTGCTGATAGATCCACCCTGGCAGTCTTTCCTTCTTAGTAGATTTGTTCATTATCTTTTCACACCCATAGTGAGGTGTGACTGTAATATTTGGTGTAATAATTTCTTCACACCTGAATTGTCAGAATCATCACAATACCAGAAAAAGATTTAGAATAGAAGCAAAATTTCAAGAGAAAAATCAGAATGACATGAAATTTTTTTTGTTTTTTACTATTAGAAAACAAATAAAACAGTTATTAGGGTGCAAATGGAAATACCTGTATCCATATACTCAAAATTGTCAAGAGGAAAAGGAAACACATATATTTCCAAACAATAAAAATACAACTGTCTCTCAATGTGTTTTGTGAGTAGAATTGTGGTTATATTTTTGCTTCATAATTTATGTGCTTAAATTTCAAGTAGTATATTATATCACTAATAGTTGTTAGTCTAAGTTGTAAATTGTAATTTACCAAAATTTTATCATCATTTGCTAAGTCAAAAAAGCTTGTTTATAAGAGCTCATGGGTTTTTCTTGGTACTTGGGGGTGTTATTTTGTTTGTTGTGGCTCTTGCCTTTTTGAGACAGGGTCTCAATAACTTGCACAGGCTGGTAGCCTTGGAATTCTCTTTAATCCTCACATGGGCTGGATTTTCAGGTTTGTGCTACCACTCATTACTCTACTTGTGGTTTTCATAGCTATTAAAACAGAAATGTATGTGGACTGATGCTTACTTATAGAACCAAGTTACATGGAATAAAATTTGGCCTCCTAGAATAACTAAAGCTCATCTTGTACATTTTTTGAGAATTAAATTTAATAATTGTTACCATATATCTAAAATTTTAAATATAGTTTCATGATCTAATCAATATCTAAAAAGCTAGTTACCCACACTGCTGTAACAAGCTTTCTGAGATGCTATGCTATTTAGGGAAAACAAACAAACAAACAAACAAACAAAAAACCCTCAAAATCTCTAGATAACTTTGGACAAGGCAAGAAAATGTTTGATTAACATAGCTAAGTTCATTTCATTATTACAACTAATTTCATACTGAAAAAAATTAATTTTATAACAAAATGTATAAAATGGTAAATTTAGTTGAAACTATTTTAAATGGGATTCATTTTAAAATCAACTAATTTTAGGATAAATAATTATTACAACCTTATCTCCCAAAATACACCATTTTCTGAAAATTCTATATTGCTTATTTTGTTGCTGTTTTTCACTTTTGGTATACATTTCATCTATGAAGGCAATAAGCTACTGAGTTTGTGAATGAGCCATTGCTAAAGATTATGTTGAAAAGTAGTAATTTGATTTTGTAGATTACTGCATCTGTGAAAATATGTAAACTGTCACGTATCAATTTCTTACCCTAAAAAGAATAGATTGGGTTCTGGCCAAATTTGAAAAATAAATAATAATTAATTGCTGATTCACTTAAGTATGTAGATCTCAGACAAACTCACAAAACAATAAACCCATTAGGCTAAATGTGAAGCTGGTTGCTGAGCTATTTTGAAGGCAGAAGAATTATTCTTTTTATTTGGCTGCAGTTTTATTTATTCTGTTTAGTGCAAACCTGAAATTCATTGTCAATCCCTTTGCAATAGCTCCTGTTTGTCATGTATTGGATAATTTAGTCCCTTGGGTAGGTCTAAATAATAGTTTATAGAAGTACTAATTCCTTTTCATAATTTGTAGATTACAATTTATTTAAAGGGGTAGGTGTTTGCATAAAAGTCAGAAAGACTAAATTTTCTCACAGTGAAAGACAGAGAACCCAATTAAATGATGAGTTCCTGTATAAGGAAGAGAAAACACACACACACATACACACATTTACAAACAACAAATAGAAAGATCAGCATTTTTTTTAATGGGTTTCCTCTCTTTGGTTCCATGGAGAGAAAGTATCTCAGTCAGATATTACCAGCGTTGAAATCATTACCGAGTCCATGGGCAGATGGCTGGCCGATAATTGTTTATAGGGACAGATGGCAGTTCCTTGTACCCTCTTTCTGGTTTCTGTGTTTTTAAAGCTCAGCAGTTGTAATGTGAAGCCTTCATAGGACCATAAAATACAAATCACTTTAAATAACTCTGAACCAGGATTTTGACTGATGTGCTTAAAAGAAATAGTCACAGTTTGAAACTCCATCTGCAGAAATGAAAACTGTATAGCCCTGCAGGTTATAATTTATAGAATATCAGGCTAATTCCAGCAAGGTCCACATACAGACATTTAAAATGACATAAATACAATAAATATTTGAATCAAATCAAATGTTTTTTACATGTCAGTGGGCAAAGGCAAACTACAAACTTTGAGTATATATTCTGTAATAAAACACCAGTAAATGTTAAGCAGTTAAGTAGTTTTCATGATTAGTAGGGCATGTACTGTCCTTAGCTGACAATCTAATGAGAAATGAACAGATATACATGCAAACATATACATATCTCATTGGAGTACAGGAAGATCTGCCAAATGCCAAGTGACACATAATATAGCTTGATTAGATTAAATAGGGATTTGCTGATGGAAAGAGAGGCCTCAGCAAAGACGAAGATCATGAGGCACAAACTGTGTTCTTGCTCATTGTGTCCTATGGCCTTTCTCTTATTTCTATGTCCTTTCATGGTAGAATAAAAGACACTTAATAGTGTATTTATTTGATTGGCATAAAAATAATTTAAAAGAAGTGTAGCCAATGCTGGGTATCAGTGACATGAATGGTGCCCTACTGATTTCAAACAATGTCCCTAAAAGTCATTTGGAAGGCCACCAAAGAGCTGTGAGTACATATGAGGCGTA
The DNA here is from genome assembly GCA_902729485.2 of Mus minutoides. Classification (NCBI taxonomy): domain Eukaryota; kingdom Metazoa; phylum Chordata; class Mammalia; order Rodentia; family Muridae; genus Mus; species Mus minutoides. Next base: position 1,855,959 of record LR749493.1, read on the forward strand.
CAAATGGCAATGTAGAACATTTTGTCTGGTAGTTATGTGGAATAGATTGAAATATAGTGAACTTATTTGGAATATTACAAGAATTTTTATGATTGAAAATGGAAAATCTCTGAAATCATGGTGGAAATTCATGAAGGAACAATCAATGGATTGGCATGACTGGTTATGTGTGAGAGGCTGAAAATCATGGGTAGGACAAGTAAAAGAGATTTATACCTTAAAAGACTATGCAAGTTATTTTTCTTCTTAGTAATAAGAATTGGATATCCCTGGAAGAAAGAAGGGAACCATACAATTAAATTGGTATTTGGAATATTATGGAAATATCAAAGTGGAGAGACACGAATGGCATTTGGTAATAGGAAAATAAATCATTGAGTACATATTGTACACTAATACTTCTAATGATAAAAGTAGATGAGGTTGTTAAAGATAAGTGTACAAATGAAATAGTAATACAATGAAAATTAGAGCTTTGGAGCAATATCTACATTTTAAATGTGACTGTTAAATATCTTTGTATATGTTTGTGTGTGAGGGGGCACATATTTGTAGGTATAAAGTGGTATTTCTCTTTTCATGATGAATATAGTCTTATTTATGTTCCTCTTTTGTTATTTTACAAGAAATAAAAGTATAAGCTCTACAAAGCATTCCTTTAACTTGATGTCCTAAAGAAGCACCCAAGCAAAATAAACACATACCCCAGTGAACAATAACAGACACAGAAAGTAAAATAAATAATCAAACAAACAGCATGTAAATTGTGTGCTTGAAATAGCAGAAACATACTTAGTTTTGATTCTGCTGAAATATGTCCTGTGTCTCAAAGGAAACAAGTGCAGTAGGCCTGAACACAAATCATTTTGATTTTCCTAAATAGTTCTTATCAAGATCAGATAACAATATGTACTGCAGTAATTTTGCTTCACACATATTTGTTTTCACTGTAGATTAATTCTACAGCAAATCTCTAAGATCCTTGCCAGATATTAAATTCAATCCAAATGTACAAGGAATATTGTGGGAACTAAAACGGGGCTGGGGAAAGAGGGGGAGGGAGGATAGCTTGCGCCAGGCCAGAGTTCCTCTTATGCTCTGGGCAGGCGGACATGGGAGGGCTGCCAGATGCTTTCCACTCGGCCCCAGGGTGGGCATCTTAGCCACTGACCCCACTTGACAGGGGGTGGACAAGGGGCAATGCCCTTCCATCCCATTTATGTGAATTATCACCACCGGGTCCCGGGGGGAGTTCAACATCTCAGCTCGACTGGAAACCAGATTCTTTGTGCATAGCCCAATGACCCACAGAATATGAACACCTTTTTACTCACAAGTAATTACTTTGGGACTGAACACACAGAAGGTGAAGCAACCTTACAGCAGGCAGACGTCTTGACATGGAGGAAGATGCTATTTGACACTCACTCACTTGTCTCTGAGTCAAAGTAATGTGCAGGGCTAGAACTGAAGGCTATATTTTAAAATACAAGTTATTGGTGTGTTATGTTATATTTTGAATTATTTCTTCAAATTTTTGAGAGGACGTTTTCACACGATTTTCCCTTTCTCTATCACCCCCTAAGACTTCTGCTTGATTTTTTTTTCATCTTACATACATATGCATATATCTTTCCTTAATGATGTAAGAGTATTATCACACCAAAATTGAAGGGATTTTATACCATAATATAATATAATTCCATGTGTTTAGACTCAATAAAGGCAAAAATTCATGTCTGCTTACTGAATGTAATACAACAACATAGTTATACAACTTAATTACTGCTAGTTTCAGAAAACTGAACAAGATGAAGGTTTTGGTTATGTTGAGGTGAAATCATCTTTTAGCTATGAATGCTAGTGTGTAAGATTACAAAAGATGATCAAAATATTTTTGTGCTTCTACACATCTATTTTTTGTTCCTGTTTTATATCACTTCAAGGATATCTTTACCAAACTATTGATGCTGCAGTAGTAGATTTCTTAACATTCAGTTTTATATATATATATATATATATATATATATATATATATATATATATATATATATATATACATATATATAAATATATATATACCAGACTATGTACTCTTTGTGTACTGGAGAACTCTGTTTCTCATAGATAATAGTCAGAAGCATTTGGTGCATAGTAGGAGGTCACATAATGAACAAAGGAAGAAAGGAAAAAAGAAAGATAGAAGGAAAATGGAACAGATGTTGATTAACATGTCTTTGTATAAAGAATCATTTGAGAAATATCAAATGTACTTTTTACTAGGCCATTCCATACTAACTAGTATGAGCTGAGGGAGAGGTAATAATAGCACATGTTGAGATTCTTTTTTGTTTGCTTAAAGACTCTGTAGTCTAGGCAACCTTTGAACTCACTATGTAGTAGAACTCACTATGTAGTAGAACTCACTATGTAGTAGAGCTCACTATGTAGTAGAGCTCACTATGTAGTAGAGCTCACTATGTAGTAGAACTCACTATGTAGTAGAACTCACTATGTAGTAGAACTCACTATGTAGTAGAAGCTATCCTCTAGCCATAAGGATCCTCTTGCCACAGCCAAGTGAAGCTTGTAGAATACTTATGATACAAGTGAGGCCTTCTCTAGGAAAGGAACATATTCAGTCTATGGAAGAGAGAACAAATCTATTCTTCAGTTGGTATAGTATCATCTGACCCTTTACATGTTCTTTTTTTTTTCATTTATGAGAGCTTTATTATTAGAGAGTTTCTTCATTTACATTTCAAGTGTTACCCCAAAGTCCCCTATACCCTCTCCCCGCCCTGCTCCCCTACCCTCCCTCTCCAGCTACTTGGCCCTGGCATTCCCCTGTACTGGGGCATATAAACATTGCTAGACTAAGGGCCTTATTTCCCTAAAAATGGCCAACTAGGCCATCTTCTAATACATGTGCAGCTAGAGACATGAGTTCTGGGGGTTCTGATTAGTTTATATTGTTGTTCCATCTATAGGTTTGCAGACCACTACAGCTCTTGGGTACTCTCTCTAGCTCCTACATTGGGGACCCTGTGTTCTGCCCTATAGATGATCGTGAGCATCCACTTCTGCGTTTGTCAGGGACTGTCAAAGCCTCCCAGGAGACAGCTATATCAGGGTCCTTTCAGCAATGTCCTGCTGGTGTATGCAGTAGTGTCTGTGTTTGGTGGCTGATTATGTGATGGACCACTGGGTGGGGCTTTATGATGTACCATCAACTATTCTCAAAACTTTAATTTTATTCTCTCTTTTAGTAACACAGATCATGTTCAGTTATTGCTTTTTCCCCAATCCTGTCAGAATCCATAATTTGTGTAAAATTCTCTCCATTCTTCTGTTGGAGGGGTGGGAGTATGAGATACTGTAGTATATACTTTGCACATTGAAACACCTAAGTTAAGTAATTTTTTATAACAGGTTAATCTATAGATTTGCCTTTATTTTTCACAAGCAAATCTTTAGCAAGAATGTCACTTAATCAAGCTCCCTAAGTTTTAAGAAGGTAGTAAATTCTTTTAACTACAATGACTATATTAAGATTACCTTTTAGATTTGAAACTAAAATTAGGCATCTGTCCTATGTATCACATGGAACATTAGAGAGCAGGAGAGGTACAACAGTTTCATACCTTCAGAAAACTGATAACAGAAGATACAGGTCATTGAGGATAATAGGAAAACCCAACAAAAGTTCTACAAACTCAAAATATTCAACTTGAAACATGTAGTAATTAAAACACCTGTTGAAAACTGCCTGGTTAAGACAACGATTTTCCTTTGAAAGGATCCTAGAAATCATATAGGCTCTAGTGTTTTCTGTTTTGTTTCTTCTGTAATAAAAGAAAGAACAGAACCATATTTGGTTTTCTTGATATAATACCTGTCAGAGTTGATGTTCACTACATGTCTATTTAGTTATTTAATACTGATTGTGGACAAAAAGTGCATGCTGACAGGAGCCTGATATAGCTGTCTTCTTGAGAGCTCTGCCAGAGCCTAACAAATACAGAGGAAGATGCTTGTAGCCAACCATTGGTATGAACACTTGGACACCAATGGAGGAGTTAGAGAAAGGACTGAGGAACTGAAGGTGATTGTAACCCCATAAGAAGAAAAACAATATCAACCAACCATATCCCCCAGAACTCTCAGGGATTAAACCACCAACCAAGGAGTTGGTATATGGAGGGACCAATGGCTTTAGCCACATATGTAACAGATGCCTTATCTGGCATTAATGAGAGGAAATACCCTTGGTCCTGTGAAGGCTTGATACACCAATATAGGGGAATTCGAGAGCAGGGAGGCAGGAGTGGGTGGGTGGGGGAACACCCTCATAGAAGCTAGAGGAGGGGTGATAGGATAGGAGGTTGCAAGGGGTGGGAAAGGGAACAACATTTGAAATGTAAATAAAATATCCATTAAAAAGAGATAAAGAAATAAAAAGATAAGTCAGAGATATAAGAAGAAAAGAAAGTGACAGTCAAAAGTACAAAGTTAGTGGTGTAGAATACTTGATCAGACCATTATTATTATTATTATTATTATTATTATTATTATTATCATTAATTATTGCTTGTGATCTATAAGTAAGAACTATTTTCACAATCACATATTTGAAACCCTAGAGCATTACTTTGTAGGTCAAGAGCATACACAGTGTTAGATGGCCATTAAAGCAGATAATGGCATAGCTTTCTGATATTGCGGAAATGGAACTTTAGGTATTTATTTATAGACATACCCTTTAACCTTCGTTTTCCTGAATAGAATGTCTACATGACACTCCAGTCCATAGCCAACCAATTCAATTATTTTCTTTAGGGATAAGCAATTTGAAAAGTAAATTTGTCTACAGAGGACACTGTTCTCATACTCACAGACTGTAAGAGTTCAAGATGGGAAGCAAGAACTGTTCATTTTAACCATAATTAATTATTGTGAGAGTGTTACCTATTTCACCTGAGGTACCACAAAGAAGGAGAAAAACGCCATTGCAATTGTTATAAGTCATATCTCAAGCAGCAAGTGACACTTAAAAGGACTGCTCACACAGCCTCATTTTAAAAAGTCTGTTCTCTCAATTTTGTATTATTGGACTTATTAACATCTGAGTTGCATCTAGAAGGAACCACACTGCACATGTCAGGAACCCTGTGGTTAAGTAAAAGATGTGCCAATAAATTACCAAGCCACACAGTTAATTAAGAGCTTCATTGGGGATGAATAGGTTTTAAGGTACCTTTGATTATATAGGCACAATGAAATAAATGAAGCAATATAATTAAAATAACCCAAATGCACATGTGTTATTCTTTCTCTTTCTCAACCTCTGTGAGCTATAGTAAAAATTTTTACTAACAGATTCATGAATGCTCAGGCCTTGATGCAGTTCTGATGGAAAAAGTTAGACTTTCATTAATAATAGTGAGACCTTTGGGATTCAGACATTCATTCTACAAAAAGTTTGCAACGATTAACTATTTTAATCTATAGTATAATCTTATGAAATAGAGATTAATACTCATTTCACAGAAGAATAAGCACAAAGAGGTTAATTTTCCTAAGTGTCTTAGCTGAAATAATTCTAGTTGGTGTGATATACTTGATTTAATAAGAAATATTTATTTTATGCAAAATTTTATATTCATAAATTGTGAAGTACTTGCCAACTGGCAATTGAAGGAGTTACAGAGATCAAGTGTGGAGCTGAGACAAAAGGATGGACCAACCAGTGACTGCTGCAGCCGGGGACCCATCCCATAATCAGCCACCAAACGCAGACACTATTGTATATGCCAGCAACATATTACTGAAAGGGCCCTGATATAGCTGTCTCGTGTGAGGCTATGCCTGTGCCTGGAAAACACAGAAGTGGATGCTCACAGTCAGCTATTAGATGGAACACAGGTTTCCCAATAGAGGACCTAGAGAAAGTACCCAAGGAGCTGAAGGGGTCTCCAACCCTATAGGTGGAAGAACATTATGAACTAACCAGTACCCCCAGAGCTCATGTCTCTAGCTGCGTATGTTGCAGAAGATGGCCTAGTTGGCCAATATTGGGAAGAGAGGTCCCTTGGTCATGCAAAACTTATATGCCCCAGTACAAGGGAATGCCAGGGCCAAGATGTAGGAGTGGAAGGCTAGGGGAGCGGGCGGGGGTTGGGGGGTGGGTATAGGATGTGGAGAGCTGCAATGAGTCATGCCCTAAGATGGTGCTGGTTTCTGCCCTCCATCCCCCACCAGGGAGGGCTTTCTCTCATAAACAAGTCCTTATTTAGCAGAGGCTGCTGGCTTTGCTTGCTTCCTCGTTCTGGTAACCTATCTGCTGTTGCCACGTGGCCCATTGGGATAGGCTTGGCATCGAGCTTAAAAGGCCAAGGGTGGGGTTCCAGAGTGGTTGTTGTTATTCAAGGTTCCTGATTAAACTGCTGGAAGAAGAGCTCTCCGGTAGAGTCATTCTTGCTGGTCAAGGTGGTCGTGACAATAGGGAACTTTTGGGATAGCATTTGAAATGTAAATGAAGAAAATATCTAATAAAAATTGAAAAAAAAAAGAATATTTGTTTTCCAACTCCACATAATTATTGTGAAACAAAATGTTAATATCTATATTTTGGGTACAATCTAGATATATTCCTTTGTGAAGTAGTGACTGTATTACCTATATACTTTGCATAATAATGGGGTAACATGGTTAAATTTAGAGCAAAATATGTACATTGAAATCTTTTTAAAGAGACAATGAACATGTATCATAATAATAAATGTCAAAATGCTGTGTGTTCTTTATTGTCACACATTCTCTGTATTTTCTTTTATAGTGGTACTCAAGATCAAAGCTATTGCCACCTGTATTCCAGGAAAATATTTTCCACTAAGCTATCCACCTCCAGAACCATCACTTAATTCTTATTAATTGATGCAATCCATAATGCTGCCCTTAAATTTTTATGAATTCATTTCTCCATTTACAGGATTTATATTTAATATTTTTATTATATAAAAAAAGCAGGCCACAAAATTCACTAGAGGGCTGGCATAAAATCAGTTATTATAAGGCAACTTACCCCATACCCAACATATGTTAATGACACTCACCTTGGTGACAGGAGCCAGATATAGCTATCTCCTGAAAGACTCTGTCAGAGCCTGGCAAATACAGAGGTGGATGCTTGCAGCCAACCATTGGACTGAGTAAAGGGACTCCAATGGAGAAGTGAGAGAAAGGACTGAAGGAGCTAAAGTGGTTTGCCACCCCATAGGGAGAACAACAATATCAACCAACCAGACCCCTCAGTGCTCCTAGGCAATAAACCACCAACCAAGGAGTACAGATGGTAGGACTCATGTCTCCAGCTGCATATGTAGCAGAGGATGGCCTTGTTGGACATCAATGGGAGGAGAGGCCCTTCCTGGTCCTTTGAAGGCTTGATGCCCCAGTGTAGGGGAATTCCAGGATGATGAGGTGGAAATGGGTGGGTGGGCGAGGGAACACCCTCATAGAAGCAGGGGGTAGGTGGGCTAAAAGTGAGGTTGAAACCCTTAAGAACCCTTAATAATGTAGGTTTTGAAAAATCTAAACCTACAGTTAGGTACAAGATTCATCACATTGAATTGTTCTTAAATCCAACTAAAAGGTGGTTCAATGCTACCCTGGCATAGAAACATAAAGTAACCCTGAATAATAAAAGAACTGCTGGAGGTATCACCATTCAATTATTCAAGTGGTATCATAGAGGTAAAATAATACAGTATGGTATTAGCATAAAAACAGGCATATTGATCAATGGAATAGACTAAAGACACAGACATAATTTCACACACAGAGATGATCGATATTTGATAAAGAAGCCAGAAATGCACAATGGAAAAAAATCTTAAATATACTATCATACTGGATAGCTACATGTAGAGGAATCCAAATAGATCCATACTTTCTGCCCTACACAAAGCCAACTCCAAATAGATTAACAACATAAAGTCAGATATGTTACAAAATTTGATACAAAAGAATTTGACACAAAAGTCAAATTTGATACAAAAGAAAATAAAAGAATTGCCCTGAATTCCCTGTTACAGACATAATTTTCTCATAAAGAACAGTATATCACATAGCTGGACCAAAAGTATTTTCAACTTTTTCTTTAACCCATTATGTACCTCAAACCTAGTTGTCAGTTTACAATGAATATTAATTACAGGGGGATATACTTAAATTTAGCATAAAAATAATATACTTTGGTTTCTCTGTTAGGTAACCCATTTTTTCATTAGTTTTATTTAATTTTTTTTTTTGCAGTCTAGATTTTATCCCCATCCTGTTCTACTCTCTGACTGATCTGCATCTCTACCCCCTCCCTCCCCCATTCCACCAGATCTCCCCATTTCCTGAGGCCTCCAGTCTCTCTTTTATTTTTTTAAGTTTCTTTTTTTTTTTTATTAGATATGTTCTTTATTTACATTTCAAATGCTATACCAAAAGTTCCCTATTCCCTCCCCCCCTCCAGCCCTGCTCCTCCACCCACGCACTCCCACTTCCTGGCCCTGGCATTCCCCTGTACTGGGGCATATAAAGTTTGTAAGACCAAGGGGTGTTTTGATTATTTGAGGTTTTCTTTATTAACTTCTGTCCACTGCAAAAATAATTTTCTCTGGGGAGGGGAAAGAGCTGGAATAATTAATGGGTAAAATGATAATTATTTGGAAGACAGGTGAATAATTTTTAAAAATGATAACTTTTAGCAGTGAATTTTCTCCCATGGTCTGTGTCCAGTTCTTCACCTGGTTTGCAGTACTAGTCATGGGTTCCTTTCTATTGAGCTAGCCTTTAATCTAATCAAACAGTTGTTGCTTACATCTCAATACATTCATGTCACTATTGCACCAATGGGCAGAGTTTGGTATGCATTCACTTTTGCAGTTCACAGAGTTTAATGCTGGGTTATATTGTTGGTGTCTTTTATCATCAGTTAGCTTGACAAGAAACTTGAGGCACTGTGAAAAATGTCCTTTAGGAAGATAATTTCTAGTTTGGTACTCATTGTGTTTCCCATGGCCATTGTTCAAAATGTGTTGTATCTTTATCAACAAAGTCTTACTATGTAGTTATTATGAACAACCAAATTAAGTAGGAATAGCCAAATGGTTTGGGGGGTTTCAGAATTTCCCACCCCCGACAAAGAACTCAAGAGGAAGTACCTTATACCTGTGACTGGGATTTTTGTTTGATAGTCTAAAGGTTCTGTAAAGAAAATTGAACTTTGCTATGTAGAGTAATTCTAATTATCTTTTAAATATATGTGATATATTTTAAAATTATATATATATATATATATATATATATAATATATTTGTCATATGTCATGTGTAATCTGTAATATGTAGTATATAGTATTTAACATATAATACATAATACAGGTGATATATTATAAATGGTATATAATATATAAACATATAATATGTAATATATTAACTTATTAATGAGCTAATAATATCCACATATTATATATTATATACTATGCATAATAATGTATAGTATATACTATATACTGTATTTTGTATATATTATATTATATAATAAATAGATAATATGTAATACTACCATATATTATATATATTATAGGTAATACATAGAAGAGCATCTATTCTATATTCTATAGTATATTCTATATGATATAGTATATAGAATATAATATATACTATATTCTAATATGCATAATATAATATATTATATTATATATAATATATAACATAAGTATAATGTATATAAAATATGAACAGTGTTATGATATGGTAAGTGCCCATATCGATTTATCAAAAATTGATTTGTAAAAGCAACTTTTATTTGACAGATATAATTGTCATATCAGAGGCTTACTGCTGAATAAGCTCACACTTTCTCTTTCTGAACTCTTGCTAGCTGTTTCAATTTAGCCATTCTAGCACCTCTTCCAGCTGACTGATTCAACCTGGCTTCTCTCTGCCTCTGACTGAAACTTTTTGATGGGCTTCAAACTAAGTCTGGAAATTTATTCAAATCTTTTGGCTCATTCTCATTCTCTGGCTATTTCTTTATTCACTTGCAACTTGTCTCTGTGAAACTGTCCTGGTAAAACTGCTTCTACCCTCCTCCTCCTCCTCCTCCTCCTCCTCCTCCTCCTCCTCCTCCTCCTCCTTCCTCTTCTTCTGCTGTGGCTGCTGCTGCATCCTGTCTCTGACTCATTTTGTCAAATCTTTCTCTGAGTTTTTATTTGTCTGCCCCCCCAGTTACATTGCAAACATGGCTGTTTGCTCATGTCTATAAACTAACCTTATCCTCATTATATGAGATTAGAGTTTCACTGTAGTCCAAGCAGATCATACTATAATCTACAGAGTATCTGAATTCCAGTCTGATCACATAGATCTATAAGGTCTTTGGATGAGATACCTTTCCAGCGGAGATATGCTGCTGAATTAAAATTCCTCTACAGGTTTTATAGTTAAGTAGTTGAATTCTGTTTATCCTTGGTATCAACTCCTTGCCATTTGTAATATGAAGAGGTCTTCTAATCTCTGGGTTATCTCTGCATTCTGTCGAGTGTTTCTTTACTGGGAAGAGGAGTTTGGGAGAAAATATTTTGGTTTGCCTCATCATTCCTACCTATTCCAACAACAAGATCATATTTTAACAAGAGTATAAAATAAATGTATTGAAAAGAAAAAATAGGTTCATATTAAGCTCTATCCCTCTTTCTATTTTTGCTCTTTTACAGTTTATTTCTGTCTTGGATGTTCTATTTTTGGCCATGTAGACTTCCATATACATTTGCAATCTGTGAATGTACAAATAAGTTCAGGCAGTGCCCTTCTGTAGCTTCAGCTACTGCTTTATCCTTCCTTTTCATATTTTTCATCTGAGTTATTACAGCATGGATACCATTTACTAAAGGCCAGTTATTTTAAATTTGGATGTGGTCAGAGAATAGGAAGATGGTTTTTAGGTTTGTAGCTGAATCTAGCTTTCAAATGTAGAACTCCCCATAGATAAAGATGATTACTTGAGACACATTTGCCTGTTTTTCCTCTATCAATAAAACTACTACTAAATACTGTGTCATTTATTGGTACTAAATATTTGCTAGTAATAAATATTTTATCAGCAATAAAATTGTTAAATATACTATTGAATCTTTACTCTTGTCATGTCTTTTTCCATGCATTACTGAGCACTCGGTGGCAGCTGACCAACAGTTAACCAACTCATTTTATTTAGTGAACACATAAACATATATGAATACATGTTGGAGAAAAATAGCTTGCCTTGCCATGAAAAGTACTCCTTTTGGTCCATTTTCTAAAATAAATTTATATATTGGATAATAATCTAAATATTATATGAATATATCTTGGAAAAAGTGGCACTATGTTCCATTAATCCCATATCATTTTCTATTATAAAGAGGCTTAACATTGCTTCTCATTGTTTGGTGGGGTTTGAAATTGATCTCATTTAAAAATTTAGTACCATGTTTGAAACTAATGAATAAAATTACAGAGCCCCTCTTCATTCATTTTGTACACAGCTTCACTTATTTCTCTCATTTAGTGCATAGCCTTGTATGTAAGGTGTTAATATTTTTATGGATCAGCATTACCTAGAAGTCTACTGAAAAAGCCTATCCTCAAACTCTCTTCCAGCTCTTTTTTTAAGTTTGAAGATTAAGAACACCTCTAGGTAATTATCATGCATATTAAAGTGTGAGAATCGCTGATCTAAATGGTTATGATGCTTCATCCTGTAAGTATCTTCCAATCTTAAGGAAATGTAATGTGTGAATGAAAGTGTTGCTAGAAAACTAAGCTTGGAAGAAAATGGAAAGTAAAGAGGGTCACAGAACAGGGAGTCTAGGTTTTGTTTCTAATTGGAATTTTCTAGTGTGTAAAATGTGTCTAGTTTTTATACTACATATTATAAATAAAAATGATTGCAATAATTTCTGTGAAGATGCAATCATGTGTGGTACCTTGGAGTGGGGTACTAAGTTATTGAAATAGAGGATATTCATAGGAAATGATTATAACTAGAGAATACATCTACTCCAAATTGGAATTGAATCTCTGTGGTTTTCAAGGAATAGAAATGTCATGGAAAACACAAAGACATAGCTTTTAATATTTATGTCAGAAGGCCATAATTTTTAACTAGAATTCTAACCACATTACCCTTGGAAAACTGGCATATGACACTAGTATATACATGCTTGTATTGAATCACAGTTACAATCTTTGCCATCTAAACAGTTACCATGTACTATGCTAGCTCTTCGTCTTAATTCTTCACAGCAGCCTAACAGTATTAACATCCTTCAGATTTACTGTTACCAACACTTTGTTTCCAGTTCTATGTTTACCTACATGGATGCTTTCTTTCAATAATATCTTTGTTTTTCCTTCTGTTTCCCCAACAAATTCTTATTTTTTTGTAGTCCATGTTGCTCCAGGAGCTATCGCATAACTTCTATACCCTCCATGTATACTAGCTCCTCTGTATGAAACTTACTTTATCACTGTGCTTATTCTCTGACAGATTTCTGCATTTCACAATATATTTTTCTACCTCAGGGGAGAAAAACACATTTCTCTAAGAAGAGCATTCATTACTTTGGAACATAACAAAACATTTCTGGAGTTCTCTATCATTTTCTTGCTAAATTCTAATTGAATTTCACTATGGTCAGTGAACATGTTCTTCATCAGTTTTGTTGTTTAAAATTTGTTGGGACTTGATTTGTTGCATAGCATATGGTATGCTTTGGTAAATGTTCTTTGTACACTTGGAAATAATGTATGTGCAAAGAATTCAGTTCAATATTCTATAAACATAAATTAGCATATTTTTCATAACTATTACAACAGATGCCACCACGGTTTTATCTATATGGATACTATCATATGTTTTGTTTTAGTGGAAATTTCAAGTAATCTTTTATTTGATGTCATTTGCAGAATGATTGAAGGTCATGCTGCTCATACACACATTGCAGAATAGGATGGTTGGGGAATTTATACCCCTAAGAACCAGTCTTTAGTTAATGCACTTTGGAAGAACATGTACTCTATGTATACTCTTCTTTATCCTTTGGATAGACATAATACTGAGGAGTTTTTTTTTTATTACTTTTATTTCATGTTCATGTGAGAACTAGTACACATTGTGGCACACATGTGAAGATCAGATCAACTTAGAGTTGATTGTATCTTTAAACCACGTGGGTTCTGCATATCTGACTCAGGTCATCAAGATTGGTGGCAAGTGTCTTTATTCCTGGATCTGTTTTGCTAGTCCAGATTTTTTTTTATCTTTCTGTTGTTGTTTTGGAAACAAGGTCTCTATATGCAGCCCTAGCTGTTCTAGAAATTCTTATGTAGACCAGACTAGCCTTACACTTGCAGAAATCCACCTTCCTTTCCTCTTCAGTACTATAGTTAAAGTAATGCATTACCATGCCTAAAGAACTGTAATATTTTAAAGTTTCTTCTCACAGATGGGTCACAAAAAATAATGTTCATTCTTACAGCAGTACACTATAGTAAATGATGTATTTCTTTAAGAAGTCTCTAATTTACTATCTCCTTTAAATGAATTGATACCCTTAATATGATTATATTTTTCTTTTCTGAAAATGAACAACCTAAATATAAAAACTACATAATAGATGGCATGTGTACTTAGATCTATTGGTTAATGTTGACATGTAATTATGGCCTGATGAATTTTATCAAATTATCATTTTACTTTATTTTTCAATATTTCTAAAAAATAATTTAGTGAACTTGCTCTGGATTAGGTATACAAATGATATATTTCTCACCATTTTTAAAGTTTTATATTTCTCTTTTTTTTATAGTTATTCTATCTCTAGTAGGCAGCATGTACTTCGGGTTTTATTTTATTTTATTTTATTTTGACAACATTAGTTTGAAGTAACAGTCATTATCAATTAATATGCCTATCTTGTTCACACTCACTTCATTCTACCTTCTTAAGATATTTTACATTAAGTGTTATTATTCTATTTTATAACCTTAGTAGAAAATATTTTTGGTGTTATTTAATGGTTGCCCTAAACATTATAACATGAATTCATTGCTCGTTAATGTGAAATATGCAGGGACCATTTAATACTTTTGTTCACCCTCTTCAAATATTTTCATGTTGTTGCAAAGGATTTTGATTCCACTTATATATTAAACCATTCATTCCATCATCATCATTTTAATTACCAAACATACATAATTTTTTCCTTTCAGGAATTTCTCATTATCTGAATTAGGGTACTTCTATTTTGCATAATTTATCATACACATTTCCTTTTCAAATGTTTTTTTTTCCATTTTTAATAGATATTTTCTTCATTTACATTTCATATGTTCTCCCGAAAATCCCCATCCACCACCCTGCTCCCCTACCCACCTCACCCACCCACCCCCATTGGCCCTGACATTCCCCTGTACTGGGGCATATCAAGTTTGCATGACCAAGGGGCCTCTCTTCCCAGTGATGGCCAACTAGGCCATTTTAATGTGAAGTTTCTGATACTTCTTTTCCAGTTTAGTTTATCACAACATGCTTTCATTTCCAAGCTATAATGCTAGGCATTTTCATTTTATACTCACTGGTGGTTTTACAATTATTTCCTTTTCAGACATTGAGCCACCAACCAGGCAGCATAGACCAGTTAATATGAGGCCCCCAACACATATGCAGCAGAGGACTTCCTGGACTCGACTGGAGAGACTTGAGGCCCCAGGGGGGAGTGAGTAGGTCTACTGGAGTGGGGATGGGGGTGGAGGCATCCTCTTGGAAACAGGGGAGGAGGTGTGGGATGTGGAACAGTTGGAGGGTGGACGGGGGGGGGGATAAAGTCTGTCTAGACTGTAAAAAATTAATAATAATAATAATAATAATAATAATAATAATACTTCTGTTTTATTCTTACTTTCATCATGTCCATGAAAGGAAACAGTTGTCACACTTACAGTTATTTTTCTGAAATATAACAGGTCTTTTCGAAAAAAGTCCTTCAGATAATGTCATCAATTTCTTTGTTTTCCAGAAATTTGCATGCCAATCACATGTACATTCATGTATGTTCTTTTCTAATCTATCTTTTGTAATGTATTTTTATAAAATTATTGACAAATATTTTTCAGATCTGTGGTTTCCATTTTTCCTACTGTATAGTTATAAATATAATAACTCTAGAAAGGAAACAAATGATGCTATTACATAATGGAAAACATACCACAATTAAGGACATAAACTAGCAAAACAAAACAAAAAATCAATGAGTTGATTATTACCAAGTCTACCTCTATTGTTGAACTCTTCTTC
This sequence comes from Mus minutoides, assembly GCA_902729485.2. NCBI lineage: Eukaryota > Metazoa > Chordata > Mammalia > Rodentia > Muridae > Mus > Mus minutoides. The sequence continues at coordinate 1,871,352 of LR749493.1, forward strand.
TTCTCTTGGGTTTAGTACCATTTTTGCTAATTATTTTGAATCATTACTACACATGCATAGAAACTTAGAGGCTCTGTTTTTTGTGGGGTTGTGTGTTCTTAATACAATAAGTAATATTATAAAGTGTTATCTACTCAATTGCATTCTTACTCTGGAATTTAGTCCTTTCTCCTTTTTTTCTGAAAAACTGAGATGTCTAACAGAAATCCTCCTCTTTCATAACTGTAAATTCTTATTTATAGTCCTTATAATACAAAGATACAAGGTCTCCTTTCAATTCTCAGAGTTACAACTAGCACATCTGATGTGCTAATATATATATAATTTATAATATATTATATATAAACATATATACTTAAATATATATTTCATAATATAATATATTAGAATAAATATAATATGTTATATCTTGTTCTGTTCAGGTTTTGTGTATGTCCTACAAAACAAAACTATTCTGAAAGTAATGAGTCTGACATTGCCAGAAGCTCTCCTAACCAAGGAGTAATGAAGTGAAACATGTAAGAGGTTGTCAAGTCATGAATGACCTGGCTTGGAAAAGCAATTTTATGGTAAATAAAAAAGATGCCCTTCATAAAGGCCTATTTATATTGTAGAATAATTAATATATTTAAATATAAGCAATGCCATTCCATGAACATGTTCATATTTTGAAAGAGACTGGTTGATATACAAGAAATTCATGTAACCACAAGCTAATTTTTCAAGAAGTAAACATGCTCATCCATCAGTAAATTATAGATGCTCATATGCAGCATACACAAGGAGTACAACAGGCTAAGAAATACTATAAGGTTTTGGCTAGGAATTAACATTAGCTGCTGAGTATTGAGGGAAGAGGGAACACTAAACACCTGTAGAAGTGAGAACCTTACCAATCAAAACATGAAATAACTAAGTAAATAATAGTAAATAACAAAGCTGTGCCAAGATTAAGATTATTTTCTGTTGGTTCACCTGAGGAGTTGAGTCATTCAGAGTGCTATACAAGGGAGTTTTTCAGATGTGCTAGTTGTAACTCTAAGAATTGAAAGGAGAAAATTTGTCATAGAGCCAGAAATACCCCCTGTGATAATTACTTCATGTTTTGAACAATACATTTATTAAGTAAATGTTATGATTCAGGTTTTATGGAAAACCATATGGTACAAATGCATTACCTTGGTTCTATGTTGTCAAAATATATATAAAACAATAACAATAATAGAAAAAAAAAGATATTTTCCCTTCTACTTCAGGTAAAAAAAGAAAGCAAGGCCAGGTGTAGGTTGTTTAATTGGCAGAAAACATTGGAGTCAAAAAAATATAACATTTCCAGAAGTTAAAAGCTAGTTAGTTAGGCAGGAATTATATCATGATTTCACTTCAGCAATAAAAGGATTTTTTTTTTTTTTTGGTGTGTGAGCATGCTAGAGGTTTAGTTTTTTTGTTGTTTGTTTTTTGTTTTTTGTTTTTTAAGAAGCGAAAATACCCTCATAATTGGTTTATATTCATTTAAGAAATAGCCATGAAATTGAGGATACCTAGTGACTCAATTTTTAGTTCAGAGTCAAGGGAAGTTTGCAAACAGGCTAATAGTTGAATCAACAATGCAAATATTGAATTTCTAATGTCCACAGTTGAAATTTTCAGTAGTGACTGAGATAACAGTGAGAGAGAACAGATAAGGATGACAGAGGAGATAGCATGGTGCACATGCTTGCATGAAGATGAATGAAGTTCTGGATTTGACAATATTAACAAAGGACTTTCAGAAAGACCGCAGTAGATTTTTTTCATTATATAATGCTCAGTTTAAATTCATGGTCAAAAGAACAGACAAAATAGAAAATCTGACACTTATTGCCATCAATAATTGGGATGAACACATAATTCATAATCAAAACAGGGGATCTTTGGGAAATAAAATAAGATGTTATTTAAAATAGGCAAAGAAGATGCAGAGCACAAAGATAAACAATACCACCTAGGCACTTCTCATTTCTTCATCTGTATACTGTGATGCATATGCACTCTAAGGTGAGTCTATTAAGGTCTTTAAGTCCTTGGTTTCTGTCACTTTGGTGTTTGTCTTGTCTTTCTGCAAAAAGCGTAAGCTCAGGAAACTCAGGATATACAGCTATTCTTTCTTTGTAGCCTCATGAGAGTTATGTTCAGAACTGTGAATTTACTTATAATGCAATAAGTATAACTTCTGTTTGTTTTTGCAACCTTATTTGCAGTTTACTGTCATCCAATTAGTGATCTGAAAACCAAATGGATCCTTACATCAAGTAGGAAAATAAGAGAGGGGGAGTGTTGTAAATTAGCAAACTCATGTAGACTATATTATGTAAGCAGGCATTTTGAAAATAAAACTCAGGTTTGCATTATTGCCTTGGGATATGGTGTGTAGCCAATTCTTTTTCATTCAATCTCATGAAGGGCTGGCTGTTTTGTCCTGTGGGTAATAAAACTGGTAGTTTCTAGCAGATGGAAGTATTTTGAAATGTGACTAAGGTTTTCATCTTGCCAGTTTCTGGTGTTATTTGACCCAAATGCAAGAGGTCAAGGATAAAGCTTAACATTTTTTCCTTGTGAATGATATAGAAATTGGTCCAGGCAAAATTCAGGTTTAAATGGGGCACTGATGCTATCTGGATAGTTGACATTTCAATCAGTATAGTGGCTTAAACATGTCTTGAGACCTAGAAGAGGAGGCATTTTTCTCATCATCCCTTTGGTAAACATGTAAGAATTAATTTAATGCTTGAATTATTTCACTATCCTCTGTGACTGTTTCTTATTCTCTTCTAAAATGGTATTTCTTCATCCATGGCTGGCCTCTTATCCAATGCTGCTTCAAACGTGCCTTGACAGCCTACATCAGTTGTTACACTAACCCTAGATTAATATTAGATTCACTATTGCTCTGTGAAAATTATTTTTTCCTTTATGATAGTAAATATAAGATATATAACTTTAAACTTGTTGTCTTAGCAAAATCAAATCATCCTCATATCTTAATTAAATCATGCATGAACAAATTTGACAATAAAGACCCCATAATACTCTTCTACATAATACTCTTCTACATAATACACTTCTACATCAAAAAGAGTCTTCTTTACATGAATAATATTTATTAATATTTACTGAAGCAATATTTGTGATATGGATAGGGTCGAGGAGTTGTCTCACAAACCATATGAACAGCAATTTCAGTCAGAGGGGCAGATTTTTGAGCATACACCCCAGGACTCATCTATCAAGGCCACTGTTGAGGTTCAGGAGCTGAATGTGTGACATTGAGTCAAGATCCTACAGGACTTTTAAGCATAAAATCCACAAATAACTGCCAAGTTGTTCTACCATGGAGGATTTAGCGATAGGGATTTCCTTAGGAATATAGCTTTGTTGTACATTTATTCTGCTCAACTGTAGCAGGGAACTTGCCTTGTCTAACATTCATGTTTTAACTTGCCAACCATGAAGTCAGTTACCCAAGTACATGTCTCTTTCTGCCAAGTAGTGTTGCAGATAGCCCTGGGCCTAATTATATTTGATGTTAATTCCATTCTCCTGTGAGGGGTTGTGAAAAAGGAATGAGTCAGCACTCAGATGATTTCCTGTAAATCTGCTTCCCACATTAATTTATAAAATAAAGGCTAGAGCCAGTGATTGGGTGGAGAAAGAGGGGAAGGTGGAGCTGAAGGTTTGGGGAGAAAAGGAGGAAGGGAGGGAGGGAGAGAGAGAGAGAGAGAGAGAGAGAGAGAGAGAGAGAGAGAGAGGATGACAGAGGATGGGGAAGAAGGAAAGTAGAGGAGAAGCACCTGGCCTGGAGAAACTTTAAGTTCTAAGGGATCTGATAGGTGGGGAAGATGGTAGTGTAGCAGTAGATCTGCCCAAGCTAGGCACACATCATGTATTCATATTAATTAGTTGTGTTTTCATTGCCCAGGTTCACTTGGGCTGGAGATTTACCACAACAAAGTAGAATATCAGTTCCCAGGGAGGTCTTGAGAACTTAAACTTTACTGGATTCCTACTCAAAATGGAAGTCTTATTACAATTAGTTTCTTATATTGATTCAGAATTCTCTTATATTGTGGCCCATTCCAGGGGAAGCTTATTAAAGCAAATACCATAAAAGCTTATACACAGTTGCAGGAACTGCTGTTAGGTAGTTGATTTGGGTACAAGCTTATTGTGGATCCAAAGCAGGTCTACTGAATTGTATTGTCATTGTTTTCAAAGGATCGAGAAAATATCAGAATATGTAATCAAGCTGGGTGTGAGAAAGTTTCATCATAACAGCTGAAACATAGGGGAAAGTTTCCTTCTAATATTAGTAACATCACAAAATGGCATGCAGTGCAGGGAAGAGTAACCTTGGCCATAACATTCTGCTTAAGCCTTAATATTTTACCTAGGCCTTAACAGTTACAAAATAATCATCATGAAGTAGTTCCATTACATTCTCACCAAAGAATACTCCTTGATCTATTTGATTCAGTGCCCCGGTAACAATGATTTTTATTTTCGTTTTTTGTTTTGTTTGTTTGTTTGTTTTTAACATTAAAACAAACTACATGTTTACCTAATTGTCTTTATAAACCCACACTCATATAAATATTGCAACGTACTTTAAACATACCAAAATGCCTTCTATAAATTCTTCTTTGGGATATGTGTATTGGCATCATTTTCTAATTCTTTGATATAGATTTAAATTCTTTCTAGAATGACCTTTTTTTTTATAGTTTTTCTACTGATTTTGACACTGAAAGTCCCACTTCTGTTCCCAGAAACCTTGGACAGTAAATCAATGTACATTACTGCCCTGTTTGCTCTTTCCTAAATGTACTCTACTATGGAACTTCCTTTTTCAAATGCAATGCTCAGAAGTAGATACATCATAACTGACCAATGAGACAAAATTTATATTATTTGTATCTTTTGTGCAATGAAGTACTAAAATACCTTGCTATTTTTTGAGTCTAGGAGAAACAACACCTAAAGATTTGTTCTTATTTAATATATTGCAACATGGAGTGGTTTGTAAGATCTAAGTAGTGAAGATTATCTATGTTTAATCTCACTTTACTAGTCTATACTCTTTTCAGATAGCTTATTTCCCTACATTACAAGGAACAAGGAATCTAAGAGCATCAACCAATCAGGAGCTATTTGCCACTCCATATTTGGTGCCAGATAGATTAATGAGATTTTCACTAATCCTAAAGCATTGGGAAATAGATTTTTGACCAAATTTCCAGCTTATACCATTTATTTGTATACTCATCCTAAACTAAGGAAATGCCTGAATACATATATAATATTACTGGAAAGTTTTAAAAGAAATTGATTATATGCTAATTACTAGGAGTTTATTGCCAAGTTGGAACAATTTGTGACATGTTGAATTTCAAATTAGTAACCATTTATTTGCCTATAAATACGGTTGAATAGAGAAACATTTACCAAGTAAATATAAGATCCTGGCTTTGATCCCCATAACTATACAAAAATATTTCCAAATAATCTGCATATAAATTTCTAAATTAATACACAAATATTAATCTGGCAAGCTACAGGACTGATCCAGACTTAAGTTGTAGATATATTTCTATTGTGATTGTATAAAATGAGTCTTTTTAAAAGTAGATTTATTTTTAATTGAATTTTGCTGTGTTTTTTTATTAGATATTTTCTTCATTTACATTTCAAGTGTTATCCCATAAGTCCCCTATACCCTCCCCCCTGCCCTGCTCCACTCCCACTACTTGGCCCTAGCATTCCCCTGTACTGGGGCATATAAACATTGCTAGACCTAGGGCCTTTCTTTGCCAATAATGGCCAACTAGGCCATCTTCTAATACATATGCAGCTAGAGACATGAGCTCTGGGGGTTCTGATTAGTTCATATTGTTGTTCAGTCGATAGGGTTGCAGACCCCTACAGCTCTTGGGTACTCTCTAGCTCCTACATTGGGGACCCTGTGTTCTGCCCTATAGATGACTGTGAGCATCCACTTCTATATTTGTCAGGGACTGTCAAAGCCTCACAGGAGACAGCTATATCAGGGTCCTTTTAGCAATATCCTGCTGGTGTATGCAGTAGTGTCTGCATTTGGTGGCTGATTATGTGATGGACCACCCGGGTGGGGCACTCTCTGGATGGTCCATCCTTTCATTTTAGCTCCAAACTTTGTCTCTGCACCTCCTTCCATGTATATTTTAATCCCTATTCTAGGGAGGAATGAAGTATCCACGCATTGGTCTTTCTTGATTTTCTTGTGTTTTGGAAATTGTATCTTGGGTATTCTAGGTTTCTGGGCTAATATCTGCTTATCAGTGAGTGCATATTAAGTGACTTCTTTTGTGATTGGGTTACCTCACACAGAATGACATCCTCCAGATACATCCATTTGATCAAAAATTTCATAAATTCATTGTTTTTAATAGCTGAGTAGTACTCCAATGTGTAAATGTACCACATTTTCTGCATCTATTTCTCTGTTGAGGGACATCTGGGTTCTTTCCAGATCCTCGTTATTATAAATAAGGCTGCTATGAACATAGTGGAGCATGTGTCCTTGTTACCAGTTGGGATATCTTCTGGGGATATGCCAAGTAGAGGTATTGCTGGATCTTTTGGTAGTACTATGTCCAGTTTTTTGAGAAACTACCAGACTGATTTCCAGAGTGGTTGTACCAGCTTGCAATCCCACCAGCAACGAAGGAGTGTTCCTCTTTCTCCACATCCTCGCCAGCATCTGCTGTCATCTGAATTTTTGATCTTAGCCATTTTGACTGGTGTGAGGTGGAATCTCAGGGTTGTTTTGATTTGCATTTCTCTGATGATTAAGGATTTCGAACGTTTTTTAAGGTGCTTCTCAGCCCTTTGGCATTCTTCAGTTGAGAATTCTTTGTTTAGCTCTGCACCCCACTTTTAATGGGTTTATTTGAATTTCTGGAGTTCAGCTTCTTGAGCTCTTTGTAAATATTGGATATTAGCCTCCTATCAGATTTAGGATTGGTAAAAATTTTTTCCCAATCCGTTGGTGGCCTTTATGTCTTATTGATATTATCTTTTGCTCTTTGCAATTTTATAAGGTCCCATTTGTTGATTTATGATCTTATAGCACAGGCCATTGGTTTAATGTTTTGCTGTATTTTTTTAAGGAATTTGCACCAAAACCTATATTTCAGATCTCATTTGAAGAAAAATACAGAATGACAAATTTGCTTTTGCAGGATATTTGATCACACTCTGATTATTTTATTTACTGAAAAAACATGTTTGCAGTTGTGGTGTGCCTCAGCACTTACACACACTTTTAATCCCTCTGGCTAGAATACAGACATTGCCTTAGTAGACACTGTTAATATTAATCCAAAACGATGAAGATGAAGTTAGTTTGTGAAAGGAAGCATCCATGTATGAAAGTGATGTCTAATTGAGTGTCAGGCATCACTTTCATACAGAATCAGAGAAATAGTTGACAGAATAGAATACGCCTAACTCTAGTGAGTAGAGAAAGCAAGGGAAGCACTTTAAGAGAGCAGAGAGGGAAGGAAAGAGAGGAGGTAGTTTTACCATGAGTGTTTTACAGAGACAGGTTGAAAAGAGAACAAGCTAGACACAGGTAAAGACAGAAATAAAAATAGGAAATGAGAAAAAGACAGAAGATTAGAATATACTTCTAAAGTTAGTATGAGGCCACACACAACAATTCAGGAGAGTCTTTCTGAGATAAGTCAGATTGAATCAGTCAGTCTTGAGAGGAGTTTTGAGTCAGAACAGCTGAGTTGACCAGACAGACAGAGTTAAGAAAAAAAATGGGGGGGGGGAGTGAGCTTATTTAGCAGTAATTCACAGAGGCTAAAACATTCTAGACCCAGATAAAACTGTGAAGATTAGAAGCTTCCAAGACTAGGCCTAAGTTAGCAGACCAAGGCAGTTATCCTCAGAGAAAACAATTATTCCTGAAGATTAAAAGCTACAATTATAATTTGCTTGCGTGATATGCTGGAATGGAAGAGTAGCTTTACTTTTAGCTGGATCATCTGCTTTGTAGGTATGTCAATTTCAAGGCCAATCTATTGTTTTCTGGGTTCACTAGTTTCATTGATTATTATAGTATCCTTTTGCTGGATACTGAAAACCCTTCTATAAGGCTTCATCTTGAATTATTTTTCTGTCTTGCTTATTTTCTACTTTAGAAGATAAATGCTAAGTCATTCCTAACAACTAAAACTGCCATAACAATTCACTTTTTCAAATTATCTATAATCTTATTTGAAAGAAAATAAGTATTCATAATTGAGACAGTTACATTGCAAGTATGTCAGATTTACTGAACTAATGACCACAATTTTCCTGTATTCTGTTGACGTTTTTTTAGTAGTACCTTTCTGAATCCATTCTGGGCTTGGCCATGAAGGTAATTTTGACCAATGAAACACTAGAAATTAGTTTGAAAAATGTAAAAACTAACTAAAACACATAAAGAAAGAAAACAGAATACAGCCAGTTCCTTGAAAATGTACTTGGGATCTTTCCAGCTTCTATTATCTTCTGGTATAGGAACAGAGAAGTTGATCAGTGAAATGGAATCTAAGACCCTGAAAGAAACCCACACACATAGAGACACTTGATTTTTGACAAAGAAGCCAAAACCATACAATGGAAAAAAGAAAGCATCTTCAACAAATGGGGATGGTCTAACTGGATGTCAGAATGTAGAAGAATGCAAATAGAACCGTATCTGTATCTATCACCCTGCACAGAACTCAAGTCCAGGTGGGTCAAAGACCTTAATGTAAAACAAGATAGATTAAATCTAATAGAAGAGAAATTGGGAAATAACTTAGAACTCACTGGTAAAGTAGACTTTAGTACCAAGAAAGTGTTCATAAATCCCAAAAGACTAGTCAGGAGCTGAGCTGATACAATCACACCAGGATTTTTATTAGAGCTAGCTTAGGCTCAGCCCATCTGAGAAGAAACCTGAACACTCATGGGGAAAGGTTTTACAGAAAGTAACAAGTTGGGGATTAACCTGAAAATGCTGGATTTTCGGGAGGAGATTAACCTGGAGATGCAGGTCTTGTTGTTGTTAGCCCAGAAACTGGAGCTAAGTTCGGTTTTTGTTGGGTGGTAACTTGGAAACTAATGCTAGGTATTGGCCTGAACCCCAAAATTTGGTCTCTCAAGATATCTTCCTGAACATAATACCAATGAATCAGACTCTAAGTTCAACAATTGATAAATGGGACATCATGAAACTAAAAAGCTTCTGTAAGACAAAAGACACTGTCAATGGGACAACATGGTAGCCTACAGACTGGGAAAGGATCTTCATCGACTCTACATCTGACAGAGGGCTAATATCCAAAATCTATAAAGAGCTCAAGTAGGTAGACACAATATGAACTAACCAGTACCCCCAGAGCTCGTGTCTCTAGCTGCATATGTAGCAGAAGATGGCCTAGTCTGCCATCATTGGGAAGAGAGTTTGCAAAGTCTTGCAAACTTTATATGCCCCAGTACAGGGGAATGCGAGGGCCAAGAAGTGGGAGTGGGTGGGTAGGGGAGCGGGGTCGGGGGTGGGGGAGGGTATAGGGGACTTTCGGGATAGCATTTAAAATGTAAATAAAGAAAATATCTATTAAAATATTGGGAAAAAAGGTAAATAGAAAAAATATGGGGTACAGAGTTAAACAGAGGATTCTTAAAGAGGAATCACAAATGACCAAGAAATATTTAAATAAAAATTCAAAGTTCTTGGTCACAAGGGAAATACAATCAAAACAACTCTGATATTCTATCTTTACCCATCAGAGTGGCTAAGATAAAAAATTCAAGTGATAGCAAATGCTGGATGTGGAGTGAGGGGAACACTCCTCCATTGCTTGTGGTAGTGCAAACTTGTAAAAGGACTTTAGATGTCAATGTGGTGGTTTCTCAGAATTGTAGAAATAGTTCTACCTCAAGACAAAACTATACCATTCCTGAGCATGTATACTCAAAAGATGCCCCATGATACCACAGGGATAGTTGCTTAAACTATGTCCATAGTAGCTTCATTCATAATAGCCAGAAACTGGAAACAACCTAGATTCCTCTCATCTGAAGAATAGATAATGAAAATGTGGTATATCTACACAATGGAATACTATTCTGCTACTATAAACCAAGACATCATAATTTTGCAGGCAAATGAATGGATATTGACAATAGCATACTGAGTGAGATAACCCAGTCTCAAAGGACATGCAGGTATATACTTACTGATAAGTGGATATAAGCCATAAAATATATGATAACCATCCTACAATCCACAGATCCAAAGAAGCTAAAGAAGGCCCAAGTGAGTATGCTTGAGTCTCATTTAGAAGGGGAAATAAAAGTTATAGGAAGCAGATTGTGGTAGGGAACTAGGTTGGAAAGGGGAATGATGGGTTCAGGATCAAGTGTGGGGAAGGACAGGAAGGGGCAGGAAAGATGTCAAGATGGCCATGAGAATGAATGGAAATCTGCAATTCATAGGGTTGGGAAGGTGGTGAGGTATCTTGAGGACATGACATAGACCTGGGATAGGGAGGACTCACAAGTCTCAATGTGGGTGACCACAGCTGTGACTCACACCACTGGGGACATGGAACCTGAGCAGGCTACCTCCTATAGTCAGTCAGGAACCCCAGTGGAGCCATATGGACACCAACCCACCCAAAAAACTTCTTCTTTTTTTAGAAAGTATGTTTTTCTCTTTTTAAGGAATTTTTTATTAGATATTTTCATTTACATTTCAAATGCTATCCCCAAAGTCCCCTATACCATCCCCCAACTCTGCTCTCCAACCCATCCACTCGTGCTTCCTGGTACTGGTTAGTTCATATTGTTCCTCCTATAGGGTTTCAGACCCCTTCAGCTCCTTTGGTACTTTCTCTAGCTCCTCATTAGGGGCCATGTGTTTCATCCAATAGATGACTGTGATCATCCACTTCTGTATTTGCCAGGCATTGGCAAGCCTCACAAGAGAGAGCTATGTCAGGGTCGTGTCAGCAAAATCTTTCTGGCATATGCAGTAGTGTCTGGGTTTAGAAGTGGTATATGGGATGGATCCTGTAGTGGGGCAGTCTCTAGATGGTCTTTCCTTCTGTCTCAGCTCTGAAATTTGTCTCTGTAACTACTTCCTTGGGTATTTTGTTCCCCTTTCTAAGAAGGAGTGAAGTATCCACATTTTTTTGGACAGGGTTTCTCTGTATAGCCCTGGCTATCCTGGAACTCACTTTGTAGACCAGGCTGGCCTTGAACTCAGAAATCCAACTGCCTTTGCCTCCCATGTGCTGGGATGAAAGCCGTATGCCACCAAGCCCAGCTCTTGGTCTTCCTTCTTAAGTTTCATGTGTGTTGCAAATTGTATCTTGGATATTCTAAGTTTCTGGGTTAATATCTGCTTATCAGTGAGTGCATATCATGTGTGTTCTTTTGTGATTGGGTTACCTCACTCAGGATGATATCCTCCATATACATCCATTTGCCCAAGAATTTCATAAATCCATTGTTTTTAATAGCGGAGTAGTACTCCATTGTGTAAATGTACCACATTTTCTGTATCCATTCCTGTGTTGAGGGACATCTGGATTCTTTCCAGCTTCTGGCTATTATAAATAAGGATACTATAAACATAGTGGAGCATGTGTCCTTATTACCAGTTGGAACATCTTCTGGGTATATTCCCAGGAAAGATGCTCCAGAAATTCCCACAAAACTTTTAATGCAAAATTTATCCTGTTTACAAGAAATGCAGAGATAGGGGAAGGGTCAGATACTGAAGGAAAGGCCAATGAATAACTGGCCCAACTTGAGACACGCTTCATGTTCTAGCACCAATCCCTGACACTATTAATGATACTCTATTATGCTTGCAGGCCGTCCGTAGTCTAGTTTGCCTGTCTTCTGAGAGGCTCCAACCAGCAGCTGACTCAGACAAATACAAACACCCACAGCCAAACAGTGGATGGATCTTGGGAAATCTTATGGAATAGTTAAGTGAAGGATTTTGCTCCCAAAATAGATAGGAATTCCACAGGAAGACCAACAAATTCGACTAACCTGGACCCTTGGGGCTCTCAGAGACTGAACCACCAAACAAAACAGCATCCATGAGCTGGACTGAGCCCCCTGCCCCACTGCACATATGTAGCACATGTGCAGCTTGATCTTCATGTGAATCCCTAACAACAGGAGCATGGCTATTACAAAAAATGTTGCCTGTTTGTGGGATATGTTCTTCTAGCTGGGCTTCCTTGTCTGGCTTCAATGGAAGAAGATGTTGCTATCTCCACAGAGACTTAATGTGCCAGGGTACAGGGATATCCGGGTATGGTTCTAGCCTCTGAGAAAAGGAGAGAAGGGATGGCAGACCTATGGTGGGACAGGTGACTGGGAGGATGGGCAATGAGTAGGATGTAACATGAATAAATAAAAATTAGAAAATAAATTCTGAAAAACATCTAGACCTTTAAAACTCTGGAATTTTCTTAAGAATTGTTATGGAGTGGTGTTTCTAAATGCTTTCTTCGGAACTGACCAGGAACAAAGGAAAAACAATACTGTTTCCAAGATTGAGGGTAAAAGCTAAAGAGAGCAGTGGGCTAGTGACTCAATAATAAGAAGTGTGATTGGATATTTAGTTCAGCAACATCTACCACTCATTTTTGTGGTATAGGATATGACCATTAAACCAGAATTGCTACCTGTTTCCAATATTGTTTATTTCTGAAAGAACACATGAGGTCCACAGTATAAAAAGAATTACATAAAACTTTGCAGACACATTATTGGAGAAAAGTATATTTTGTATATAGAATGATATGAATACTCATGATGAGACTGCATATGAATTAGTAGATAGATAGATAGGTAGATATGTAGATAGATGATAGATAGATAGATAGATAGATAGATAGATAGATAGGGAGAGAAAGAGAGATAAATGGATAGATGAATAGATAGATAGTATGAATAGTACTTAGATTTGTGGTGATTTGTACCAAAACTTTTTATATAATCTGTGTCCTCTCTACATTCATCCCTAGTAGTTGTTATTTTCTTTGACTAATGGGTGAAGAGGAGACACAATCTAAGCAGATGCTTTAAAATGTTGCTTAAAGGTTTGCTTTTTTACTCTGTACTCTTCTTTAACCTAATGTGATTACTCCTGTAGACTGCTGTGTGATAAATGGCATTTGGACCTGTCATATTTACCTATCACCAATCAATGTGTAATGAACAAACAAGTCTGCATTAGCCCACCTGAGTTCAGTTTCTATTTCCAACCTCTAGACTTCTAAATTAAATAAACTATGTTAAGCCCCTGATTTTGTGATCATTTGTAATAAAGAACCGTGTGCCAGTAAGTAACTTCTAAAACAAGTTACTGTAGATGCAAGGATCAGAATATGGGAGAAATTTATGTCCATGGGAAATTAATATTCATAGCCCCTAGTTTTAAACTCTTATATATTATGTGTCTGCATTTCAACTACATACTAAAAATGATTAAATCAGTGAATATAGTAAGAAGTTACGTGTTCACACGAATATTAAAACATGTTTACTAATTATCGTCTGTTTTTTCTAAATAACTTATATGGTAATCTAAATTTTTTCTATATTCTATGATAACTTGGACTTAATTTATGTCAACATAATTCATTAGGAAAGCTAGGTTAATAAGGGCATCGGCATCAGAATGTAATAAGTTGCTATGACACTGAAGAATGCATGAAGATTCCTTTTTGTTTGTTTGTTTGGTTTTTTTGTTTTTGTTTTTGTTTTTTGAGACAGGGTTTCTCTGTATAGCCCTGGCTGTCCTGGAACTCACTTTGTAGACCAGGCTGGCCTCAAAGAACTGAGAAATCCAGCTGTCTCTGCCTCCCTAGTGCTGGGATTAAAGGGGTGCATGCGCCACCACGCCCAGCTGATGCATGATGATTCTTAGGAAAATAAGAAATCACATCTGTGACCAGCATCCACCGTTCCTTTATTCAACTTCTAAAGGCAGTGGTACTAGGTAACCTGACAGGCAGCCCTAAAAATAACAACAAATGAAAAGTACATGATATCTAGTAGGCATAGGTCAATTATGAATGTATCCTCAAAAGCCAATCATCTCACTATTCTGCCCTGAAACCCTGAAAGCAATAAGCTTGAATGGATAAAATATTTCATATGCAAAAATTACCAAAAGAAACTTCTTTTATTTTCATGATGTTATTGCACAACTCTATTTACTTATTTACAAGAAAAAAAGGAAGAACAGCTAATGTGGTTTCAAATCCTGTCTCAGATAACACATTGCCTGGGTAATCATTAAAATGTTGCATAAATTATCTGAGCTTTTATCTGTACATGTACAGAATCTATGGCAATGACAGAGATACCTACTTTAAAACGTTGAACACACAGTAGGAAGCAATGTATGCTAGCTGATGCTAATAATTGTTTTCTCATTGTTGCAGTTGCATCGCAGTTGCCACACAATTGTGGTTTGAATAGCATTCCCAGACTCTTCTTTTTATTAGATATTTTCTTCATTTACAATTCAAATGCTACCCACAAAGTAAACCCTAAACCCTAAACCCTAAACCCTCCTCCTGCCCTGCTCCCCTATACACTGACTCCTACTTCCTGGCCCTGGCATTCCCCTGTACTGGGGCATATGACCTTCTCAAGACCAAGGGCCTCTCCTCCCATTGATGGCCAAGTAGGCCATCCTCTACTATGTATGTAACTATGGCCCTGCCTGTGGTTCTCATTGAGAATTTTGAGAATTGGAGTTCCTGCAGATAAATTTTCAGGCTTTCACAAATCTTTTCACCTTGTGAATGCTAGTTCCTTTAAGGGATTCCAAAGGCAAAATGGCATTTCAGGAACAATAAGTGTACTTCTAAAATAGAACATAGTGCAGGCAATTTCCTAGGACAGAACAATATCCTGGTGAGAGCAGCTGGGCTGGTTAAAGGAACAAATGGTCAAATGCAAACTCCTGAGGTTCTATAAAGCTACGGGCAATCACAACCTCATAAGCTGGCCCTGATTTTTGTGTTTTTTTACCCCAA
The DNA here is from genome assembly GCA_902729485.2 of Mus minutoides. Classification (NCBI taxonomy): domain Eukaryota; kingdom Metazoa; phylum Chordata; class Mammalia; order Rodentia; family Muridae; genus Mus; species Mus minutoides. The sequence continues at coordinate 1,886,486 of LR749493.1, forward strand.
ATACTTGACTCCTTGCTCTTGAATGCGGAAATTTTATGATTAAAAGTGAATGAAGACATTTCTGTCAGGTTTAGGAGCAAATGAAAACTGACTTTAGGACTTTAGCAACTGTTGTGCTCTTACTGTTTGAGATTGGAAGAGGTAGCAGAGAATGGACATTCTCTCTCAGTTACCTTATGTGAACCTTCATGAACTCATCAGTTTTTCATTCACGGTTAGCCCCAAATTCATGTGTTATTCAGCAAAAGCATGTGCATTATAAAGACAACTATCTATTATCAGCCATCTTGAGTCAATTAGACCAGCTTTTCAGACCCTTCCTCACCATTATTGCTATGGTAAGTAATTTGAACTTGGAAAACGTCATTTCCCTTTTGACTGACTGTATTCTGGAAGCAAGTATAGAGGAAAGTGTTGATAGTATGGAATACGGAATTAGGAACTGGGAAAGTATGTTTCATGTAAGCTTACAGCAAGAGACATGGGACACTTGCTTCAGGCTTTAAAATCACTTCCAATGAGATTTCTCATTTGTAGAAACCATTCAGGTTTTTTATATAAATACACCTACTGGCACATTGCCAACCACACATAAAAAAAACATGTTCACTAATTGGTAGTTCACAAACAAAACACTCCAAAATATTTATTAAAGTACCCTATTTCCCAAAATGAAAAATGAGTTAAATGTACTTAATAGGTAGCTAAAATACCTAAGTTTTGTTAACAGCAAATGTGATTGGTAGCTGAAAAATCATCTTGATGAGTAATCCAATGCTCCAAGGATGTTTAAGTGTCTGCTTAAATTTACAGTCATGTCAGTTAAAAATCTACAGTCAGGAGCAAATCAACAAATCTTTTACTTATGGCTAGATTACAGCATTGTTGTTACAGGTTCAAATAAACCACACGTGATTCTTCAGTGGAAAGAATATGAAGAATTAGTTGATATGGTGAGTTTCTACCACTACAGCTCAATCTATAGCAACCGCAATGCTTGTCACAGTGAGCAAGTCTGAAGCAGGCTTTTCTGCCAATTAGTGTATACATACAGAATGCATGACATATATGGAGATAAGGTTAGAGAAGGAGGCAGACACATTTCATGAAAGACTTTCTTTGCCAAGCTTAAGAAATTCAAACATATTTGTTGGGCAATAAGAATTGATTGGCTTATTAAAAGTAAAGGACTTTATCATTTATATATACCTGAGAAAATAGTCTATAAAGAAAACAGGTTCAGGTAAGGCACGTATGTACATGTTTATTACCACATAACTAAATTTTTTTTCAATAATCAATAGGAGAAATATGTGATGATTAGGGTAAACTATATAATTTCTAGCATTGTTTAGGTATTGAACTTTCTTTTATTAGTAAATGTTTTCTTTCTATATATAGATAAGCATCATCACAGAAGTCAAGCAACCATTTTCAAGACTCGACAACACTAGACAGTTCAAAGAGGAGGAGGAGGAGGAGAAGGATGGAAGGAAGAAAGAAAGGAAGGAAGGAAGAAAGAAAGAAAAGAAAAAAGGAAGGAAGGAAGAAAGAAAGAAAGGATCACAGGAAAGAAAAAAAGGAAGGAAGGAAGACATGAAAATTAAGGAAGGAAGGAAAGCTAAACCATCAGAATAGAATAGACATTAGTTGCTTTGGAGATAGTTTTGCTTAAGATACATGAAGAATATGCAGGGCTATTTATAAAACTTAAGGCAGGATTGCTTTATTGCTTAATAGTGTTCCTAAAGGCACAGTGAAAAGAAATGACAGACAAGGAGTCATTAAATATATATTGAGAAACAGATCATTTTACCTAAAGCAATGTAAAAATTCAACACACTCTCTAAATTCCAGTAAAATACATCAAAGTTATTGAAACATAATATTAAATTTCATAGGAAAATAGAAAATATCCAAACAACCACAAACAATTAAAAAGAAACATAACTTCTGAAGGTAATACCATCACAGATTTTACGTTATGCTATAGATCTATAGTAATAAAACCAGCAAGGTGCTTTGCAGATGCTAGGCAAGTGCTCCGCCAACTCAGCTATATTTCCAGTACCAAGAACTTTTGTTTTCCAACACATTCATTCTAATTTCTTAATCTGCCTATTTGTATTCTATTGCATACTTACATACTTTCTTTTAACATTGTCAAATAATTTCTTAAAACTGGAGGAGAAAGTTTTAATTCAACATGGGATCATTAATTGGTGGGAAAAAAATGAAGAGCCACATATAAAATCACAACCCTGCAGGTACTTAAATTTTGACAGTGGACAACAGCACACAATAGAGAAAATAAAGCATCTTCAACAAATGGTGCTGCTTACATGGAATAGCTCCATGGTGAATCTCTATGGAAACCAGTCATGAAATACACTGGTATATATATTTAAGTTAAAGCATAGGCATTACAATAGTGCAAAAATTAGAGAATCCAAAATAAAAGAGACAAGAGAAGCAGAGTATCAATATGGAATAAGTAAATAGAAAATACAAGTAATATACATTTTTGATGATCTAGAATAAGTGGAGGTGAAGAAATCAGTAAACCTGTTTTAATAAGATATTCACATTATTTGCTGTTTCCTGAAATTCAGACATGGTTCACAAAGGGGAGTTTTTATATATTACACAAATATCTGGTAAAATTTTAAAGTAATTATGATTTTACTGCCAAAATAACAACATGATAACTTAAACCTATTGTTATAAACCTCTGAAAACCCATCTACAAATTATTCAAGGTAAACTCATTTGAACAATAGGTTGGATTTTATGCAGAATGACTCTTTTCTTAGATCTTGTTTCTATAAAGCTTCAAAATTTTAACAGTCTTACTGTTATTGCTTATAAATATAATTGCATGCCATGAGTATGAAATGTTGGTAGACACTTGTTTTAAACTTAGTCCCAAAAATATTTTTCGAAGACAGTTCATATTTAAGAGTGCTTTCAGCACTTTGTCACTTGTTAAGTTGATGAACATACATGCAAAAATTGGATGCTCGGGTGTTCACACTACCTGATATATAGAGAGAAATGCAGCTAATCTTCTCTCCAGTTTCTTTGTGTTCTATTTAAGGTTAATATTCTTTTCAACATTTAGATAAGGTGTTTAAAAATGTCCAAGGAAATGTCATTGATTTGTTTCTCTGATGAATAATGGATATTACCAAAGATTTCAAAAGTTTGAGACTCATGATAATCAAGCTATTTTCACCAGCATTGAGTTGTCTTAAACAATTCTGCTACCTTACATTCTACACAAAAATACCTTATTACTAAAGTGACAGGTAACATAAGAAATTTATGATATGGGATCACTGCTGAAGTAAAACTGGGACAAGCTGTTTATAGTAATAATAGAAATTTATCTCCATTTCCCCATATTTTGCTCCTTTTCTACAAAATCATGTTACCTGTATAAGTCAGATATCAGTGGACAGAAAACTATTCTGAAAATGTACAGAATCATGATAACTTTATTCTAAGCAATTGTACTTATATTAGCCTAATTATCAAAGTTTCATTTTAATACACAAATATTACATCAATGGTTCACTTTTGATATTAGATTTAATTTAAAAGTACAAATGGATGGGGCTGGAGTGATGTCTCAGAGTTTAAGAGCACTGGCTGTTCTTCTAGAGGTCTTGAGTTCAATTCCTAGCAACCACATGATGTCTCACAATCATCTATAATGGGATATGATGCCCTTTTCTGGTATGTCTGAAGATAGCTACAGTGTACTCATACACAAAAAATGAATAAATAGATCTTTTAATAATCTAAATGAAAAATACAGATGACTATTCAATTATTTGAGTAGACAATAAATAATGGACTTATGTTGAGATATGCATCATTAGATTTCATCATTGAAGAAATAATGATACTAGAACCACAGCAGATAATATAAACATATGGGTCTCTGCTCATATATGCACAGCCTGTCATTGCCTAAAATATATTTTGCTGGTGCATCACTACAATTAATAAACATGAAATAAATAATGTCTAATTATTTAATGATAATACATTAGAAATATTTACAACTGTAATAATTCCAAAGAGTATGATAGTGATTCTTGGAACATAGCTAACATTTCAGAGTTTTTGAATTATACATCTGTAAAAATACATGCAGTATATTAATTTATTGATTTATATAATTGCTTTACACTAGCATTTTTGTGTTAAGAAAGCACATTGATGCCTGCCCTCAAAATTATCAAGTTCACCCCTACTCCATTGTCTGGCTACAGGCTTGCCAGCCTCAGTTAGGTCTGCCAAACAGGGAACATCCAGGCCTGACAAAAAAGGAACAGCCAGCTTAGATTCTTTTCCCCACCATTCCTCTACAGATCCCCTTGGGCATGCCCAGCTGCTCTGAGCAAGCTGGTGGCTCTCCCCTGAGCTTCATTGCCTGGAGACTCCTCTGCTGTTCTCCATTAGGCCTGCCAAACTAGGAACATTCAGGTCTACTAAATAAGGAACAACCAAGCCTGCTATACCACAAACATCCAGTCCATGGCTGCCCACCAGAGACTTGCTGCACAGCGATTCAGATTTGAAACTTCCTTTGTCTATGAAATTAATCTGAATCCCTTCACCTCATCATCAGGCAGACTCTTTGGATAAGGGCAAAAAGAAGGCTCAATACTCACCAAAATATCACAGATACAATCTCTAGGAAATATACTAACATTCTTCTCCACCAAGATATATCGGGCCAAGTCTGCACTGTTCAAATGACCCTTAGCACACATGTCTTCCTTATTTCTACTTGGATGGTCCATTAAAGCATTCCACTGCTTTCAAATCCATATTTCCAAAAACCACATTTCTTCAAACAAAATCATTGTCAAGCCTATCTCAGCAATACCCCAGTCCCTGGTACCAACTTCTCTCTTAGTTAGGGTCTCTATTGCTATGAAGAGACACCATGGCCAAAGCAACTCTTTTAGAGGACAATATTTAATTGGGGCTGGCTCACATGTCAGCGTTTCAGTCCATTATCATCAAGGCTGGAAGCATGGCAATATCCAGGAAGGCATGACACTGGAGAAGCTGATCCAGATCCCAGATTATGTCTACCTTCCCATTACCTGCTATACTAGGAACATCCAGGAACTATCAGATGGCTAAAGGTCATCATAAGAACACAAACAAGAGATGGGGTACCAAGGAATCTTCAGAACAAAGATAGACAAGTAGAGAAAGCCCTGGAAATCCTAACAAAATTGAAGCAAAAGAAAATGACTGTAAATCCAACCTTATAAGATGATGGATGCCTTTAAAGAGGAAATTAATGAATTCCTTAAAGAAATACAGTTAAATACAATTAAACAGATAAAGGAAACGAGTAAAACTGTTTTAAGATCTGAAAATAGAAATGAAATAAAGAAAATCTGAGGGAATTCTGAAAATTGAAAACCCAGAGAAGAGAACAGGAACAAAGGAAAGAGCATCACCAACAGAAATTGGAGGGAGAAACTCATCAGTAGAAATTATGATAGAAGAAATTTATGTATCAGGCAAAGAAAATGTTAAAACTAAAAAGTTCCTAAAGCAAAACATACTGGAGGAAATCTGAAATACTAAGAAAAGACCTAACCTAAGAATAATAGAAATAGAAGATGTAAAGAGTCTGAAATCCAAGAACCATACAATATTTTCAACAGAATTATAAATGTCCTCAACCTAAAGAAAGCGATACCTACAAACATACAAGAAACTCAAAGAAAACAAATTAGTTGGGACTTGATAAGAATATCCTATTGCCACATAATATTCAAAACACAAAATCTACAGAACAAAGAAAGAATATTAAAAGTTGCAAGGGAAAAAGGCCAAGTAACATACAAAGGCTGATCTATCAAAATTGCACCTGACTTCTCAATAGAGACTCTAAGATAGAAGGGCCTGGGCAGATACCTAAAATCAACAGATGCCAACATGAACACCATACCCAACAAAACTCTCAATTACCATAGATTAAGAAAACCAGATAGTCCAAGACAAAATCAAATTTAAACACTATCTGTTCAAAAATCCAGCCCTGTAGAAAACACTTGAAGGAAAATTCCAAAACAAAGAGTTTAACTATCCTCAAGAAAACACAGAAATAAATGACAGCACATGAGTGAAAGCAAAATAAGGGAGCACACAAAAAAACAAATACACACACACACACACACACACACACACACACACACAAACACACACTAACCCATTAACACCACTAACATCAAAGGAACAGGAATGAACAATCATTGGTCATTAATATCTCTTAACATCAGTGGACTCTACTCCATTAAAAAGACAGAGGCTAATATAATGGATATGAATCAGAATTCATCATTTTGCTTCATACAAGAAACACATGTAAGCAACAAAGATAAACATAACCCCAGAATAAAGGCAACAAAAAAGCTTTCAAAGCAAATGGACGCGTGAAGCAAGCTAGAGTAGCCATTTTTAATATCTAATAAAATAGACTTTCAACAAAAATTAATCAAAAAGAGATGGCATGCATTAATGAAACATTACTAAAGCTTAAATTCCGCATCAAACCCCACACATTAATAGTAGAAGGATTCAACACCTGACTCTCACCAACAGACAAGTCATAAATACAGAAAATAAACAGAGAAATAATGAAAATAAAAGAGGTTGTTGTCTTAGGGTTTCCATTGCTGTCAGACACAATGACCAAGGCCAGCAAGCTTCAGATCTCTAATGCTCTTTTCATCTTATTGGCTGCAAATAAGTTCTTTTTTCTGGCCTGGTTCCACTCCCTGTTTGCAGCTTTCCTTGCCAGGTATCACATAGCTCTGGCTTCTCTAACATCTTGGCTTATCCAAGGCAACTTCAACTTTACACATTATTGTTACATCTTTTGGGCTCCTACGAAGTGCTTGGTCACTTTTCCAGCTCTGCCTTCTGTAGCACTCTAGGCTCTGGATGACTCCATTCCACTGATGTTGCTATTTTTGGTGATCATGGTACTGGCATCTCTAAATTGCTGGGTTTGTCAATTCGAACTAGGCTGCACCATGGCCTCTCATAAGCTCTCTTCACTGTGCCAAGCCTCAACTTGTTTGTGTGACCTCTTCAGTCCTGAGATGCCAAATGCAACGGAGGCTGCACCTTCACAAGTGGCTTTCCCTGGCCTTACACTGAGAGCCAAGCCTAAGCTTCTCTTCAAGACCACTTCATGCCTTCAAAACCAGTACCACCTGGGTGAGTCGTGCATGTTACCAAGTGTACAGCACAAGGTCCAACCTTTGCTATTTCTGGAACACAGCTTCTTTGTGCTCTTAGAAAATACTTCCCAGAAGATTTCATCTCAGTGATGCTGGCGTCTTCTTAATCACCACTAATTTCTTAGCTCCAGAAAACCAGTATGAAATGTCTGAGTAGTTTCCTTCTCCTCTTGACTCTAAAACCAGAGCTACATGGTTGAATCTGCTGAGTTCTGCTGCTTACTGATCAGGATCATGGCCCTCTTGTTCTACTACATTATCATTGGCTTGGATGTCTTGGAACTTGTCTATAAATTGAACTTGGGCTCAGAGATCTGCATAACTCTTATCTCCTTAGCTCTAGGAATAAAGGATTGTAGCACCACACCTACCTGGACCTAAACTTTGCACTACATGGAATTTGATCAGTACTAGGCTGGCCTTGAACTCAGCATCTTCTTGCTTCTGTCTCCTAGGTTTGAAGGTGTATACCACCATGCCTGGGCCTAAGTTTTTTATGGCCTGATTCTTCAAGATCCAGATCAATAATTGCCTTACATTTCTGGATTATTGTCTATTCCAGATTAAAAATCCAGATGAAAACAAACAAACAAACAAAATAAAAAAATAGGATTATCTGGGTGGGATCTTGCCCCAAAGTCACCACACCCTTAATCTGTTTATCTCAGTGAACAGAGGATGCAGCTCTCTTGTACATTCTGGTGACCTTTTATTATTTGTATCTTTCCTTTCTAAGCTTGCTATGCTTGACCAAAACATTCCTCCTAAGACTGAACCATGGGATAAAGTCTAAGCTAGACTTTTTTTGAAACTTCCTTTATCACTGCAATTAATCTGAATCTCTCATATTACCCTCAGGCAGACTGTTTGGATATGAGCAAAGAGCAGCCACAGACTGCAACAAAATATCACAAGTACAATCTCTAGGAAACATACTAACGTGCTTCTCCACTGAGATATCTTAGGCTAGGGCTGCACTGTTTAAATCACCCTTAGCACCAATATCTTCCATGTTTCCTCTAGGATGGTTCATTAAACTCCACTTAAAGCTTTCCATTGCTTTCAAATTCATAGTCCCTAAACCCACATTTCTCCAAACAAAAACACTGTCAGGCCTATCACAAAAATACTCCAGTCCCTGATAACAACTTCTCTCTTAGGGTTTGCATTGCAGTAAAGAGACTCCATGACCAAAGCAATTCTTATAAAGGACAACATTTAATTGGGGATAGCTTGCATGTCAGAGTTCCAGTCCACTATGGTCAAGGATGGACACATGGGAGCATCCAGGCAGGCATGACACCAGAAAAGCTGAGAGTTCTATATCTTGTTCTGAAAGCAAATAAGAGTGTCTTGCAAACAGCTAGGAGGATGGTCTCAAAGATCACCTCCCCAGTGACACACTTCCTTCAACAAGGGCACACTTCTTAACAGTTTCTCTCCCCATGGGTCAAGCATATGCAAACTACCACAATTATGACTCAAACAGACCTAACAGATATGTGCAGAATCTTTCACTCAAATACAAGGGATTATACCTGCTTCTCAGCACCTCATGGGACCTTCTTTAAAAATTGACTATATACTCATTCACAAAGCAAGTCTCAACAGATAAAAGAAAATTAAAGTAATTCCTTATATCTTACCAGACCAACACAAATTAAAACTGGACTTCAACAACATCAGAAACAACAGAAAGCTAATAAACTCACAGCCTCATTATTTTTCTAGATCTGCACCTCCACACAAATATGTGGCAGATCAATATTCCTGTTCCTGACCCCAAAGCCAGCCTTTTTCCCATGAGGTCTGCCCTAACCAGAGACACATAGACACAGGAAGCCTGCTGTAACCAGAGACAGGACTGCCTTCCACCCAGGATGCCTGGCTAACCCAGGTCACACAGCTCTAACTGCCTCCAAAAGGGTCTCCTCTAGTCTGAGACACCCAGGCCAGTTAACACCAGAGATAACCAGGTGGCAAAATGCAAGCACAAGAACACAAGCAACAGAAGCCGATGTAATTCAGCACCATCTGAACCTAATTCTCCTACACAGCAAGCCTGGCTACCCTAACCCACTTGAAGAGCAAGATTCTGACCTAAAATCCTATCACATGAACAAGAAAATAGAGCGTTCTCATACTAGCAATTTAAAAGTACACCAGAAAGTTCTAGAAGAAGAAGAAGGGGAGGAAGAGGTGAAAGTAGAGGAGGAGGAAGAGGATGAGGGAGGGGGAGGGGAGGAGGAAGAGGAGAAAGACACACTCAAGAAGAATAGATTGCAGGAGATAATCAAACTCGGGGCTGAAATCAATCAATTAGAAACAAAGAAAACAATACAAAGAATCAATAAAACCAAGAGCTGTTTGGGAAAGAACAACATAAACCTTATTTGTCCCCATTAAAAAACCCCATTTGTTTCCATTTTGAGGACCAGGCCTGATTTCAAAAAAGGCCTTAAGGCACCAGCTTCACAAAGAGACTGTACATCCCAGAAACTAGGTCATGAGACACCTAAGAACTGATCATAAAATCCAGAACAAGATCATAAAAGAACAGCCTGGGAATAAGCACAAAAAATAGGAAAATATTTTATCTTAGAATGGACCATCTGCACTGAACAGCCCTATTTCATCACATTATTGAATGTTCATGACATAGGACTGTAGACCACTGATCACCTATAACCCTCTAGCATCAACCAATGAAATTTTACATTACTTAATTCTTCTAAAGAGTTCACCCAGTTCTCTATTAAGAAGGCCTTCATGCCTTTATCTGTGGTTGCCATTTCAAAAAATGGTTGACACCTGCATGCTGGTTGTTTCTACCGAATAAACCCTTTTTGATTTTGCGCACTATCTGAGTCTGGGGTCTTCCTTCAGTGATTTTCGGATCCTACAGTTCTGCTAGAAAATCAATAGGATAGATAAACCCTTAGCCCCAAAAATTAAAAGGCAAAGATACAATATCCAAATAAACAAAATTGGAAATGAAAAGGGAGACATAACAACAGACACTAAGGAAATTCCAAATAATCATTAGGCCTTAATTTAAAAGAAAGCCTGTACTCAAGAAAAATTTAAAAATCTAAAGGAAGTAGATGATTTTTCTAGATAGATACCACTTATGAAAATTAAATCAAGATCAGACAAACTATTTAAACTGTCTGTCTTAGTAAGGGTTTCTATACCTGGACAAAACATCATGAACAAGAAGCAAGTTGGGGAGGAAAGGTTTATTCAGCTTATATTTCCACATTGCTGTTTATCACTGAAGGAAGTCAGGACTAGAACTCAAGCAGGTCAGGAAGCAGGAGCTGATGCAGAGGTCATGGAGGGATGTTCTTTACTGACTTGCTTCCCCTAGCTTGCTCAGCTTGCTCTCTTATAGAAACAATACTACCAGCCCAGAGATGGTCCCACCCACAAGAGGCCTTTCCCCCTTGATCACTAATTGCAAAAATGCCTTACTGTTGGATCTCATGGAGGCATTTCCTCAACTGAAGCTCCTTTATCTGTGATAACTCCAGCTGTGTCAAGTTGACATAAAGCTAACCAGTACACTGTCTTATAACTACTAAGGAGATAGAAGCAGTTATTACCTGAGTGAGGTAACCCAATCACAAAAGAACTCACATAACATGTACTCACTGATATGTGGATACTAGCCCAGAAGCCTAGACTACCCAAGATACAACTTACTAAACACATGAATCTCAAGAAGAATGAAGTTCAAAATGTGGTCTCTGTGCCCCTTCCTAGAATTAAGAGCAAAGCACACACTGAAGGAGCTACAGAGA
>LR749493.1:1897671-1933391 GCA_902729485.2 Mus minutoides
ATCCCAAGGTAGGAGCTAGAGAAAGTACCCAAGGAGCGGAAGGGGTCTTCAACCCTCTAGGTGGAAGAATAACATGAACTAACTAGTTCCCCCTGCGCTCATGTCTCTAGCTGCATATATGGAAGAAGATGGCCTTGTTGGCCATCATTGGGAGGAGAGGCCCCTTGGTCATACAGACTATATATGCCCCAGAACAGGGGAATGCCAGGGCCATTACGTGGGAGGGGGTGGGTAGGGGAGCAGGGCGGGGACGCAGGAGGGTAAGGGAAAATTTCTGGATAACATGTGAAATGTAAATGAAGAAAATATCTAATAAAGAGGGAAAAAAAGTCTCCCAAGCAAAAACAAAAACAAAAACTAAAACAAAAACAAAAAACCAAAAACAAAAAACTCCAACAACAACAACAACAACAACAACAACAACAACACACACACACACACACACACACACACACACACACACACACACACACACACACAAAACCCCTCAGGTCCAGATGGTTTTAACACAGAATTTTACCAGGCTTTCAAATAAGAGCTAATATCAATCCTCTTCAAACTATTTTACAATATAGAGTCAGAAGGAACTTTACCAAACTCATTCTATGTGGCCACATTCACATTTAGATACTCTGGTATCTAAGCCACATATACTCAATAAAGAAAGAGAACTTCTGAGCAGTTTCCCTTATAAACACATCAAAACCATTATCCACCATGATCAAATAGGCTTAGTCCCAGGGATGCAGGGATGGTTTGATATATGAAAATCCTGAAAATCCATCAACATAATCCATCATATCAGCAAATGAAAGAAAAAAAATCACATGATCATCTCATAGGTGCTGAAAAATCCTTTGACAAAATCCAGCACCCCTTCATTTTAAAAGTCTTGGAAAGGTCAGACATACAAGGTGCATACATAAACATTATAGAAGCAACATACACCAGGCTAATAGGCACCATTAAATGGAGAGAAACTTAAAGCAATTCCACTAGAATCAGGGATAAGACAAGGCTGTCCACTCGTTCAGTATCTATTCAAGAGAGTACTTGAATTTCTAGCTAGAGCACTGAGACAACTAAAGCCAATCAAGGCGATACACATTGTAAGAGAAGTAAAAAATATCTCTTTACACAGATGATATGAGAATATACATTTTATTATTTTTTTTCTTATTTTCTTTTTTCCAATTTTTTATTAGATATTGTCTTAATTTACATTCAAATGCTATCCCGAAAGTTCCCTATACTCTCCCCCCACTCTGCTCCCCCATCCACCCACTCCCACTTACTGGCCCTGGCGTTCCCCTGTAAGTGACCACAAAAATTCTACCAGAGAACTCCTACAAGAGGTAATACATTCAGTAAAGTGGCTGAATAAAAAAAATCAACTAAAAACTTCGGTAGCTCTACTTTATACAAACAATATATGAGCTAAAAAAGAAATTAGGGAAAATGGCACTCCTTATAATAGCAAAAAGTAATATAACATATTTGTGTGACTCTAACAAAGCAAGTAAAAAAAAAAACAACTATACAACAAGAACTTCAAGTCTGTTAAGAAATAAATTGAGGAAGATCTCAGAAGATGGAAATCTCTCCCCTGCTCATTGATCAGTAGGATTAACCTAGTAAATATTTCTATTTTACCAAAAGTAATCTACAGATTCAATTCCTATCAAAATTCCAACACAATTCTTTACAGAACTTGAAAGACCAATGATCAACTTCACATGCAAAAACAACAATCCTAGTATAGCTAAAATAATCCTGTACCAAAAAAAAAAAAATGTCTGGGGATATCACCATGCCTGATTTAATCTATACCACATAGCAACAGCCATAAATATAGACAGGATGATCAATGGAATTGAATCGAATACCCAGAAATAAATCCATAAACCTGATATTTGACTAAGAAACCAAAGCCCTACAGTGGAAATATGAAAGCATCCTCAACAAATTATGTTAGTCTAACTGGATGTCTGTGTGTAGAAGAGTGCAAATTGATCTGTATTTATCACCCTGCATAAATTTCATTCCAAGTGGAACAAAAATCCAGCATAAAACCACACTAGTAGAAGAAAAAGCATGGAATAACCTTTAACTCATGGCACAGGAGATAAATTCCTGAATAGAACACCCATAGTAGCTCAGTCACTAAGATCAACAATCATTAAATGAGACTTCATGAAACTATAACCAAGCAAATGAAAGTACTTTACAATAACTTCAAGTCTCTTATGAAATAAATTGAGGACGATCTCAGAAGATGGAAAGCTCTCCGCTGCTCATCAATCAGTAGGACTAACATAGTAAAAATCACCATTTTACCAAAAGTAATACTAATGACATCATAAATAGGAGAGAACAGCAGTCTACAGAATGAAAAAACTTCACCAACCCTACATCTGACAGAGGACTAATATCAAAATATATAAAGAACACAGGAAATTAGACATCAACAAAATAAATAACTTAATTTTTAAAAAATGAGGTACAGAGATAAAGAAAATTCCCAACAGAGGAAACTTTAATGAACAAGAAACGCAGGGCAGGGGGAGGGTATAGGGGACTTATGGGATAGCACTTGAAATGTAAATAAAGAAAATATCTAATAAAAATGTGGAAAAAAGAAAGAAAATGTCACATTTGCATGAAAACAGAAATGAAACTTTGTGAATCAGATATGTCCTCAGAAGACAACTTTGCTTGAGAACATTCTCCTAGTAGCTACAAGGGCCCAGTGTCTCGGGTGCAAGGTCAGACTTCCTGAACCCCAGACCCAGGGTCACTGCCATCGTGAATGGCTTCCTTTTTAACCCCCAAATGCTCTGTATATAGAGGCAAGAGGACTCTCCTAACAGGAGGCTCAACATTAAAGGACATGAGAGGCAGTAAGCCTCCCTCTTTATGCAGAAATAATAAATAAAGCCATTGTGTGTCATGAAAAAAAAGAAAAATGTCCTTAACCATCAAGGAAACACAAATAAAAATGACTCTGAGAATCTATTGCACCCTTCATCATGGATAAGATAAAAGCTCTCAAATGACAGCACATACTGGTGAATATATGGCACCTGTGGAACACTCCTCCATTGCTGGTGGGAGTGAATACTTGTATAATCTGGCAGTTTTTCAGAAAATACTTCTATCTTAAGACCCAGCTATACCACTCCTGGGTTCAAACCCAAAAGATGTCCCTCTATACCACAGGGACACTTGCTCAACTATATTCATAACAGCTTTGTTCAATAATAGCGAGAAACTGTAAACCCAGATGTCCCTCATTAGAAGAATGAATTAAGAAAATGTGGTATATGAGCACAATGGAATCTTTTTTAACTATTAAAAACAAGGATCATGAAATTTGCAGACAAATGAATGGAATTTGGAAATATAATTCTGAGTGAGATAACACAGACCCAGAATGACATTTATAGTATGCATTCGCTTATAAGTGGACATTAACCATAATGTATAGGATCAGCATGCTACATCTAGAAACCCAAAGAAACTGGGTAATAAAGAGGGCCAAAGTTAGGATGTGCAAAGCTCATTCAGAAGGGGACTCAAAATGATCATCAAAGGTAGATAGAGAAAGGGAACTTGGTTGGAGAGGGGAAGAGGAGGTATATGGGGAAGAGGAGGTGTATGGGGATGGAAATTATGGGGATGGCAATATGAGGGGAGGGTACTTGGAGTGATACTAGAAATATGTGGGGTGCATCTCTGGGATTAGCTTGACACCTGGGATAGGGGAGGTTATGGGGAGTATATATGGGTGACCCTAGCTGAGAGTCCTACAAGCAGGGGACGTAAAAGACTGATGTGGCCACTTGCTATAGGTTTGCAAGACTTCCAGTAGAGAGAGGAGGACATCAACCCACCCTCAAAACCTTCTACACAAACTTTGTCCTGCATACAAGATGCGCAGGGATAAAAATGGAGCAGAGACTGGAGAAAAGGCCAACTAATGACTGGCCCAACTTGAGACTCATCCCATGAGCAAGAACCAACCCCTGACATTAATAATCATACTCTGCTATGCTTGCATACAGGAACCTAGCATAACTGTCTCCTGAGTGGCTTTATCCAGAAGCATATATAAACAGAGGCAGAGATCAGATGCCAAACATCAGGTCAGGCTTGAAGATTCTTGTGGAAGAGTAGGTGACAGGATTGAGGAAGCCAGAGGGTTAAGAACACCAAAAGAAAACCTGCAAAGTCAACTGGCCTGGGTCCATAGGGTCTTACAGAGAATGAACCATCACACAAAGAGCATACAAGGGCTGAACATAGCCCCTCCCACATTTGTAGAAGATATGTGGCTTTGTCTTTATATGGGTCCCCTAACCATTGAAGCAGGTGCTGTCTCTGACTCTGTTGTCTGACATTGGATCCTCTTCCACTACATATACTTCCTGGCTGGGACTCAGTAGGAGAGGACTAGATGTTCTAGGGTGGGTTGGTACCCTAGGGGCCCTTTACCTTCTCTGAGGAGATGGGGAAGGAGTAATGGGGAGAAGGATTTGCAAGGGCAGGACTGGGAGGTGAAGAGAGAGGGATCTGCTACTGGGATGTAATACAAATAAAAAATAATTTTTTGAAAAATCATAAATTTCAATGAATAAGCTATACACTTCCATAGGAAATAAATAGTTTTATATTCTTTTTAATTTTTTAAATTTGTTGAACTTCCAATGGATATCTTGCTCTAAGAGAGATAGAAGAAGACATGCAAAATTCAAACAAGAAAAGTAATTCTTCCTTTTTTATTTCTTGTATTTCAGTGTGGACACCAAACTGAAAAACATGAAATATTCAACAGAACTCTTAATGTGGAAATCAGCATCTAGACTTTTAACATTTATAAGTGTGAAATTCTTGAATAATACTTTTACATTTGGAGGAATAATTATCTATTTATATGAACTTAGGTAGTTGGGTTTGGCCAAATATGCAATGCTTAGTATTTGCTGGCTACAGCTTTGTAACTACTGGATTACTTGATTATTCTGTATGGGAGAACTTTGTAAAAATACCCAGTTCAATAGTAGGAGGAAAGATGTGGGGAAAGAAGACTGAGAAAATGGGGTGAGATTGGGATGAGTAATATTCTCGAAATATATTCTCCTGTTTCTATTTGTGTATAAATTAAAATTTGTGTCTTCCCACTGAAATAGAAGATGTACAGTTTTAGGCCCTCCCCCATTTGTTAAAAAAGGAGTAGCTTTTCCTGAGTATTAGCAAGCATCCTATTTACTTCATTGCTGGCTGTGGATATTTTTGTTCTACAGACTTTAATTTGGATTGACAAATATCTGCTTGGATTTCCTTCATAAGACACATGACAGAAACTGAAAAACCTTTCTCTTGAAATTTTTGATCAAAATGCTTCTCTTTTCAGTTCATGATTGAATTTGTCTGATATGTAATGGATCTTTCTCTTGATGATAGAAACAATGTCAATTAATTACAATGAGACACTCCTGAAATGACAGCTTAACAGATGCCAAATAGTAAGTGTGAACGCAGCCTCAGATGTATGCTTTGCTTTTGGGAACCACAAGTAGGCCATTGGCTCAATACGGAGCCTGCCCTGAGATTCAGAAATGCCAATTCCAGAAATGTAACTTACGATTTCCCCTGCTGTGAGAAATAAAGAAAGAAATGCACAGGTGTATTACATCCACCATTCATAAAGCACAGAAGGTTGCTTCATGTTGCTGCTGCTTCCTCCTTTAGCATGCCCTGAAACAGTTGAAAGGAAAATGTTAAGAAAAGAACAAGCTGTTTCCTAAAAGGAGAACAATAGTAACAGAGGCTAAGGCAGAGATTTTTCTAACTTCTCTTAGGCTTATGTGATTGACAAAAAGGTTGATAAACATACCCCTTGGTGCTTTCACTATAATATCTCTTTTGTGACATAGAACATATGTATAAAGCGAGTCTCGAGAAAGGTGAAATAACAAAGTGACAGTTAAGATTTACAAATAAAGCTTTGAGAATTCCAATGGGATACTTACCTTAAACCCCACTGATCCACTTATGTTTGCTTTTCCATATGCTAAATCTCAGTGAGTCTAACTTTCCTTGTCATACATGGCTACCACCATCTGCCATTTTAGAATATTGTTAGTATTTGGCTAAAACCATCACAAACTGCTTAGTAGCCAGGCAGATAGATCTGCTCAATGATTTATATCTTAGTAAAACAAAGTCTTTATATATGGAAACTTTTCTGGCCTCAGTAGTGAAACAGAGAACTGATAATAATTTTAGAACCCTTATGGAGAGTTTGATTTCACAATGACAAAGATCAAAATTAGGATCTGATTTTTGTAACTTGCCACAGCATTTGAAAGATTACTACATCTTTCTGATTATCAATTTGTTCATATTTAAAATAGCTATGAGACTTATGCAATAAGTGAAATAATGGATTTCACAGATTTGGGGAATGTATCATGTACAGTGACCATGACACATGATCCCCAAGGATATGTGTATATATGTGTGTATATGTTTGAAGACATCATAAGAAAAGTAAGTGGATACATATTGCACTTTGTTGTAATACTGGCCACCACTTCAATGCTTTATTACAAATTAAGCAATGTGCCTTTTTATCCATGGAAGAAATGAGTGAGTCATGTGTTTTCCACATACACAGAGCCTTTGTTCTAGAATAAGAGCTACCACAAATGGATCTAATTACATTAATACTAATCTTTTAACTATGGATATACAATAATATTGGTACATTTGCCTAATATTTTAATCATCTCTGTGTTATAGGGCATTTTATTTGTCCTGTTATACCTTTTTTATTTTTAACGAATCATACTCATGCAGTTTTTCTCATGCATTATGATGAAAAAAGTATTTTTAAATTAAATTTAACAAGATTACATACATTAATGATGATGGATAATGGCTAGTCACCTTTCTATATAATCATATAGTCTTTAATAAATATAATAATAATGTGGGATAATGGCCCATCTCTAATTATTTACTTAAAAATATTTATTTATTAACTTTACATTATAATTGATGCCCCTCCCGATCCCCTCTCACCATCCCAATCCCCATCCCCCTTGCCATTCTCCTCTGAGAGGTTAAGGCCCCTCTGAGTATCCCCCCACCATGACACATCAACTTTCTGCATGGCTAGGCACATTGTCTTTATTTGAGGCCAGAGAAGGGAGCCCAGTTATAGGAGTATCATTCTCAGACAGAAAACAGATTTAGGAGTAGCCTTCACTCCATTTGTTAGGGGATTTACATGAAGACTGAGCTGTATATGTGCTAAATATGTGCAAGTGGCCTAGGTCCAGCCTGTGAATGCTCTTTGGTTGGTGGTTTAGTCTCTGAGATCCCCCAAGACTCACAGTTATTTGATATTGTTGGTCTTCCTGTGGAGTTCCTATGCCTTTTAGGGCCCTCAATTCTCCCCCAATTCTTCCATAAGAGTCCTGAGCTCCATTCAGAGTTTGGCTATGGGTCTCTGCATCTCTTTTAGTCAGCTTCTTGGTGAAGCTTCTCAGAGGACAGTCATGTTTGTATGCAAAGATAGCAGAGTATCATTAATAGTATCAAGGGATAGGATGGGTCACAATTTGAACAATCATCGGTTGGCCATCCCTTCAGTCTCCATTATATCCTCCATCTCTGCATTTTTTTAGACAGGATAAATTTTGGGTCCAAAGATTTGTGGGTGGTTTAGTGTCTCTATCACACCAATGGAGATCCTATCTGGCTAAAGGACGTGGCCATTTCATCTGACAAAGGGCTAATATCCAAAATATATGAAGAACCCAATAAATTAGATACCAACAACCCAAATAACACAATTAAAAAAGAAGGAATAGAGCTAAGCAGAGAATTATCGGCAGAGAAATCTTGATGTTCAAGAAGCACCTAAAGAAATGTTCAACATCCTCAGTTATCAGGAAAAGGAAAATCAAAACAACCCTGATACTCCATCTTACACCAGTCAGAATGGCTAAGATCAAAAACTTAGGTGACAGCAGATTCTGGTGAAGATTTGGAGTAAGGGGAACTCTCCTCTGTTGCTGGTCAGAGTGATGATCTGTACAACCACTGTGAACATCAATTTGCCAGTTTCTTAGAAGACTGGAAATAGTTTAACCTCAAGACCTAATGATAGCACTCACGGGTATATACCCAAAAGATGCCACACTATACCAGAGGGACACATGTTCAGCTATGTTCATAGAAGCTTTATTTGTAATAGCCAGAATCTAGAAACAACCTAGATGTTTCTCAATTGAAGAATGAATTAAGAAAATTAAGTACATCTACACAATGAAACACTATTCACCTATTAAAACAAGGACATCATAAATTTTGTTGGCAAATAGAGGGTGAACTGTTTATAAAATATAAAGAGAAAGAAGCTATTGTGTTCTATATAAAGAAAAAGAGAAAGGGTTATGTTTTATGGAGGTGTGGTGAGGTATGGGGGAAATGGATGCCTCAATGGGCCCACACTGAGACATCCCTTGCCCTTGAGGGACCAGACACACAAAGGTATAGTATAGCATAGAGTTTATTCAGGGCATGGGGAGGGTAGTTAAGAGATTAGTAGAGGCAGAGAAAGGCAGAGAGAGGGAAAGAATAGAGAAGTAGAGGCCATCCATGACCAGATGGTGAGAGGGGAAAAGAGAATGGGGAGAGAGGGGGAACAAGAAGGTAAAGCAAGAGAGAAAGGTGAGGGGGGAGGAGGGGGTAAGCAGCCCCTTTTATAGTGGGTCAGGCCTACCTGGCCAGGTAACTGTGAGGTAGAGCTTAGACAGAATGCTAACAGTATTAAGAATACTGTTACTTAAGAATAACATCCTGAGTGAGTAACCGAGTCTCAACAGGACATGCATAGTATGTACCCACTTAAAAGTGGATATTAGCCATAAAGTAAGGGATACCCACATTTGATTCCATAGACCCAAAGAAGATAAACAAGAGAGAAGACCTACATGAGGATGCTTGAATCTCACATAGAAATGAAAATAAAATAGTCATAGGAGGCAGATGGAGGGGAGGAGCTGAGTGAGAGAGTGAATATGGAGGGGAAATGCCAGTTCAGTATCAGGTGTGGGGAGAGGCAGAAGACATACCAAGAGGACCAGGAGAATGAATGAAAATCTGCAGCCGGCAGTAGTGAAGGGTTGAGGACATCATGAGGACATGCCAGTGACCTAAGGGGTAGTTGGTTTCCCAGGAATCAATGGGATTGATGTTAGGTGAGGTCCATCTCTGTTAAAGAAAAATGTTATCAAAGGATTTATAGAATAGTATCAAGTACTCTGGCCAATGTCTACTTTTTCTCTCTCATTCTGTGTAAAGAAATTCAGACAAAAGCTCAATTATTGTTGATCATTAACTGTTGTCCATTCCTGGTACATACAGATACAACACACACACACACACACACACACACACACACACACACACACACACACACACACTTCCTAACTCTATAGTATTTCATGCAATAATTTCCCTGGCTTTGGTAGCCAAGTGTCTAAGGAAGAGCAAGGATAAGAAACCCAATGATTTATACTACCTCACAGTAAAGACGTCACAGTACACAATGGAATCTGATCATCAAAATCTCTTTTGCACATTTGTGTATTTTGGAATACATTTCTTTTTTATCACTTTTCTTCATAATTATCCTTATTTTGTTTGAATAAATTTCATTTACACATGACCACATATAGGCTACTGAAATATAGTTTATTGTTGAGATTGTTTTTAGGAGAAAATTGGATGTAAGATTAAGAAAGATTTTGTTCTACTGAAGAAAATTGACATAAGCTTAAAATTTTATAAACTTATATCTACTAATAATCAATAAAATAGAACAAATCTCCTCCTACATAATATATTGAGGTAAGAATATGCTCTTATTTTGGATAAGCAATGACACTACCCTCTGTATATGAATATTCAAGTATTATTAAAGTATACCTATTTTTCTTGTCCTAAATTTCTACCATAATATGTGTCTTAGTCAGGGTTTCTATTCCTGCATAAACATCATGACCAAGAAGCACTTGGGGAGGAAAGGGTTTATTCAGCTTACTCTTCCACATTGCTGTTCATCACCAAAGGAAGCCAGGACTGGAACTCAAACAGGTCAGGAAGCAGAAGCTGATGCAGAGGCCATGGAGGGATGTTCTTTACTGGTTTGCTTCCCCTGGCTTGCTCAACCTGCTCTCTTATAGAACCCAAGACTACCTACCAGCCCAGAGATGGTCCCGCCTTTCCCCCTTGATCACTAATTGAGAAAATGCCTTACAGTGGGATCTTATGGAGGCATTGCCTCAACTGAAGCTCCTTTCTCTGTGATAACTCCAGCTGTGTCAAGTTGACACAAAACTAGCCAGTACAATATTGGTCTTCAACTTTGTCTGCCACTCAATTAGACATCACTTTCAAACATAGATTCTTCCTTCTACAAACTAACTTTCCTTTATTGTTTGGGATTAAAGATGTGTAGGAAGAACATATCTGTATTCCAGCCAGCCAGATTAAAGATGTGTTGTGTGTCTGCATTCCAGCCTGATTACACAGACCTAGGTCTTTGGATGTGGTCGCTTGCCAGAGCAGCCATGCTACTGGGTTAAAATTACTCTACAATGCACATATCTTCTGATATTACTTTGTCATCAATTAATGAGGTGGTTTGAATAGTTTTGGCCATCATAGATTCATGTGTTTGAATTCTTGGCCCTTAAGGATTGGCACTATTAGGAATGATAGCTTTGTAAGAATAGGTGTGGCCTTGTTAGAGGAAGTGTGTGACTGTGTGGGAGGGCTTTGAGGTCTTGTATGATCAAGCTTCACCCAGTGTGCTATCCAGTTCCCTTCTGCTGTGAGCAGATCAATATGTATAACTCTCAGCTTTTTCTCTAGCACTATATCTGCTTGAATGTTGCCATGTTTCCTGCCATGTATTATTACTTAATTTTGATACTTTGACATTCGTTCGGGGTTAATTAATAACAGGAAATATGTTCCACGACACCAGTACTACTAAGAAGTATCGTTTTTTTTAGGATTCTGTCTTCAACCATGGTTCTCACCCCATAATGTCCGGAATAGTACGAAAACAAACCTCCTTACACCTAAAACCTTAAAACCTAATCTTTTCCAGTTGAAAGTTTTGAGTGGTGCTTAATGGGCCATACTAATAGAAGCATATAAGACAGTGATGTTTAGAGTGATTTGAACTGAGGAGGCCTGTCTCAAGAGATTTCAGATTAAAATAATTTGAGTATGTTGCCTAGAGATCATTCTTGTGATATTTTGGTGTAGGATACGGTTTCCTTTTGCCCTTGTCAAAAAAAGTCTTCCTGAGGCTAAGGTGAAGAGATTTAGATTAATTGCAAGAGTATTCCTGCATGGAGGCACAAGCAGTCATTGTGTGAAGTTCTGAAGTTGAAGTCTGATATGCCTTGGAGACCACAAGATGTTGAAGATGACAAAGCCGTTAATAGTTGTGGGTAAAGATGTTAATGGGGAATCCAATACCCCCACTAGAAAAGAAAAGTGTGTTGTAGTCAATAAAGCTACAAAGAGTTGGAGATCTGGAGATTGTTTTACATTCAGACATGGAGATGAAGAGTTGGGAGTTTGCCTAGCTGGTTTTTGGGTTTGCTTTGGTCCTATATTTTCTCACTGTCTTCCCTTCCCTACATTTTGGAAGGATAATGTCTATCTTGTGCCATGATATGTTGAAAGTATATGATCTGCTGTTTTATTTTGATTTCATAGGGGATTACAGATACGAGATTGTATAAATCTCAAAAGAAACTGAACTTTTGACTTTTAAACATTATTGAGACTGTGATAGAATATGGGGATAGTTCAAGTTTGACTAAATGAATTTTGCACTATCTTATGACTATCAGCTTATGGGGACAAGAGAGTGAAATGTGGTAGTTTGAATAGATTTTCTCCCATAGATTCATGTGTTTGAATGTTTGGCCCATAGGGAGCGGTACTCTTATGAGGTGTGGCCTTGGTTGAAGAAACGTGTCATTGTGTTCTATCCACTCTGGGATTCAGTTCTCTACTATTTGCAGATCAAGACGTAGAACTCTCAGCTTTTCTCCACTAGCATGTCTACCTAGTTTCTGCCATGCTTCTTGCCATACTGATAATGGACTAAACCTCTGAAACTGGAAGCCCTAATTATATATTATCCTTAATAAGACAGTTAAATTTGTTCTTGAGAGTAAGGGGAAAGAATGAAGGAACTGAAGGGGATCTCAAACCTATATATAGCAAGACCAACAGTATCAACTAACATGGCCCAGAGACTGAGCCATCAAACCAAGAGTATACATCGGCTGTCCCTAGACCCCGGGTACATTTGTAGAAGATATACAAGTTGTACATTTGTACACTTGTCTGGCTTCAGTGGGAGAGAATGCTCCTAATTCTATAGAAACTTAATGCCCCAGGGAATGGGGAGGATACCCCAGGGGGCAGCCTCTTAGAGGTGAAGGGGGAGGGATATGGAGAAAGAACTCTTGGGGGGGGGACTGGAAGGGACAACATTTGGAATGTAAATGAATAAAATAATTAATTAATAAAAATAAAACAATAGCCTGGCAGTGGTGGCACACACCTTTAATCCCAGTATTTGGAGGCACGGGCAGGTGGATTTCTGAGTTTGAGGCCAGCCTGGTCTACAGAGTGAATTCCAGGATAGCCATTTAAAATTTAAAATTTAAAAATTTTGTCTTTTGAAAATTTCATAGAAGATTACAAGAAATTCTGATTCCTATCACACTAAAATCTCTCTTACCTATTTACCATGCCTTTAAACCCATTCTCCTCACAAACTCCTCACCTATACGGTGATTGTTTTGTACCACTTTGAGTTTAACATGGATCATTCTTGTAGCCATCAGTAGGCATACAAATCAGGTAAATATTTTCTCTCACCCATAATCTATCAGTAACCAAAACTTCAGCAGAGGAGAGGCAAAGTCTTATTAATTCCCCTACTTTATATGTTTTTCTGTTGACAGATCAATTTCTGTGCACACGAAGTACAGATAATATGATTCCAGAGGCTATTTAATGCCCAGAAAATAGCATATTGCCACCATTTTTTCCACATTCTGGCTCTTGCGTTCAGACTCTCTTCCATACTATTTCCTGAGACCCATAGTTTGGGTTTAAATGTCTGCTTTAAGATGCTTTTTAATCACTTAAGGACAAGTACTCACCCACTACTCACTTTGAGCAGCTATGTGTCTCTGAACAGACCACTGTTCACCATAAAGAAGGTGTTCTCTAAAGTTGAGAGCAGCATTTGTTCATGAGTATAAAGATTAAAAGATAGCCAGATAAGCCAATATAGATTAAAAATATTATCTAGATTATCCCTGGGGTTTTTGAACTCCTTAGACATGAGGTGCTAACTCAGTGAAGAACAAAGGAATAGTTTAAAACCCTGCATTGTACCAAGAAAAGCTTCCTCATTCAATGTTTTTTTATTTGTTTGTTTTGTTTTAGTTTTTCTCCTCTTCAAGAATGTTCCCTGAACATAAGGCAGAGAAGCTGTGCTTTAGGTATAGCCAGTGGTATTAGACAACTATGGTCTGCTGTTCTCTGCATTTTGACTAGTTATTGGTTTCTGTTGTGATTTCCACTTGTAAAAAGAATCTTCCTTAATAAAGAATGTTAGCTACACTTATATGTGGTTATGATAGTAGGTATTTAGAATACAGTTAGAAATTATACTGATTCATGAAAGTGATAGCAATAGCTTCTCCTCAAGGACCTAATACCTTACCAGCCATAGAAAGACATCTAAGTTTACCATACCAGACATGGATTCTTCCATATTGAGTGATCTTAAATCCAAGTGGGCAGATGCTGGTTATACCTACAATATAACTGCCAATATTCTACCTTTAGGGATATCTTGGATGGCTGATTATTGGTGTATTTTGTAGATGTCACAGCTGGGTAGGACTGTTGATTGCTTTTTTTTTTTCCCCTGGCATTTTACATAGCAATTTTGCAAATTCTCAGAGCTAGTCCTTAGACTGTTTTCCACATCTATTCCAGCTCAATCTCTCCAAGTCTATGATATATGTCTTGTGTTGATAGTTACATGGATTAAATAATGTTTGATCAGGACCTCCTTGGATTTGTAAAAACGAAGTTTTAATGATTGATCATGTCTCCTAAAGATGAGGCTATCTCAATTCCTGTTTGTTTTCTTCATGCTCTGATAGTAAATATATTGGCTCTTTTTATTTTTCAATTTTTATTAGATATTATCTTCATTTACAATTCAAATGCTATCCCGAAAATCCCCTATACCCCTCCCCCCACTGCTCCCCTACTCGCCCACTCCCACATCTTGGCACTGGCATTCCCCTGTACTGGAGCATATAAAGTTTTCATGACCAAGGGACATCTCTTCTCAATGATGGCCAACTAGGCTATCTTCTGCAACATATACAGTTAGAGACATGAGCTCTGGGGGTACTGGTTAGTTCATATTGTTCTTCCACCTATAGGGTTGGAGACCCCTTCAGCTCCTTGGGTACTTTCTCTAGCTCCTCTATTGGGAACCCTGTGTTCCATCTAACAGCTAACTCTGAGAACCCACTTCTGTGTTTGCCAGGCAGTGGCATAGCCTCACACGAGACAGCTATATCAGGGCCCTTTAGTAATATCTTGCTAGCATATGCAATACTGTCTGCATTTGGTGGCTGATTATAGGATGGATTCCTGGCTGCAGCAGTCACTGGTTGGTCCATCTTTTTGTCTCAGCTCCACACTTGATCTCTGTAACTCCTTCAATGTGTTCTTTGTTCCTAATTCTAAGAAGGGGCGAAGTGTCCACACTTTGGTTTTCATTCTTCTTGAGTTTCATGTCTTTTGCAAATTGTATCTTGGGTAATCTAAGTTTCTGGGCTAATATCCACTTATCAGTAAGTGCATGTTATGGGAGTTCTTTTGTGATTGGGTTACTTCACTCAGGATGATACCCTCCAGATCCATCCATTTGCCTAGGAATTTCATAAATTCATTGTTTTTAATAGCTGAGTAGTACTCCAGTGTGTAAATGTACCACATTTTCTGTATCCATTCCTCTGTTGAGGGACATCTGGGTTCTTTCCAGCTTCTGGCTATTATAAATAAGGTTGCTATGAACATAGTGGAGCATGTGTCCTTATTATCAGTTGGAACATCTTCTGGATATATGCCCAGGAGAGGTATTACAGGATCCTCCGGTAGTACTATGTCCAATTTTCTGAGGAACCGCCATACTGATTTCCAGAGTGTTTGTACAAGCTTTCAATCCCACCAATAATGGATGAGTTTTCCTCTTTCTCCACATCCATGCCAGAATCTGCTGTCACTTGAATTTTTGATCTTAGCCATTCTGACTGGTGTGAGGTGGAATCTTAGGGATGTTTTGATTTGCATTTCCCTGATGATTAAGGATGTTGAATATTTTTTCAGGTGCTCCTCAATAGAATGGCTATTCTAGTGGTTCTTTTAGTCTCTCTCAGGAAGTAGTTTTGGGTTTTTCATTTATTACTCTAGTGGAAAAAGGTCTAGGAAGGAGCACAATTTCAACTCATATATTTTCTATTTCACAAGCCTGGCAATAAATTACCCCTTTCATGAAGCTTTTACAAATATGTTCAATTCTGTTGACTTTTGTCTGTCCTATATTTGATTTCCTGTCATTCCATATTTCTGCACATAAACCAACAGACAGGTGTTTGTGAGACCCCTTTTCATTTCATGAATACATTTTGTTGAAGTTACAGCTGGCTAAGACTGTTGATTACTAGAAGATTTTCTTGAGATGATTTTCTAGACTTCTTGATTTTATTTTATTTTGTTTTCAAAAGGTTTACTTTTACTTCTACACAAATTCATTTCTAAAACTCAAGGTCATTTTATTTCTAAGAAAAATTGCAACACATTTCTGGAAGGAAAACAAATAGAAAGATTTAATGTTTGTCATACAAAATGAAGATCAGAAGAGATGCTTCAGAATGTTAGAATTATGAGAATAATAATTTCATTGTTTTGTGGGCATTTATTTGAAGGTTGTTAAAGATTTTGGTGCCATCATTGTTCACAGTGTTACCACAATCGAGAACAATATGTACCTTTACAAATAGGTGGCTTTCTAGTCCAGTTTGTTGTACGTATTCTGCTTATAAAGGTCCTTGAAAAGATAAAAAAAAAAAAAAGCCAAATCATGAAACGCATGACACACTGTGGATTTACCAAATGGAAAAAGAATTTAGAATTTAAAAATATTTCAAAGAAGATAGAATATTCAAGCAGCATCTTATCCTGTGACTCTCCATAGAAATAAAATTGTCTGGATAATTATTATTGTTGATTTTATTATCTTTGCTAAAAAAAAAAAAACCCACAACCATTATGGATAATTCTGGATATAGGACCATTTGCCAATCCCAGATTTCCTCTTTTCCATTGTTGAAAGAATACATGGTTATTCGCTACGTTCTCTGTTCTCAGTTTCTTATTTTGTCATTATAATACTAAGGAATGGCATCCTTTAAAATCCCAGGGTGTTATTTCCTTAATAAAAAAACTAACGAAAATACTTTTTACAGAGACCTACTGCCAGATATTATGCAGAAAGATACATAGGGATAGAGAGAGATAGAGTGATAGAGATAGAGAGGGTCTATATTAGAGGTTGCCATCTAGTCCATCCCCTAGGAGATCAGAAAAACCTATGTTAGAGTGGAAGCAAAGATTGTATGAGTCAAAAGTGATGGAAGACACCATCAAACATGACCAACTAATCAAGTAAGTGGGGTTCACTTGGACTTACAGTGACTGAGGCAGCAAACATAGGCTCTGAAAAGGTCTACACTAGGTACTCTGCCCATGCTATGCCCATGTTATAGCTGTTATTTTAGTGTTCTGTGAGACTCCTAACAGTGGGAACAGATACATCCCTGACTCTTTTATATGTTCATGGGACTCTTGTCCTGTTGTTGAGTTTATTGTTTCAGCTTGAATGGGAGGATGTTTGTCCTGTCTTATTCTATCTTTATTTGTCCTGTTTGACCTTCCTCTCTTAGGGGCATTCTGTTTTCTGAAGAAGCAACAGAGGAGAAGTTGATCTGGGGGAGAGGATATGTGGTGGGAGCTGGGAAGAATGGAGGGAGGAGGAAATGTGATCATGATGTATTGTATAAGATAGTAAACTAATTTCAATTTAAATTAAAAATATTTGAATTATTCTCTCCCAGTTTCAGTATTATAAAACTTAGATAAATGCTTAGTATGAACTATACTCTGTATTTATACATCTTTTCAGCAATGCAGATATACAATGAAAGGAATTTGCCTGTCTAACCTTTTTTCATGTTTGTTTTTAGGATCTATATATGAAAACTATATAAGCATTAAGTAGATACTAATCTTTTTTTTTTTTTTTTTTGGTTTTTTGATACTAATCTTTAAGATGAGCCCTTTCCTTCCAGATATCCCATATTACTATTCAAAAATGTGTATACGTTTTCTCTCTAATTTCTTATATTCTTATATCACATGGGATCAATTATATTAATAGATACCAAAAATATTATTAAGATATTTGTCTATCTCCGTCAATATGTATGTTTGCCTAGGTTGATGGTATACTCTTTTCCATGTAATAAAAGAATTTATTCAAATAAATAGTAAACTGAAATGAAAGTGAACATTTATAAGACATTGAAAATATAACACGTATTTTTTCATTAATGTAATAATAACTAGGAACATTCAAGATAAGTATCACTATATAACCTTAAGACAGTTATTTTTCAGTTGATTAAAACATACACAAAAAAACATTCAAGGTAAACATCACTATATACATAAAAATAGTTAAAATTTCAATTGATTAAAACACTAAGAGGGTCATTGAAGATGCATATCATTACATGCAATTACATAGTTAGCATTTCAAAGATAAATATAAAATATTGGAATAACGGACTTCCATTTCTCTCATATATTTCTAATGGCAATATGAAATAATACATCTCTATACATTGCTATATTACTATATAAATTACTTTTCTAAATTTTATAACAAAGTACCTTACAGCAACAATCTAGAAAAGGTTTTATTTTGACTCATGGTTTAAGAAGGCATATTGCTAATCCTGGCAGGAAAGGCAAGGCAGCAGGACCATGATGTGGCTGCTTACATGTCAAGCAATGTCAGGAAGGAGAGAATGGTGAACAGCTGGTGCACAGATCACATTCTTCTCTTTTAATCCAGGAGTGATGTTATCTATATTTTTCCTATTTTTCATTTATTGAAATTAATTTTTCTACTATATATTCTGTTTTTTTAAATTCCTGCAACTACTCCAAGATCTTTCCCCAATTACAAACCCTTTCTCTCTCACCATAAAAAAAATAGAACAGGCATCTAAAGACTAATAAAATAAGTTAAAACAAATACAAAACAAAAACAGAGACTAGGACAAAGCAAACAAAGAAAAGGAGCCACGAGAAACACAGAAGAAACATATGTAGAGGCAGAAACACAAACACTCACATACAGAGAAATTTTATAAAGCACAATACTAGAAACTATAATATATACAAAATATGTGACAAAAAAACCTGATAAAATATATGACATATTATAAGACAAAGAGCTTCGAAAGATTTCATTGATCGTGTTTTGTAGGCCGTCTGTTCCTGGGCAGGGGGCCTGACTTAACCATGATTTGTATCCCCAGTGAGGCTCTGTGGAAGAAAACTAATTTTGTATTTGTGAGTGGTTATCAACTGGAGATGGCTCTTGGGAACTTATGTCCATAACTTCTCTCAGTGTTGGGACCCTATCTGGCCCAGATGCGTACATGCATATGCTCTCACAGCCTGTGAGTTCAGATGTGCACTGGTCCTACTATATTTAGATCTTGATTTTTATTTTTACTCTCTTCTCCTCTGACTCTTACTTTTTTTTTTTTTTTTCCGAGACAGGGTTTCTCTGTGTAGCCCTGGCTGTCCTGGAACTCACTTTGTAGACCAGGCTGGCCTCGAACTCAGAAATTCGCCTGCCTCTGCCTCCCAAGTGCTGGGATTAAAAGCATGCGCCACCACGCCCGGCCTGACTCTTACATTCTTTTGCCTTTTCTGCAGGGTTCTCTGATGCCTGACAAGAGGGATTTAATGGAAACAGTGTTAAACATTCCATAATCTCACCTCCTCTCAACCTTGTTTGACTGTGGGTCTCTGTATTTGTTCCCATCTACCTCTGGAGGAAGCTTCCCTAATGATTGAGCAACGCACTGATCTATGCATCATTAGGGGTTATTTAATTGTTGTGTTTCTTTAGAATAACAGAAGTATTTTGTTTTATCCTAGATCCCTGAACTAACTAATCTTCGGTGTTTTGGTCACCCACCCACTGTCCTGTATAGGTTTCATCCCATAGAATGGGACTCAAATTTGGTCAGATATCAGTTGGTTCCCCTCATAAGCTTTGTGACACTGTTTTACTAGCATATCTTGTAGGCAAGTCTTCATAGTAGATTGAAGGACTACCTTTTGTAGATAGATGAGGATCAAATTTGCTTTGATCATTGAATGCCTTTCTTTCTCCATCTATTGTGATTGGAGGTTTTGCTTATAATAGTAGTCTGCACTGGCTTCTATTGTTTCTTAGACTGTGTAGAACACCTGCTCAAGCTCTAAGTCAAGATTTATTTTAAAAGATCTGCCCCTTTCATATTATTTGGGACTTTTTGCAAGTTTTTAGTACTCTTCCCTCGTCTGTATATTTAGTGTTTAGATTGTTAGGGATCACAGGGAGTTCATTTTGTGGTCTAGTCTCTTTTGGTGTTCTTTATGCTTCTTATACATTGATAGACACCTTTTACCTATGGAAATGTTCCTCTATGATTTTGTTTAAAATACTTCCTGGGCCTTTGTCCTGGATTTTTTTTTTCTTTTCTTCTTCCTTTACTTTTTATGGTATTCCAGATTTCCTGGATGTTTTGTGCCTGGATTTTTTTTAAAAAAACATTTTCTTTATCCAAGGAATCTTCTTTTTTACTATTTTGTCTTAATGCCTGAAATTCCATCTTCATCTATTATATTCTATCAGATAGATTTGATTTCTGAGGTTCCTGTTTGAGTTCCTATTTTTTTTTTCATTTCCAGTTTTCTGGAATTTTGTTTGTTGTTGTCATTATGGTTATTGTTTTTAATTGATTTCATTTCTACTTCCATGTCTCAGACAGTTTTCTTCTTTTTTTTTTACTACCATTAGTTTCTGTTTCTATAGATTGCCTTAAAATATTCCTTTATAACCTCTTTAATATTCTTAAGCATATTCATAATAGCTATTTTGAAGTTTTGTCTCATGATTCTTTTAAGCTCCATTTCTTAGGGTTTACTGTGGACTGGTCCTGGGCTTTAATGGAGACCAATTATTCTGGTTGTTTTATTGATTTTGTTTATATACAGATGTCTATGCATCTAGGTTCCTAATGCTTGCAATTCTAGGTGTTGATTTTTGTTCTAATCTTTGATGGGTAGGCTCTCTTATTCTTTGGTTTCTGTTGCCCTCTCCTTCTAGGAACATGTGGTGGCCTTGGGTTATCTGCAGTGAATTCTTCTGAGGTTCTGCCAGGTTTAGTGACTTGGGTCCCTGAGAACATGTTTCTAGGTATTTGGAACTACTCTAAGAAATGCAGATAGGTTAAGAGCAGTTGAGAGGGCTCACATGAGGAGGGAAAGCTGGTGAACTTGGATCAACATAGTATCTATGAATAGGGACAGAGAGGAAGGAGATGTTAGAGCATGTGGCCTACTGGAAATCTGGAGGTAAAACTTGGGGACTGGGATTAGAGGAAAGGAAGGAGAGTGAAGACTCCCCTCCCACCTGTGTCTCTGGCCAGCACGGTTTGCAGGTTTCCAGGGAGTGCTTCCTGGAGTAGGTGGTTGAGACAAAGTATTGTGACTCTTCAGCTTAGTCATTATCTATATTTATAGTAGAGTCTTTCCACCTCAACTCAATCTAGCTTTTCCTTCACAAATATACACAGAGGTGTATTTGACTTTAAATCTTGTCAAGCTAACAATTTCAACTGTTATAATTGTTTTCTAGTCACAGCAATTTCCCCTTGAGACATTTCCCATGAAAAATAAAATACACACTTATAAACAAAAATTTAAATAACTATAGATGTTTTAGTTATAATATAAATACTTTGAAAAATCCTACATTGATTACAACTTCATAACTCCATAATCAAAAGGAAATCTCTACTGATATTTCAAATACATCTATGCATATACATATACATATGCACATACATATACATACACATAGACATAGACATAGACATAGACATAGACATAGACATAGACATAGACATAGACATAGACATAGACATAGACATAGATATATATTGATTCAGGAGTTCTATCGTCGTTTCCATAGGCACCAAGCAATCATGAGACCAAGAGACCTACATACATGCTAGGCGATGTGTGTGTATGTGTGTGTGTGTGTGTGTGTGTGTGTGTGTGTGTGTGTGAGAGAGAGAGAGAGAGAGAGAGAGAGAGAGAGAGAGAGAGAGAGAGAGGAAGGAAGGACTGGGTCATACACAAAACAATGTAAAACTAACTTACAAATTCAAGGCCTTCTGGGAATAAAAACTGAATTCTATTGGGGCACAGACAAGACAGGGACATATAAGAACTTTTTTTTCATTGATAGTAAGGCTCTATGTCTTGATTAAGATATTGGATTCAGGTGTAGATATTTGTCAAAACTAATCAAAGTGTACATTTAAGATCTGTGAATTTTACTGAATGTAATCATAACTCAATAAAAATGTAAAAAGAATACCATAGACAAAGTTGATTAGATATTAGCCTGAACTAAGTTTAGATACTCATTACCATTTCCAAAGCTATATACAGTGATCTTGTTGTTTCTAGCTTACAGTGATTCCAGATTTTAACATTCACACAGAAAGAATGGTGACTGTGCAATAGAAACATAGAACTGAAAAAAACCCTTATTTTATACCCTCATAAAAATATCCATAAATTGAAGTGCAACTGGAATGTTGGGTCGTATACTTCAGGACTGAGAAAAATTAGAATTAAATGTTTTATGCTTGTCAAGTAGGATATATATATATATATATATATATATATATATATATATATACACACACACACATATATATATATATATATTTCAAAATTATATCTAAAACCTATGTCACTTCGTTATTATTCAATGTACAATTGAAGAAAATTCAATTGAGTCAATTAGTTTTTCATAATTTATACCATAAAGTCAATCTTATTCACTGATGCTTACCTTCTCTCATTCCCCTATTTAACTCCATCCCTCAACACACACACACACACACACACACACACACACACACACACACACACACACATATATATATATATATATATATATATATATATATTTTTTTTTTCTTTCTTTTTTCATTTATTTATTTATTTACTCTCCAGATTTTATTACTGACCCTGAGTCCACCCTCTGACTATTCCATTTCTTTTTTTTCATCTTTTATTAGATATTTTCTTCATTTACATTTCAAGTGTTATCCAGAAAGTCTGACTATCCCATTTCTTTTTATCCCCCCCCCCCACCTGTCTCCATTAGGATGTCCGGACACCCACCCCTAACCCCACCTGACCTCTAAATTCCCTGGAACCTCCAGTCTCTTGAGGGTTAGCTACATCATCTCTGATTGAACCCAGACCCAGCAGTCCTCTGCTGTATGTGTGTTGGGGGCCAAATATCAGCTGCTGTATGCTGCCTGTTTGGTGGTCTACTGTTGGAGAGATCTCAGAGGTCCAGGTTAATTGAGACTGCTGGTGCTTCTACAGGATTGCCCTCCTCCTCAGCTTCTTTCAGACTTTCCCTAATTCAACTACAGTCAGCAGCTTCTTTCCCCTGGTTGAGTGCAAGTATCTGTATATGACTCTCTCAGCTGCTTGTTGGGTCTTTCAGAGGGCAATCACAATAAGTCCATTTTGTGAATGTTCCATAGCCTCAGTAATATTGTCAGGCATTGGCCTTACCCTTGAAAATTTGGGCCTATCCTTGGACCTTCTTTTACACAGGTTCCTCTCCATTACGTCCCTAAATTTCTTTCAGACAGGAACAATTATGGGTCAGAGTTTTGACCTTGGGGTGGCAACTCCATCCCTCCCATTGGTGCCCTGTCTTTCTACTAGAGGTGGGCTTTAGAAGTTCTGTCTCACCAGTGTAGTGCATTTCATCTAAGGTCCCTCCCTTTGAGTCCTGAGAGTCTTTCATATCCCAGGTCTCTGGTACATTCTGGAGGGTCCCCCCACCAACTTCCTGCCTCCCTAGGATACCTGTTTCCATTCTTTCTCCTGGCCCTTAATGCTTCAGTCCTTTTCCCAGACCCAATACCAGATCATGTTCCCCTCTTTCCCCTCCCCTGTCCCCTTTCCTACCCAGGTCCTTCTTGTGATTGCTTTTTTCTCCCTCCCGTATGGGATTGAGGCATCTTTGTTACTTACATTTAGTGTTCTGATCATGTGGTGGGAAGATTTTCTTTTTACATCGAATTTATTTGATGTTCTATAAGCTTCTTGTATGTTTACAGAATTTTATTCTTTATATTATGGAAATTTTCTTTTATAATTTTATTGAAAACATTTTCTGAGCCTTTCATCAGGGAATCTTGTCTTTCTATTCCTACTATACTTTTTTTTCCCTCCTAATACAAGTTGCTTCTGCTATATTCTTTTTACTTCGTCACAGCAAAATAAGTAATGAATACAAGAGGGATGGCCCAGTGTATCAAAAACAACAATAACATTCATAGAACAAATACAGCACCAGAAATACTTAAGTCATAAACAAGTTAATGCTGATTTCCAACACTGAAGAAGAAAGTTTCCTTTATTTATTTCTTATTTTTATTTCTTTATTTCTTATATTTATTTATTTATTTATTTATTTATTTTAATTGGAT
Organism: Mus minutoides; assembly: GCA_902729485.2. NCBI lineage: Eukaryota > Metazoa > Chordata > Mammalia > Rodentia > Muridae > Mus > Mus minutoides. The sequence goes on from LR749493.1 coordinate 1,921,758, forward strand.
ATTTTCTTTACTTACATTTCAAATGTTATCCCCTTTAAGCAGATACTGGCAAGGATGTGGAGAAAGAGGTTGGATTGTAAGCTGGTAAAACCACTCTGGAAGTCAGTCTGGTGGTTCCTTAAAAAAACTGGGCATAGTATTACCTGAGAACTCAGCTATTCCAGTCCAGGGCATTTATCCAAAAGATACTCCAAAATGTAACAAAGGACACATGCTCTACTACATTCATAGCAGCCTTATTTATAATAGCCAGAAGCTGGAAAGAACTCAGATGTCCCTCAACAGCGGAATGAATACAGAAAATATGGTACATTTACACAGTGGTATACTACTTGGCTATTAATAACAATAAACTTATGATATTCCTACTATTCTTATATTTGTACTTTCATAGTGTTCCAAATTTCCTGAATGTTTTGTGTCAGGAGCTGTTTTGATTTAACATTTTCTTTGACATATGTATCAATTACTTCTAATGAATCTTCTATGCCTGAGATTCTGTCTTCTATATCTTGTCTTCTGCTACTGATATTCGTATCTGTAACTACTCTCACCTAGGTTTTCCAACAGCAGTATTTCAGAATTCATTTTGTTTTGTTTTGTTTTCTTGATTTTATTCTACTTTCAGGTCTTGAACAGTTTTATCCATTTCCTCCATGTATTTTATTGTATTTTTTCTGAATTTCTTTAAGGTATTTATTTTCTCATTATCATCTTCAGAGGAATAGATTTAAGGTGCTTCAGCTGTGTTATACTATCCAGCTGTGCTATAGTAGGATTACAAGACTCTGGTTGTTCTACATTGTCCTGGCTCATTTAGATTGTGATCTTTTGCTTGCTTTTAACCACCTGTGTTTTGCAGTTATTATAGGTTTAGATGCTGGTATCTGAGTTTATCTTTGTTGTGGGAAATATTTACATGAATTTTCCCACAGTTTCTGTTTCCTCTCTCTTTTCCTGAGTGGCTTAGTGTTCTGGTGACTAGAGTGTATTCAGGCCCAGTAGGGTGTCTCCCATAGGGCTTTTGTGCCCTGTATCTCCTCTGGGGCTTTGGGCACTAACCTTTTCTCTGTATTCCCTAGTACCCAAGTAAATCTGAGGTTATTGGTGGCAGAGTAGACTCCAAAAATGTAGGAGGAGTTGTGGAAGGTAAAATTGAGTCCAGGAGGTGAAGTATACAGTATAAGGCAGTTGTGTGTGTTTTAAGGGGACTTTGCCTAGAAGGGTTTGGGGCAGCATCTTACCTGGTTGTCCCTGGAAGACCTCCAGGAATGCAGACAGTATTGTGGGCTGGAAAATAGAGTGCAGGCTAGAGGATGCAGTTTTCTTCTGTTGAGTGTGTTTTAGGATTTGGCAGGCAGGGGATTCAAGATTGTGTCTTTTTATAGATGCACATCTGTGATTTTTGCAGTTCTGTTCATAGGAAAGAAATTGAATCACCTTACATATTTTCATTAACAGATACATAAATATACAATAAGTAGGCAATAATGTACACAATGAAAATTTTAACCTATAAAAAATGAAGCTTTGGGGAAAGTAGATAGAACTGCAGAGTATTATATTATATGAAGTAACTTAGGCTCAAAAATATAAGCATAACATTTTTTTTCATATGTGAGTCCTGGTTTCTTTTTTTATATGTGAACTTAAATAGGAAAAAAGGGCTCCATGAGATAAGATTAAAGATTATTTAAAATGTGAAGGGGGGATGATAGAAAATGTGATATTAAACTGGAAGGTAATATCAATTGAGCAGAAATATTTGGGAAAAATACTTAAAGAAATATCAGGGAGAAGGATTCATGGACTTTGGAAATAGGAGACAGTAATTGGATCAACAAAACCCAATGATATAATAGTATAATCTTACATATTTTTATATCTTACTCTTATATCTTAATTTTTCTACTTTTCTTTGTTTATTTTAAAATGTCTTTAGTCATTTAAATTTATCATTTAGTTTCCAATGATATGAACTCTCATAATGCTTTCTCCTTTTGTTGTTTTCAAACTTTATTCCATTGTGACAATTTAATATTCTTGAAATTTTTGGAACTAGTACAGTGTATCACAATGTAAATTCTGTAGAATGTACACTAGACAAAAGGTGTATTCTGTTGTTCTTACTTTATGAATGAAACCAAGGTTGTGGAAAGGAACACCTATCTTCTTGCCCAAACATTCCCTAAAACTATCGTCACTGCATTGGGCTGGGAAAAAGCATAAGAGTGATTTGTGGCCTTGAATTCCCTGCCTGCCAAGTCCTTCTAAAGCACATTCAATGGAAGAAAACTGCATGATCTACCCTGCACTCTATTTTCCATTGCATAATTCTGTCTGCCTTCCTGGAGGTCCAAGTAAGATGTTGCCCCAAGTGCTTGCCTGTTAAAAACCATTTGGAGAGGTAGTTGGTTCTTTGTGGTCATACCTTGCAATAACATAGTACTAAAGGTAACATTTTCACATGGGGCATGGAATGTTCATTGGAGGCAAATCACATCCCAAAGAATAATTTTGATGAGTTTTAATTTCCTTTTCATTTACTGTTCACCCTTAAGACAATAAAGAGTTTAAAATGATTTTGAAGTTCTGATTTTGTTTGAGAAAAAACATACTTATTTCATCACAGTATTTTTAGAAGTGCTGAGTGAGGAGCATCACCTTAGTATAATTTGTTGCAGGATCTGACGAGAAGATGATAATACCAAAATGACTAAAATGGTCGTTCTTAGAAATCAAAGCAAGAATAAATAATGTATAGAATATCTCTTAAAATGGCATATGAGAAAAAAGACTACATGCATGATAAAAAAGGAAATGTAATAGTAGTGGCTGTTGCACTTTAGTTTAAAAGAGGAATATGATATTTTCTAAGATAAGAAAGAAGTTATTAAAGCATATAAGGCAGAAAAATATGAGAAGATGGGCCAAGATTAAAACCATAAGTACTTTGCTATTTTTGAAGTATTAAAATACAATAAATCTAGTAGCAATATCTTTATTAATGAGGTAGGCAATGACTATTAGAATATTAGAGAATTTTCATATTTTCCAAAAGGTAAAAAGGCCTACTGAATTAAGTATGTGATTTATATATTTGAGATTAGCATTTTAAAATTATCTATTTAGCTGCATTATAGAAAGTTTAGGATTGCTATCAATTGCACATTAGATGTTGTTTTAAAAAGGATATTGAATTTGTTCTATAAAAATGGCTTACATTTATATATTACATTTTAATTACTGTTTCCCATTTTTTTCTGAAATCTAAATATATCCTGTCCATATCTTATATTCTTTCAATTCCCTTTGTCTATGAACTTCCCAGAGACTTAAAGGGAATACTGTAAATATCACCTTTAATGTTGAACACTGAAACATCACTTTTTCTGAAAACCTTGAACAGCCATCCATCTTTGAATTTACCATCATTCATTGAGGAGAAGCATCTCTGATAAAGGCTGAGAATTGCATTTGTTTATGGGCATAAACATAGATACTTAGAAAGTATTTTTTTTCCATGACAATTTTGCTGCCAAATCGTTACTTCTATCCAAGGGCCTAAGACTGCCTCAGCCTTTTAGCTTTTGATTGAGTTCATGTCATCAAGAATGTTATCTTGTGAAGTAGGTCTCATATGGAATTAAAGAGTGGTTGGTTACTCCCATGATAGCTATGTCACTATTGCTCCAGTGGATACATCTTCCCTGACATATTGGGATTGCAGTTTGAAGCATTTACATATGGGTGAGTGTGGGAACTAAAAGGGGCAGGGGAAAGGGGGGAGCAAAAATAGCTGACTTCCAGCCAGAATTCCTCCTATGCTCTGGGTAGGTGGACGCAGGAGGGCTGCCAGACACATTCCACTTGGCCCCCGGTGGGCATATAAGTCACTGACCCTACTCCATGGGGGGTGGACAAGGGGCAGCCCCAAACTGGGGCCCTCAGGGTGACATCCTGTAGCCCTTGGGTTACTGGAGAGAGGGCAGAGGGAGAGAGGTTCCCACACAGGCAAGAGTAAGTGCAGCGGGCCTTGATGAACAGAGATAGTTTATGGTTTTAGAGCTTTATTGTAGAAAGGCTGGGAGTGGGGAGAGGAAAAGGTAGGAGAGAGACTGACCATGGCCAAGAGGAGAGAAACAGAAAAAAAAAGAGAAAGAGAAAAGGCTTGAAAGTAAGAAAGAGAGAGTAAAAGGGAGTAAGAGAGTGAGAAGAGAGGATGAGGAGAGCAGAGGGGAAAGGAGAGGAGAGAGTAAGAGGAGTAAGAACAAGAGAGTGAGGAGGGGCCAAACAGCCCCTCTTATAGTATGCTGTTATCTTTACTGTTGCTAGGTAACTGAGGATGAGTGTAGCCTGAAGGTCAGAAGCTTGGGACATTGCCTATGTGACTATTAACCATGCTTCTCTTGTGGGGGGTTTGGGGAGTGGTAACTTCGACAAGAGCCAGAGTTCCAGGAGATATAAGAGAGCTCCTTCTGTCCCATGTAGGTGAATTATCACCACTGGGTCACAAGGTTCTACTTCAGCTCTACTGGAGAGCAGAATATCTGTGCATAGCCCAATGCTCCACAAGTGAGATCATTACCTGTTCTTCACCAAGGGCCAGAATAGCAACCTTAAGCACTATGAAAACTAATTACAGAGAGAAGCTTCTAACTCTGCTCAAGCATGTTTTCCCTGTCTTGTAATCAAGTTGTGTATTATCTTCCTCCATAGAAGTATATCAGCAAGTTTGGTGGAAAACAGGGAATAGAGAAAGAGCCTATATTTTGAAGGGGGCTTCTAGCCCCTCCCTGATGTATGTGAACAAACATGTCATTAATCATTAACATTTTATTGTTTATGTTTTCTTCTTATTCTTGATTTCATAATTAATATCTTATAAATCTCTATGAGTTAAACAACCAATATAAATTCCTGGATTTTAACAATGTCTGCAAAATGCTATTGAGTAGAAGTTTTATATGAAAGAAAGTCTTTCTGAAACAGTATTCATAGTAAACAAATGATATTAAAATTCAGAAGGCCTACAGTTTACTTAAAATTTACTGCTATATCTTAGAGAGAGTAAGAATATTTCAGGCTACTACATCCCATTTTAATAAACCTTATAATAAAAAAATTTACATTGTACTGGCTCATGTGCTCAAATATCTAAAAGAATTATCTATTCTATTTTTTTTTATCAAACAGTACAACCCCCTAGTCACATGGAAAGACAGAAATACTAAAGTGACTCTGTGTGCTGCCTAGAATTATTTTAGGAAAAATAAAAATCTTAAAGATGTTGGCAAAAATAAGGGATTTTTTTTCAACTTTTATTAGATATTTTCTTCATTTACATTTCAAGTGTTATACAGAAAGTTCCCTATACCCTCCCCCCTCCTGGCCCTGCTCCCCTACCCATCCGCTCCCACTTCTTGGCCCTGGCGTTCCCCTGTATTGGGGCATATAAAGTCTGCATGACCAAGGGGCCTCTCTTCCCAATGATGGCCAACTAAGCCATCCTCTTCTATATATGCAGCTAGAGACATGAGGTCAGGGGGTACTAGTTAGTTCATGGTTATTCTTCCACCTAGAGGGTTGAAGACCAAAAATAAGGGATTTTTTAATTTTTTTTTCTTTACCTTTTTCAAACTATATTTTATTGGGAAAAGTATGTATTTTACAAATAAGAGATATGTGACATATGAAAAACTAAGGCAATAATTGTACATAAATGATGGCACAGTCATTTGTAGGGGACAAACAATCCCCTGTGTATTGGCTGCCTTAGAATGTATGACATTTTCTTTTTGCCTTAGAGCCTTAGTGGATCATGAATTATTTATTATATCTCATTCTAGTGTGAAATTAAAGTTGTAGTTAACTATAGTCACACAAATAAAGTTCTCCCAAGATTAGAATGTATGTAATATAAATGTTAGAATCAGAAGCTATGACTAGATGGACAAGACCTGAACAAGAACAAGATAACTGGATCTCAACATCTATATTCACTCCATACCTGGCTTTTCTTTAGCATGATTATGAAAATACATTCATAAATATTGACTGGACACACAGTATTAGTCACCTGGTGTTAGGAATAAGAAGCTTCAGAACAAGACTAAATTCTGCTGCTAGAACTGGCTCTATTACATTATCACCAGCTTTCTATTTTCCAACTACTTACTGAAACCTGTTCTGTAGATTGACCTTGAATTTGGAGACCTGAATGCCTTAGTCTCCTGAATGCGTGTACTTCAATGCCTGGACCTAATTTTTTCTCTAGTTGGAACTTGCTCTGTCCCAGGCTATCCTTGAACTCAGAGATCTGCTTGCTTTTGTCTTCTGTTATTAAAGGCCTGTACCACCATGTGTGGGCCTAACATTTTCATGCCTCAAGATCTGGATCAAAAGCCTGTGTCTTTCAACCTCATGATCTGAATCACAGGCATGTCCTCCATTTCTGGAGGGTAGTTCATTCCAGGTTAAAAGTCCAAATGAAAACAATGACCAGGTCATAAAAATGCCTATATATAACTATCACTTGCTCAACTGCAAACACATAAATAACTTAGCTAGGTGGGATCTTGCTCTGAGGTCACCACTCTCTTAATCTGTTTCTTTCCTCAAACACAAGATTTAGCTCCATCACACTTCCTGGTTCTCTTTTATTACTTGAACCATACATTTTCATATTTTTCCTTTCTAATCTTGCTATCCTTCATCAAAATGTTCTTCATGAAAGTAGACCATAGCACAGAGTCTAATTGGAGGTTCATTGAGAACTTCTTTGTCAATACAATTAATTTGAATCTCTTTAGAGTACCTTCAGGCAATCATTTTTGACCAGAGCCAAAAGCAGCCACATTCTTCATCAAAATATCACAAGAACAGTCTCTAGGCATCATACTAAAATTGTTCTCTGAAATATCTAGAGCCAGTCTTCCACAGTAGAAATCACTCCCGTCCTTCCATATTCCTAGAGGATTGCCCATTAAGTCCCACTTAAAGCACTTCTTTCCAAATCCCCCAGATACATATTATTCCAAACAAAAGTATGGTCAGGATTATCACAGCAATGTCATACCTGGAACCAACTACTGTCTTAGGGTTTCCATTTCTGTGAAGAGCCACCATGACCAAGGTAACCCTTATAAAAGGCACCATTTAATTGGGGCTGGCTTATAGGTTCAGAGGTTCAGTCTGATTATCATTGAGGTGGAAAGCATGGCAATGTCCAGGGTGACATGGTGCTGGAGAAGGAGATGAGAGTTCTACATCTTAGTCCAAGGCAGCCAGAAGAGTCTGCTTTTTTAGGATTCTGGAAGGAGGTTCTATTCTGCGTAAGGTGGAGCCTATGCATAGGAGCTAAAAGCCAGCTTATCCAGTGACTCATTTCTTCCAACAAGACCTTGCATCCTAATGCTGCCATTTCCCATGAGACAAGCTTATTCAAACCACCACAATATCCATAATCAGATTTAGTCATTTTATTTTCTTTTGAAGAGAAGCACTAGTAGAGAAAGGACTGGTATTCTATAATCAAGAAAGATCATACATATCAACCTATTTGTAAATAAAAAAATAAAAGAAATTTTGATAAAATCAGATCTGAGATATTCATAACCACTAGAGGATTTCTATAGAGGACAATTGTAGGAATGTTTAGACTTGAAGAGAAGGTTAAACATGTTCTTGAAGGCATAAAGAAAAAATAAGCATCTAACAATACCAAATCAGAAAGGTACAATAAAACACAGCAAGCACAATAAGAAAATGGTGATTAATATAAATAGTTTAATAATATCTTTTAACATCAACTTTCCAATAAAGAGACACTTTTTAACCATTTGGATCAGACAAAATAAGCTATCCTTTTGCTGCCTCCAAGAAATGTACTTTATGGTCAATAATAGATGCTCATTTAGGGTAAAAGGATAGAAAAAGTTATCTGAAGCAAGTGGGACTTAAAACAAGTAAGAGTAGCTATTCTAAAATATGAAACATTAGATTTCATATGAAAACTAATCAGAAGAGATAAGAAAAGACACATTATACACATAAAGAAAAAGTTCAATAACATGATAATATAATCCTAAACAAAATAGCACCAAGCATAGAAGAACTAGCTTCATAAAATATACAGTGTTAGATATCAAACAACAGATCATCTCCAAAACAGTGATAGTGAATTTTCATACCCAAGTCTAACCAGTAGACACGATATCAGCAAACAAACAAACAAACAAGAATAACAAAAAACCCAAACAACCCCACAAAAATGAATAGAAACACTGAATTTAATAAAATTGCCTTTACACAGATATGAATACATTGTTCTATCTTTTAGTATCACTGTTTGGTCATTTTGTAGTAACTTCTCTGCAACTTTTAAATGATATCTTTATTTTGAAGATACATACATGTGTGTGTATGTGTATGTGTATATATGTTATAGAGTATTTTTAGTTTTAATAACACTAAATATTTGTTTCTGCCAGTCTTGTTTTATGAAGGAAACTACTTAACTTTTAGCCCTGAGGATATTAGTTTAATATTTGGTTTTAGTTTTATTTAATCTCCATTGTCAATACTTTGTATTTCTTCCAAATCCTTTTAAGATAGTCATAAAAATACTTTAGTATTTTCTGTTTGCATTTACTGTTGTATAACAAAACTATTTTTGTTTTTCTCTACTACAGTTCATTGTATGGCATTCACAATTTTATTTTTAACACAGTATACATTCTATCTTCATTTAAATGTATGCATATAAATTACAGTTTTATAGGTTTTAAGTTAGTATATTACATTTTATCTTTCTTTTTGTCACATTAATTTGATGCATACTAGACTTAGTCAAAAACAGTTTCCTTCTTAAGCATTTTTTCTCTCTTTTATGTTTTCTGAGTTTTATCTTCCCAGTTCTAGCCAAGGTTGCTTACAAAGAAGATGACAAACTTGGGAAATGCAAATCAAATATTGGGCTGTGAAAAGTGTTACGCTTAACTTTTTCCTTATATTGGGACCCTTTAAGCCATAATAGAGGAGAAATTCTTTTGTTAACAACTTGTGTATATGTATATGACAGATTAAGACCAACATTTCCCCAACTCTTTTACATTTTAGTTCTGTGGGCCTTGCTCTTCTTACAAATAATATATTTCTCTTTTTTCCCAAATATTTTATTTAGCAAAGGAACATTTCAGTATACTCCTTGATCAGTGTTATCTTGGAAGCTATACTGCAGACTTTCTATGAATCACTTGTTTTATATGTATGGATGTTTCACCTGTATGCATGTCTGTCCAACATATTTTTGTAGTACTGGAGGAGGCTAGCATTGTGTGGCTTTCTCAAATCGCATTCAAGGTTAATCACCACAAGGAGACTTATTTATCATTTAAAGCTATTGGGCTTTGGGGGGGGGGCAGTCTCTTAGCTAGCCCTTCTAATTTAACTGGATGGATTCTCCATTATGTCTCTGCACATTTTTCTCACTGTTTGAGAAAACTGGTAATGGGCCATAGAAATGACAATACCAAAATCTTGCCAGCACTTAACTTTTTACCCGTACAGCAATCAAAAATTGAAAATACAGGGGCACACATTCATACAATGTAAGGGAAAGACACGCCAACAGGCTAGAAGCTGTAAATCCCCATGAATCTGGAGTTATAAACGTTCCTGAGCCATCATGTGGGTATTGCTAATTAAGCCTTGGTCCTCTTAATAATGAGCCACCTCTCCACACTAAGGACAGAGTCTATTTTCCTTTATCCTGCCTTTCAAATCTTATCTTCCCACTATTTCTCTTTAACTGCTTTGAAAAAAAACCATATATATTTACTTTCATAATTTTATGTTAATGTCATGATGCTAAATTTATCTCTCATTATATATTTAGATATTCAACATCTATCACCATCGTATTGTTTTCATCCTTGCAGGTCTTGTCTTAAATGATCATAAGTATTTCACAATGTCAAACATTTCATATTTTATACATGATATTATATCTTTTCTTTGCATTTTGTATATTTTTAGCTAAAACTGCCACAGCATTATACATACAATTGCTAAAACAGGCTAAGTGATCAGGTGCCATTTGAGATTAATAGTTACATAATATTTTCCAGATATGTTAAGTACATTCATAGAGTCTGTCACGGAACAAGATTTTATAACTGCAAGATTTACCAGTATAATTTGCTCTTTTCCTGAAATGGAATACCAGAACTTAAAAGATAATTTTATATATGTTCAAGGTCTTTGTTATGAGGAGAAATTACCAAGATAGCCTAACAAGATGTATACAAGATCTTGTACATCACTATTTAAATTAAATAATTTTGATTTTCATTCATAGACACTGAAATAATTTTCAATGAAGAATAAAGGAGGATATGGAACAAATCCATATTTTCAACACTAGTAACAGATGGCCAGAGCATGTGCTATGATTCCCCAGCCTGAGGGTTTGTACTTTCTAACCCTGCCAGTGAACCACCATGTCATAATTAATATTCAGCCATCAAAGGTATTTTCCAGTTTCTGTTTATGAGTCTCGGCATATGCAAAGACTCTTCTTTTAATGCCTCTGACTCATTTACATCTTTTCTCATATCTAACCACAACCAAGAATTTTAATTTTCTTGTCATGAAATGAGTGTTACCAACTTGTTAAACTTTTATGTTGGCCTGACTACTAAGGCAGTAAGCTGTGGAACATTCTTAAAAGTCTGGATTTGTTTATTTTACCTGAAGACCCTGGACTTACTTAGAAAAAATAATCTGTATTCTTGCCAAGGTTAGCATGAAACTGTTTCTGAATGTCTAAGCAGTGCCATCACTGTACTTGAGAACAAACACCTGCTATGGTGTCATCACCAATAACCTCTTCTCTTCTGCCCTCTTGCCATTTCCTGGAGACATATCCTTTATTCTTTTGAGTACTAAAGATTCACAGGATTGTTTTCCGTGTAGAATTACACGATTTAGAATATTTTGTGTTCTTTCTAAAATGTTAGTGTCTCAGCAGTTACATATATCATGTTCTTCTATGGCATGCATGATCTCTTAGTATCAGAATTATGTATTTTGATATTTACCTTACTTGAGCTATTCCCTTGGCAAAGAAGAATTTTATGAGTATCATATGCAAATTGATGGCAAATTATTAACACCACATAATTGCTCCCTTTCTCTTTTATATGGTGAAAAGTTTAATTAATAGTCCATTCTTTCAGGAAATTTCATGAGTGTAATATAGTATTGTACACTGTATTCACCCAAGCTGTGAGTATATTGATCTTGCATAACTGAAATACTAGACTTTAAGAAATACATGAACTATTTATCTATAGTAATCTTCAATTTCCATTGTTTAAGAAACAATGCTTAATATATTTCCAGTAGTCATTAACACCTAGATATTTTTTCCTTGGCTTTATCAGAATTAACAATGTACACTGGTATGCTTGGATTAAAATTGAGTATGTGAGGATCAGTTATTTTTATTCTTCATGTAAGGATAATTTTAGCTTCCCTAACCATATGAGTCAGGCTTGTTTCTGCCAAAAGGCAGAACACAGAAGAAGTGATTTAATGAATAAGAAATCAATGAAGGGATATCTACAAAAG
>LR749493.1:1933491-1966535 GCA_902729485.2 Mus minutoides
CATATATATATATATATATATATATATATATATATATATATATATATATATATATAATTTGTTTACTAGGACTAGTGACAAAAGATGTATAAGAATGCAATCTTTGCCAGGCTACAGACATATACATATAGGCAGGGATGACAAAATATCATGAGGTCCCTTTCCTTTGGCTTCCCATTTTTTGTACCTTTAATTATTAAAATTCAGAAAGGGCCCTGATATAGCTATCTCGTGTGAGACTATGCAAGTGCCTGGCAAACACAGAAGTGGGTGCTCACAGTCAGCTATTAGATGGAACACAGAGTTCCCAATGGAGGAGCTAGAGAAAGTACCCACGGAGCTGAAGGGGTCTCCAACCCTATAGGTGAAAGAACAATATGAACTAACTAGTACCCCCAGAGTTCTTGTCTCTAGCTGCCTATTTAGCAGAAGATGGCCTAGTTAGCCATCATTGGTAAGAGAGGCCCCTTGGTGTTGCAAACTTTATATGCCCCAGTACAGGGGAATGCCAGGGACAAGATGTGGGAAAGGGTGGGTAGGGCAGCAAGGAGGGGGATGGGGGAGGGTATAGGGGATTTTCGAGATAGCATTTGAAATGTAAATGAAGAAAATATCTAATAAAAATTGTAAAAAAAATTATTAAAATTCAGCTGGTATCTACTTAAACTCCAGAAAGTACCTTCAGTGCCTCCATTGTAAGGCAGAAAATAGGGAAAATTGGTGCAAACAATAGAACAACTAACCCATTGACCAACATCAGTCTTTGTCCGACTGTTCAGGTAGGTTACCACCAAACTCAATTGTGTGCCTATCTATACTTTAGTTGCAAAATTAGCAATGTAAAGTGACCGTTGTGGCTATTTTTATAGGCTATATGCAATAGTAAATAAATTCACATCATGATATGGAAAATTATTAAAATATACTGCTTTATTGATAGCCTAGAATGAACATTAAGGCTGAGTTGGCCTTCTTACATGTATTTTGTATTTATTGAATTTCTAAGGACTAAACTCAGGAGCTTGAATATGGGAAATCAGCTTCCTACAATTAAACTATGTTTCCAGGCCCTATATCCTTCTGTAGATTTCTCCTTCTATTTTAAAATTAAAATATAGATCCAGCGTAAAAGTAGGCCCCAAGGCCTGATACTATTACTGACCCCTGTGGTTAAATTAGGAGAAAACTGGAAGAAGCCGAGGAGGGAGACCCTATAGGACGACCAGCAGTCTCAAATAGCCTGGACCCCCTCCCCAAGATCTTTCAGATGCTGGCCCACCAACCAGACAGCATACACCAGCTGATATGAGGCCCTGAAAACATATACAGCAGAGGACTTCTGGGTCTGGGTTCAGTCAGAGAAGATATACCTAACCCTCAAGAGACTGGAGGCTCCAGGAAGTTTAGAGGTCTGGTGGGGTGGGTGGGGGTAAGAACGTCCTTGTGCAGACAACAGGGTGGAGAGAAGATATTGGATGGGGACCAGTCTGACTGACGGTAGACCGGGAGGGGAATAAAATCTGGAGTGTAAAAAAAAAAAAAAAAAAAAATTAAAAAAAATTTAAAAAAAAAAAAAAAGAATGAATATATATATATATATATATATATATATATATATATATATATATATATATATATATATATATATCAAGTTTCTTCTTCCAGGTCCTCTCTTCATTTCCTTACATAAATGAAAGAGATAAGCCAGGCATGGTGGTGCAAGACTTTAATTCCAGCACTCAGGACGCAGAGGCAGGAGGATCTCTGAGTTTGAGGCCAGTCCAGTCTACAGAGTGAGTTCCAGGACAGCCATGGCTACACAGAGAAACCCTGTCTCAGAAAAAAAAATCAGCCAGCTAAGTGCATTTAACATGGCTTGTAAATACAATTTTCGGGCACTTTTTATTAGATAACCAATTAGTTTATCCCTGCAAAAAGCTACTTTTAAGTAGTCATATGTTACCTGTAGAACTTTATCTATCTATCCCATAAAAATCTCCCCATTTCACATTAATATGTCATTGCTCAGCTATTGTTTAGGTGACCATATTGTTGAGAAAACATGGTGAAGACTATCAGTTCTAGCAGATACAATTTCACAGCCTGTTTCCTGATCCTCTGACTCTTACCATCCATCCTTTTATCTTCCTTTACATGATGTTCCTCAGCTTTAGGTATGAGTTGTGTTGTAGATCTATCTATGTGAGTTGGGCTCTCCAAGATCCATTGATCCTTATAACCTATTATGGCTTTCTGTAATGTTGTAAGTAAAGGCCTGATTTATGAACATTGATAGTTAGTTATATTATTTGTAGATTCAACATTTAGAATTCAGTTAGGAATTATGGCTGCTTGCTAAATTGATGGCCATAGGTCTACTCTAAATCTGTGACACCAATAGACTCAGGAGTTTGGTTAGGCTTCTAGTAACAAACATGATTTCCTTCCTAACTGAACGGGCCCTACCTCTGATAAGATAACTGTTCTTTAACACCAAGACATATGTGAAACTATTTCAGATCAGGATTATCTTGCTGTAGTAATCATTGTTACTATTCATTGACATAATTAGCTGGATAAGATTATTGGTTGCTTCCCTGCCTTGGATGCTTATATAAATATTAGGCTGCAGGAAGGAAGCTTTCAGGTTAGATCCAGCAGGTATTTTCAATCATACATGTGAAGTGTACATTGTCTTAAACAATAGAAATATATTCAACTTTTGAGATGCAATCAAGTGAAACAGAAATAGCTCATACTGTTTTGGGACTCATTTTAATGACCCTGAGCAGCAACTCTAGCAGTGGATTCTCATGCTTGCTGCCGTAAATATTGATAGTTTATGGCTCATTTATTAGAGCATTGTGAGCACAAATGGTATATATAAGGTAAATATAAGGTAAATAAATTTCTGGTTTTTATTTTTTTTTCTTCACCTTAACTTTCCATCATTTATAAAAAAATAAATCTATTTTAATTTTAATATACAATGTATCCTGGTTATAGTGTCTCATCCCTCTACTCCTCCCAGTTCCTCTTCACTTGTCCTCCCATCAAGAGCCACTCCATTTCTATCTCTATCTCTCATTAAAAAAATAAAACAGACTTCTAAGAGATAACAACAAAACATTTTATATATATATATATATATATATATATATATATATATATATATATATATTAAGATGCAGCATTTGCTTGCCTAGACAAAAATATACTCTGTGTGTCTGTGTGTCTGTGTGTGTGTGTGTGTCTGTGTTTGTGTCTGTGTCTGTGTGTGTGTCTGTGTGTGTGTCTGTGTGTGTTTTTGTGTGTGTTTCTGTGTGTGTGTGTATACTCATGTATTTTGTATAATATTTAAGTAAATATAAAAATAGAACAAGCTCTGAGGTTTATTAAACAACCATAATAATATTGCTACTTCTTACCTCCTATCCTTATATATTGAATTTATAAACACCTCCACAATTAAAGCTACCACCCTGTATATTTTTTTATTTCTTCCTTCATATCAACTAAATGCTACTGTTTGTTTTTGTTTGTCTAGCTCCACCCTAATGTTTCCTATACTTTCCTGATATATGTGCTTAGTTCAAATTATATACTCATATCTGAAGGTTTGGCGCTGGGAACTACCGATAAGAGGCAATGTACAGTTTTTTTTTTTCCAGTAGGTAGGGCAATATTAGGGTTCCTGCCTCTGTAGAATCTTTGCTAGGTCCATCAATGTACCTGAAATTTTTGTGTTTCATTGTTCTTTAAATCTTTATAACATTTTTACCAATCCTAAATCTGATATGGGACTAATACCCAATATATACAAAGAGCTCAAGAAGCTGGACTCCAGAAAATCAAATAACCTCATAAAAATGGGGTATACAGCTAAACAAAGAATTCTCAACTGAGGAATACCGAATGGCTGAGAAACACCTGAAAAAATGTTCAACATCCTTAATCATCAGGGAAATGCAGATCAAAACAACCCTGAGATTCCAACTCACACCACTCAGAATGGCTAAGATCAAAAATTCAGGTGACAGCAGATACTGGCAAGGATGTGGAGAATGAGGAACACTCCTTCATTGCTGGTGGGATTGCAAGCTTACACAACCACTCTGGAAGTCAGTCTGGTGGTTCCTCAGAAAATTGGACATAGTACTACCTGAGATCCAGCATATACCTGAGATCCTTGGCATATACCCAGAAAATGTTCCAACTGGTAATAAGAACACATGCTCCACAATGTTCATAGCAGCCTTATTTATAATATCCAGAAGCTGGAAAGAACCCAGATGTCCCTCAACAGAGGAATGGATGCAGAATATGTGGTTCATTTACACAATGAAGTACTACTCTGCTATTAAAAACAATAAATTTATGAAATTCTTGGGCAAATGGATGGATCTGGAGGATATCATCCTTAGTGAGGTAACCCAATCACAAAAGCAGTTACTTGATATGCATTCACTGATGAGCAGATATTAGCACAGAATCTTAGAATACCCAAGATACAATTTGCAAAACACAAGAAAATCAAGAAGAAGGAAGACCAACGTGTGGATACTTCATTCCTCCTTAGAATCGGGAACAAAACACCCATGAAAGGAGTTACAGAGACAAAGTTTGGAGCTAAGATGAAAGGATGGACTAACCAGAAGCTACCCCACCAGGGGATCCATCCCATAATCAGTCACTAAACCCAGACACTATTGCAAATGCCAGGAAGAGTTTGCTGAAGGGACCCTGATATAGCTGTCTCATATGAGGTTATGCCAGTGCCTGGAAAATACAGAAGTGGATGCTCACAGTCATCTATATGATGGAACACAGGGCCCCCAATGGAGAAGCTAGAGAAAGTACCCAAGGAGCTGAAGGGGTCTGAAACCCTATAGGTAGAACAACAATATGAACTAACCAGAACCCCCAGAACTAGTGTCTCTAGCTACATATGTAGCAGAAGATGGCCTAGTCAGCCATCATTGGGAAGAGAGGCCCCTTGGTATTGCAAACTTTATATGCCCCAGTACAGAGTAATGCCGTGGCCAAGAAGTCAGTGTGTGGGTAAGGGAGCAGGCCAGGGGTAGGGTAGAGGGAACTTTTGGGATAGCATTTGAAATGTGAATTAGGAAAATATCTAATTTTTTAAAAAGTGAAAAAAATACCATATAAAATCAGGTAATAAACCAGATTTGCCCCCCCCCAAAAGAAAACAACTTTATATCATTCCATTGTGTATCTGTGCAGTATTTTTCATCTATTCATCTATTGGAAGATATTTATATTATTTACATTTTCTTGCTTTTGTAAAGAGCATGATAATGAGCATTGTTAAGCAAGTGACTGTTGAGTAGGACACTGGGTCCTTTGGGCATATGCCGAAGCGTGGTATAACTGGAACACATAGAATATTTATATTTGGCTTTTGGGGAATTTCCTGTATTTGTTTCCAGGGTAGCTGTACCAATATGCATTCTAACCCCCAGTAAATGATTGTTCTTTTCCCACATTTAAGAAATCTATCCAATGCAAAACTCTTGATGTAAAGTCTTTAAAATACTTACTTGTATATATTATTCTTTCTATATAATACATCTCTCCATGTGTTAAATTTGTGCCACACATTCTGGTAGCAGTCTACATAAAGGATGTTGAAAATAGAAGCTTTTGCTTTCTGCATCTTTGCCCTGATTATCACTGTCAAATACATAGATCAAATACATTGGGTAATGAAAATAGTTACAGGTTTTTTTTAGTCAGGATTCTCTAGAGGTACAGAACACATAGAACACATAGGTAGGGCAGCCACTGGTTGAATCTAGATTTTTTAGAGTCCATTGCAGGGTTTAGTAGATTTAGTTTAATAATGGTTATTTACTGAGGAAAATTCCAAGAATGTAATAGGCCCAGGAGCTGGGTAACTAGCTGGTCTTCAGTATATGTAGGAATCCTGAAGTACACTCTATGGAAGGAATTTTCAGTAGCAGGATCTATGTATTTGACAGTGATAATCAGGGCAAAGATGCAGAAAGCAAAAGCTTCTATTTTCAACATCCTTTATGTAGACTGCTACCAGAATGTGTGGCCCAAATTTAAGGGGGATCTTATTACCTCAAATGATCTTCCTTCTGCCTCAGCTCCAAACTTTGTCTCTGTAACTCCTTCCATGGGTATTTTATTCCCCATTCTAAGGAGGAATGAAGTATCCACATTTTGGTCTTCCTTCTTCTTCAGTTTCATGTATTTTCCAAATTTGTATCTTGGGTATTCTAAGTTTCTGGGCTAATATCCACTTATCAGTGAATGCATATCATGTGAATTCTTTTGTGATTGGGTTACCTCACTCAGGATGACATCCTCCAAATCCATCCATTTGCTTAAGAATTTCATAAATTCATTGTTTTAAGCCCTATAGGAGGAACAAAAATATGAACTAACCAGTACCCCCAGAGCTCGTGTCTCTAGCTGCATATGTAGCAGAAGATGGCCTAGTGGGCCATCACTGGGAGGAGAGGCCCTTGGTCTTGTGAAGATTATATGTCCCAGTACAGGGGAATGCCAGGGCCAGGAGGCAGGAGTGTGTGAGTTGGGGAGCAGGGTAGGGGGAGGGTATAGAGGACTTTAAGGATAGCATTTGAAATGTAAATGAAGAAAATATCTAATAAAAAAATACCCTGTAATAAAAAAAGTGAGTATATACTGGGCATGCCTTTTGGGGTCTGGGTTAGCTTACTCAGGATGGTATATTCTAGTTACATCCATTTGTCTGAAAATGGACATTCCATCAATTCATGATATCTTTGGTTTTTAACAACTGAGTAGTATTCCACTGTGCAGATATACCACATTTTATGTATCAATTCTTCATTTGAGAGGTATCTAGTTTGTTTCTAGTTTCTGGCTTTACAAATAAACCTGCTGGGAGCATAGCTGAGCAAGTGTCCTTGCGGGATGTTAGAGCATCTTTTGGGTATATGCCCAGGAATGGTATAAATGGGTCTTGAGATAGAACTATTCCCAATCTTCCGAGAAACCGCCAAATTAATATTCAGAATGGTTGTACATGTTGCACTACCACCAGAATTGGAGGAGTATTCCCCGTGGGACCTATCTTTTCAAAAGTCAGTTCAGGCTACTGCTAATTTTATTCTGAGGATATGCAACTTAGGCATTCTCCGATAAGATAAATTTGTTAGAGTTCTAATTTTTTTACAGTTCAAAATTGAAAAATTTGAACTTTTATTCATGTTTTAACAACCCAGTATATTTTCTTAGGGACTATGAATTAACAAGATCTCTTCATTTTCTGTTTACCCACATCCTTGTATGTAATTACAGCAATGGAATATTGTTTAAAATAATGTTAGTAATTCATGTAGATCAGAGTTTAAAATCAGATCATATTTCTTTTGGTAGATCTGATTTTATGCATTCCTGGGCATAAAAGTTTAAGGGCTAAAAACATAACACAGAATTTTATAAGTATGGAGGCCACAAAGAGACACTTAAAAATTCTCACTGAGTGCAGTAGCCCAAGAAAGTGCTATTCTCCTTGCAATAAAGAGAACGTGGAAAATTTTTATAACTATTGTCAATGGTAATAGCTTTTATGTGATTTATTCACTGAAATTATAGGTGGAATCTGTAAAGTCACTGACAAATTAAGTCTGGAATGGCCAAAAGAAACTGTAGAGATTGGCTAAGCCTTTATGTCCCAGGGGACAATACGTGATGCGCACAATATTTCTTTTTAATGAAAGGAGTACACTCTAAGAAAATGAGTAAAAACAAAAAAAATATGAAGTCAGACAAAAAGGGAAAGTAAAATGTGTCCTTAATCAATACTAAATGTAATCAGTTTACTCGATTTTTTTTCAGAAAGCTAAAAACATTTTTTAAAGATAAGTACAACTCAGAGAGGAAAACAAAAATTTATATGCAAGATTGAATTTCTCTTTGATGAACAATTCAGCTTTGAGTGTTTAATTCTCACACTTTGATAGTGCATATGTTGATCCAAGCTTCATAGTCAAGAAACCTTAGCAAACAAAATCCAAGATGTAGAATATAAATGAGGTAAAATATATTCAAATCATGCTTGAAATTAGTTACTTTAGACCTATTGTGTGAGAATGCCTGCTCAGAGGCTCAGATGAAAGCTATAGCCAGAAAAAAAGTAGAAACTAGGAACACATTGTGACAGGAATCGCAATTATATTTCAAACATCACCATAGTCGTATGAGCCTCAAATGATAAAAGGGGTCACTCTGAGGAACAAACCTTTCCATTGAAAATGGAGCTCATAATAAAGCTCCAAGGTATCCTGAAACATATAGTACTGAACAAAAGATATTCAATAAAGCAAAGGAGCAGTAAAATTAAATATTCACAAAAGAAAAAATTTGGAAACAATAGACAATAACGAAAATTATACTCAATTGTATATTTAGCTACAATATACAATTTTATATTTAGTCAAAAATACAACTATAAAATTATATATTTAGTCCAAAATTATACTTAGTATATTTAGTACAATCCAGATTTCTTAAACCTGCTATATAGGTAGTAAAATAAATGTGATTTATACCATTTAAATGGTTGAAAAATTTACAATAATATTTTTGATATATAAAATGTCCATAAAATTCAGATTTTTAGGGTCTGAAATATACAGGATACTTAACTTTAGTAATGGTTTTTAAATATTACACGTGACTGTTTTGTATTAGAAATGTGCAGCTCAGTAGATATAATATAGTCTGTATAGCTTACAAAGTCTAACATGTTTATTAACCATACCAGTACAGAAAAATTTGCTGCTTCATTATCTAAGTATAAAGGTTGAAATTAAACCCATATGCAAGAAAATTTAATTATGCAACACACGGATGTATAATAAAATGCAAAAGTATCAGATTTTTTCAATAAATGTTAGAAGCTGTTCACAAAGGATAAAACTACAATAAATGCATAATAAAATGTTAAAATATTAGATTTTTTCAATAAATGTTAGAAGCTGTTCATAGAGGCATAAACCTGCAATGTAAGCAAGTTGCCATCTTTTGTTACACAGCAAGTTTCAAAACAAGGTTGGGATATATGAATCCACCCCAAGATTTATGAAACCTTCCTAAATAAATACAGAAATAATAGTGGAAAATATGGATACTATATATAGAAGAATAAAATTAAACTTTTATATTCAATGTCTCATTATATATAAAAATCAACCAAAATGGATGGAAGAGAGTGTTAAAACAAAATAGTGCCATACTGCATAACAAAACATAAGCAAAAACCAGGACATTGGTCTGGGTGATGATTTTCAGGATTTTATTAAAAGGTTAAAATCACGATACGTAAATGGGATTATATAAAACTATAAATCTTCTCAACAGCAAAGAAAATAATAGCATGTAGGGAATATTATTGAATAGAAGAAAATATGTGCTAACTTTGCTTTTGGTAAGCAGTTAATATTAAATCTATCAAGGAAGTTGTCAGCATCCAGAAAGATAGCTCACATATATGCAGACTATGTAAATGAAATATATCTTTAAATACTGTAGAAATGACCAAATGATACACCAAAATATTCAGTAATTGTAATTGTTGGGAACTTACTTATTCAGAACACAGTAAGGTGATACTTTACAGCTAGAATAGAAATTAATGAGAACAAAAGTTTTGGTAAAGTTAAAGCTGTTATATACTATTGGTAAATTAGTACAGATATGTTAAAACATGTGGAGGTTCTTCAGAGCAACTAAAAGTCCAATGTCATGGTCCAGCACTCTCATGATTGCAGATAAATTCCAACGATATGATTCTGCAACAACTTTATTTCCTTGATCTTGAGGTATTAGAATACCCAGCAACACACACGTGTTTAATGCAGAACTATACAGAATTTCTGAGATATGGAATCAATCTATGTGTCCATCAATAGATGAATTCATACAAAAATCATGATATGTGCACAAAATAGAATCTCAATCATGCATAAAACAGGTGTTCCTTCGTCATTTGTGACATCATGGACACACCTCAAGATCAAGGAAATAAAGTTGTTGCAGAATGACAAGTACTTCATGGTCCCATTCATATGTGCAACCTACCAAATTGATTTAAAAATTGGAGAGTAGAATGATGATTTTCAGAAGTGATAGGACACAGATAAAGGGAAGAAATATAGGCCAAATGATTGATAAGTACAGTTACAAAAAAGGAATAACTTTTTTTGTCTATGTTACAGCCTTATAAATATATTTAATGAGAATATATTATTGAAAAATGTTGGAAGTGTATATAATTCTTACCAAAAATTATAGCTACATGAGGCAATGCATTCATTAATTACTTTCATTCATCCATGCCACAAAATATAGCTATTTGGAAATATTATGTTATAAATGATAAATATGTATAATTTTGTCTGTCAGTTGAAAACTAAGTAAAAATTTAAAACAAATTATCCATTATAAAAAAAAGAAACTTTGCATACTTTCCTTCAGTACGTTTAAGCTGCTGAGTTTTTCACTTAAATCTGTCTGAAGTTTATGATCCTGTGAGTAATGATTCAATGTCTCAGTTTATTTTTTAAGTCAATGACAAGCCATTTATCAGCATAACATTTATCAAATAAGCTATTTCCTTCATTGAATGAAGGGTATTTGTTTTCACATATTGGATTCTCATATGTATTCAAATTTATTCTTTAGTCTTTATTCTGTCACATTGATTTATTTATTCATTTTAGTATATAAAATTTTAATTTTGAAATAAAATATATTTTAATGTTTAAAAAGGTCAAAATTAGAATTCTCTATTATTATTAATACTTTCGTCTGTGTAGCACCCTTATTGTTTCTTACATATAGGATTATATCATTAATGAACAGTAATCACTTTAATGCTTTCTATTATCTTATTGCCTATTTTATTATTTGGTTAGATCTTAAAACACTATGTTGAGTAGTGGTTAGGATAAAAGCATTTAGAACATTTTTGATGTTCATTGTAAAGCTTTCATTTATTCACTGTGAAATATTAGTTTAGGTGTGATCTGTTTCCATATAGACTTCTATATGTTGATTACATTCTAGCTATATCTCATTGGCTACTATTTATTTATTTGTAAATGTATTTCTTTAGTAACAATAGTGATTAAATTCAAGACTTCATGCATACTAAGCATGTACTTTATACCCAAGCTATACTTGCAGCCTGAGTAAACCTTTTTATAACAACAGTTTGCTAAAATTTGTGAAACCACTTTTTTATTTTTTTGGAATAATTATGAAATACCTTTATTTGCATTCATTCTTCATATTACCTTTTTTTTTTTGGTCATAACAACCTTTCACTGTAGAGATATATCAGTTTTTCTGACATTTTAAATAGCTTATTGATTGATTGATTGATTGATTGATTGATTGCATCCTGACAAGTTGGTCCTATCCCTTCTCCTCCTACTCCTTCTCCTCACCCCTCCCCTCACTTCTCCCTGATCCATTCTTCCCCTGTATCCCTTCAGGAATGTAACTTGATATGTTGTTTTGGGTTGGTATCTCTGGGATATATATCATTCTTTATAGTGTCACACAATTATTTTATTATGATATTGACTATAGATTGATATTTTCTTAGGAAAGTATTTTATGATTATTTTCTCTAGAAGTTTTGGATTCTTATTTTTTCTTGCAGCATTCTTGAAGCTATTAAAGTATTTTGTATGCTAATTTTAAATGTAATTTTAAAATGTTACAAAATGCTTTCAAGCTACATTTTAATATTATTTGTAGAATCACTAAAATACATTTTAAGTCATGAAATTTTCTATTTTCCTAGTTTCAGGCTACCTGCCATAGGAAGTACTCCTATTTATGAATTTTTTTCTTATTTAATATGCATTGAAATTTGACAATGATAACAAAATGATCATAAACCAGTAACTATAAAATTTTACTAATCATATTAAGTCGTTACATTGACTAATACTTTTTTTTACTTTTCTGAGCAAGACAGTACTAACCACGGTTTTATATTTCCTTTATATGATTGTGCTCTCATATTCTTTTCATTATCTGAGTCACAGCCACTAATGAGAGTTCTTTGGTCAAATGTTTCATGCAGCATTTTAATCAATTTGAGAAAATGCTTTGAGACTCCTGAACAACTGCATGATTTGACTGACAGCATCTGGGAGCTGGAGTTTTCCCACAACCCAGTGGTGCCAGTAATTGTCAAGCTTTTCATTTTATGGAATTTTTGAGCAAAAAAATTAACTGCATCTTCTCAAAAATTACAAAACTCTTCTATATACAAATGATAATTAGGCTGATAAAGAAATCAGGGAAACAACACCTTTCACAGTAGCACATTTAATATAAAATATCTTGGTATAACTCTAACCAAACAAGTTAAATTCTTGTGTGATAAAAATTCAAGTCTTTGAAGGAAAAAATTGGAGAAGATGAAAATATATCCAGCACTAATAGATAGGTAGAATTAACAGTAAATATGGACATCCTATCAAAAGCCATCTATAAATTCCATGTATGTCCAATCAAAATTTCAACTCAATTCTTTATAGACTTTGAAAACATAAGTCTTAACTTCATATAGAAAGCAAGAAATCCCAGAATAGTTAAAAGAATCTTGTACAATAAAAGAACTGCCAGAGGTGTCATCATTCCAGAGTTCAAGCTGTACTATAGCTTGTAGTAAGAAAAACTGCATAGTATTGACATAAAAACAGACCTAGATGTAAATCCACAAACCTATGTATGACTGACTTTCGATAAAGAAGCCAAAAATATACAATGGAAAAATAAGCATCTTCAACAAATAATGCTGGTCTAACTGGTTATTATTATGTAGAAGAATGCAAATAGATCCATACACATTAACTTGTACAAAACTCAAATCCAAGTAGATCAAAGACTTCAATATAAAGCACATATACTGAACCTGATAGAAGAGAAAGTAGAGAACTGTCTTGATTGCATTGGTGCAGGATACAACTTTCTGACCAGAACATTAAAAATCAACTGAAATCAACCATTAATAAAAGGGACCTCATGTAAGTGAAAATCTTCATTAAGTTAAAGGTCACCATCATTGGAACAAAATGGCAACCCATACAATGGAAAAAGATCTTCACCAACTCCACACTTGATAGAAAGCTAGTATCTAAATATATAAAATTCTCAAGAAAATATTCAACAACATATCAAATAATCCAAATAAAAATGGTGTACAAATGTAAACAGAATTCTCAACAGAGGAATCACAAATTGTTGAAAAGCACTTACAGCAATTTTCACTATCCTTATCCATCAGGGAAATGCAAATCAAGTGACTCTGAGTTTTATCTTACAAAGATAAATTTGACTAAGTTAAAAAAAACCTCAAGTACAGCACAAGCTAGTGGGGATGTGTAGCAAGGGAGCCATTGCTCTATTTCTGATTGGAGTGTAAACTTATACAGTCACTATGAAAATCAATAAGGCAGTTCCTCAGAAGATTTAGAATTGATCTATATCAAGATCTATCTATAATTCTCCTGGACATATATACAAAGGAATCTCCATCATCCCATAAGGACACTTGCTCAACTACATTCATAAAAATATTATTTGCAATAGCCAGAATCTGGAAACAACCAAGATGTCCCTCAGGAAAAAAAAAAGATAAAGAAAATGTGGTTCATTTACACAATAGAATATCACTAAACTGTTTAAAACAATGACATCTTGAAATATGCAAGCAAGTACACAGAATGAGAAAAAAAAGCAGTGACTTGTTTTAAAGAATTATTTATATATTTTCATATATGTGAGTACAATGTCATTGTCTCCAGACACACCAGAAGAGGGCATCAGATCCCTGTTACAGATGGTTGTGAGTGACTATGTGGTTGCTGAGAATTGAACTCAGGCCCTCTGAAAGAGCAGTCAGTGCTTATCAGTGCTCTTAACCACTGAGCCGTCTCTCCAGCTCTGCAAAGTGACATTTAAACAGCCTTGAAATACTTAATGCATTTTAGTTCTTGGTGTTAGGGGATTAGAGTTAATCTCCTAATTCTTTAAAAGTGTAATATATATGTGCATGTGTGCGTGCATGCATGGGTTCATGCATGTGTGTGTGTGTGTGCATGTGTGTGTGTGTGTGTGCGTGTGTGTGTGTGTGTGTGTGTGTGTTTAAACAATAAAAAGACCTTAAGTAGAAAGGAAAAGAACCAGAGGATGTAGGGAAGGAAGAGTTAGGAATTGAATAGATATGATATGAAAGTAGCATGTGGACCTATTATGGAGGAAAAATGTAACCAATAAGAAGGAATATAAATGAAAGTTAAGACCACAGATGAGGGAGTTGAATAAAAATTATATTGATGTATGTATGGGTTGGGTATGATGTTGTACGCATTTTAATCCCATTATATGGGAGGCAGAGATAGACAGATCTCTGTGATTCTGAAGCAAAACTAGTCTACATAATGTGTTCCAGACCAGCACTGGCTATATGATGAGACTGGTTTTTTTTTTTTCTTTCTTTCTTTCTTTTTTAAGAGGAAAAGATGATATTTTCTAGTTCCATCCATTTGACTGCAAAACTCAGGATGTCTTTGTTCTTAAGAGCTGAGTAATATTCCATTGTGTAAATGAACCACAGTTTTTGTACCCATTATTTTCTTGTGGGACATCTAGGTTGTTTCCAGCTTCTGGCTATCACAAATAAGGCTGCTATGAACATAGTGTAACATGAGCCCCTGTGGCGTGGTGGGGCATCTTTTAGGTATATTCCAAAGATTGGTATAGCTGGGTCTTCGGGTAGGTCTATTTCCAATTTTCTAAGGAACCTCCAGATTGATTTCCAGAGTGGTTGTACCAGTTTGCAGGCAAATGGATTGAACTAGAAAATATCATCCCGAGTGTGGTAACTCAGACCCAAAAGGACATGCATGGTATGTACTCACCAATAAGTGGATATTACCCCCCCCCCCAAAAGTACAAAATACCCAAGATATAGTCCACAGAATTCAAAAAGTTTAAAAGGCTTAAGTAACCAAGTTAGGAAGCCTCAGTCCCACTTGGGAAATAGAAGAAAGAAATCACAAGTGGGGAGGGAGGGAGGGAGGGAGGGAGGGAGGGAGGGAGGGAGGGAGGGAGGTATCTGAGAGGGAAAGTGGATGGGAGGAGGAGTGGGGGTGAGAGGGAAACCTGATCTATTATTGGGTTAGGGAAAAAGACTGAAGACCTGAGGGCCAGCAGAAAGAATGGAAAGAAGCAACCTCAGGAGGTAGAAGGTAGGGGAGGAGGACCCTCTAGAATATACCAGAGACCTGAGAGTTGAGAGATTCTCAGTTCTCAATGGAAGGGACATTAGATGAAAAGCCCAACAGCAGGGAGAAGGAACTTGTAGAGTCTACTTAAAGAAGAAAAACCAGGGCATTAAGCAGAGGGATGGGGTTGCCATCCCACAGTCAAAACTCTGACACAGAAGTGCTCCCATCTGAAAGAACTGAAGGGATAAAAATAGAGAAGAGACTGAGGAAAAGGAGGCCCAGTAACAGGTCAAAATTGAGACCCAGCTCAGGGGAAGGCCTGAAGGCCTGAGACTGATACCGTGCTATGGTGTGCTTACAAAAATGGGCCTATTATGACTGCCCTCCAAAAGGCTCAACAAGCAGTTGAAAGAGCCAGATGCAGATATTTACAGTCAACCAATGTACAGAAACTGGTGAACCCTATGGTTGAATTAGGGAACAGCTGGAAGAAACTGAGGAGGAGGGGAAGCTGTAGAAGGACCAGAAGTTTCAAATAACCTGGACCCCCTGAGTTCTCTCAGACACTGAGCCACCAACCACCAGCCAGTATACACCAGCTGATATGAGGCCCCCAACACATATGCAGCAGAAACTGCCAGGTCTGGGTTCAGTCAGAGAAGATGCATCTAACCCTGAAGAGAATGGAGGTTCCAGGGAGTGGAGAGGTCTGGTGTGGATGCGGGACATTCTTGGATCATTCTCTTGGAGATGGGAGGATGAGGTGTAGGATGTGGAACATTTGGAGCATGGTCCAGGAGGGGGATAAAGTCTGGACTGTAAAAAATGTTTAACATAAGAGTGAAAGCTCAGAGGTGTATATAACTCCAGTTCTGTGGGATCTAACACCCCATTTTGCCCTCATGGATCTCTGAGTAAATAGGTCATAGACATTCATACAGATATGACACCTACACACAGAACATAAAATAGAGAATAACTTAGTTTAAGTAGGACAGATTCTGTTGATGTGTCCTCAAAGTATACTGATGCTTTCTTTGTCCTTTTCATTCTTGACAATTCCATACAGCAATGTTCTTTTTCCCTTAAAAGTTCACTCCTAGATAAGTTTATGCACACACATATAAGACATATTCTTTTATCATATTAACTTAATATTGTCACTCTGTCTTCGTTATTTTTCTTTTATTATGAAGTGATACCATGACCAGTGCAAGTTATGAAAGAATTGGGTGATTATGGTTTCAAAAGTTAGAGGATGAATGAGGATAGTTTCAAGCACCATGGCAGCAGGCACACATTACATAACTTATGTACCTGAAAGCCTTCAAAGCGTACCTGGCATAGGTTACATATCCTCAAAGGGGTCAGAGGTAAGGCTTTGTGAGGTCTCAGCCACTCCTGAGCTGCCATTGGATAGGGAGAACTTTGTTGACCAAACAAAGCTGAGGGTGTGGTCCACCATTGTTCTGACAGGTAGGTAAGGAGTGTGCTCAGAGCTCTGGGGCCAGTTGGAGGAAGAGTGCCAGTATGGCACATGTGGTCAAGAAAAGGCCTAAGCCAACTAAGGCTGCACCAGCAAGATCCAAGCAGAAAACATGTAAAGATTGCCATTGTCGAAGGTGCAAGTATTCCAACAAGAACCAACGAGCTTCAGGCTGAAAAAGTTGTGCTAAGGTGAGAGGTCCCAAGCTAAGCTCATTGTTCATCTTCTGTGGTCATCCCTTCCTCTAAGACTTTCTCGGGCTTGCTATAAATTTCTCGTCTACCTCTGTCTCTTTTCGTGAATCCCCATCCACATTCTATCTTTCTCCAAACCAGTGCTCTCATGACTTTAGTATGTGGTTATTTCAGATAACGAGAAAGAGATTTTTTCGACGGGCATCAAAAGTAAAGAGTACCTTCAAATTAAGAATTTTTCAAGATGCTAGTCACTATGCTCAAGAATTAACTGCCTACATGCCAGTGAATAAGACTAGCAACTTGAAACCACAAAAGAAGAAGTTCCACCACGTCCTGAAAACTTCCCAGTTCCTAATGAAGACCTGGCCAGCTCCTAGGCCCTAAGTGGATCCAAAGACCTAAGAAACATCAGTGAATGGGTCTAGGAGATGAGCCATGGTAACAATGTCACGGGCAAATTCACCACATGATAGTTGTAAAATGGTGACAATAAAATCAATCATGTGAAAATAAATATTTGATTCACTCTCTGATGGTGTAGCGGGAATGGTGGTAGGGTAACAAAAGGGAAGACTGGGTAGGTGATAAGAAGTTGGTTTCTACAAGGTTGTGAGTGAGATGAATGATCCCTTGATGGGCAGACACAGGAGGGGCAGAACTGAGCTAGCACAAAAGACCCCTGGCGCTTTATTTCAGAGGGTAATAGAGAAAACCCAGTGTCTTCCTATATGTTGCTGGCTAGGGCTGCAGCATGGTTTTAGACTATTACAACGATATAAAATGAGGTGTGGTTGGCAGTTCTAGCCCAAACATAGGCAGCACATCAACTTTAGGGCACATGCCTCCTTGTGGTGCTTCTTGCAGGCCCATTATGACCTCATGGACTAACACCTTCAGATGGGCTGAAGACTTTACCCCATCAAAAGGCACCAGTGTATATTAACAAAGAGAGTGTTACTGACTGGAAGCTGCACATGCCACGCTGGTTTAGCCTGCCGCTTCAGAAATTAGGAGAAGAGTAGGACAGTGAGGAGGCTCTACCAACTAGTGCTGGCCACAAAGCAGGTAGGAATGTCTACTGCGTATTTTAAAACAACTGGGCCTTTCCAGATAGCTTTACTCTGTATTTTCTAACACTTAATCCCTTCATGAAGTATCCTGAAACCTATTTATGGGAGAATTATTTGTAAAAGAGAAAAGAGGGGCCGATTCCTCACAAGCATGAGGGACCTGAGTTTGATCCCTAGAACTCACATTAAAAAAAATACCTCATCATCTGGACATTGTGGCATATGCTTTTAAACTCAGCACTCAAGTGGCAGATACAGGCAGATCACTATTAAGCTATATAGTGAGACCCTATATCAAAAAGTAAAGTTTAAAAATCTGTGTGTGGTGTGCACTGAGGATGTGGAGAAGGGGACATCATTGGCACCTATTGGCCAGCTACTTGGTAACTGCCAGATAAGTGAGAGGCCTTGGCTGTTGTTGTTGTTCTTGTGTGTGTGTGTGTGTGTGTGTGTGTGTGTGTGTTTTAAGGTGGCGAGCACTTGAGAATATATAGACAAAGTTGTCTTTTGCAACACACACAAACACACACACACACATACACACACACACACACACACACACACACACACACACGTGTATACAGAGCTATCCTTCATCCATCCATCCTCACAAGAACATGTGTATATACACACATACACAAAGAAAAAATAAAGTGCAAACACAACATGGATGAACCCATGGCTCCAGCTGCATATGTAGCAGAGGATGGCCTTGTGGGACATCAATGGGAGGAGAGGCTTTGGTATTGTGAAGGCTCTATGCACCAGTGCAGGGGAATGCCAGGACAGGAAGCAGGAGTGGATAGGTTGATGAGCAGGGGGAGGGGGAAAGGATAAGAGTTTTCAGAGGGGAAACCAGGAAAGAGGATAGAATTTGAAATGTAAATAAAGAAAATACCTAATAAAAAAGGAAAAATGTGTACATTTTGTTGCCTTTTGCATATGCATGCACCTATGTAGTCATCTCTACAAGAATGAGTATTCCCACAACTCACTACAATTTTCTTAGTTTGAAGTCCCCCTTTTGTGTTGCTGTTGTGAAATACCAATCTTTGGACACTTCATAATGCAGACATTCATGTGGCTCTGAGTTTGGGAGAAAAAAGGTTGAGGTTGGGTAGCTCCATTTTTTTTGCCCTCTTCTAAGGTTATTTACATGTTTTAATTTTATCGATTCTTTGAGAATTTAATATGTATATAATATATTTTGAACATATCCACTTCTATACCTCCTTCTGTAGGACAAAAGATACTATCAATAAGACATAAAGGCCACCAACAGATTGAGAAAGAATTTTTACTAATCCTAAATCTGATAGGGGACTAATATTCAATATATTCAAAGAGCTCAAGAAGCTGAACTTCAGAAATTCAAATAACTCCATTAAAAAATGGGGTACAGAGCTAAACAAAGAATTTTCAACTGAGGAATACAGAAAGGCTAAGAAGCACTTGAAAAAATGTTCAACATCCTTAATCATCAGGGAAATGCAAATCAAAACAAACTTGAGATTCCACCTCATACCAGTCAGAATGGCTAAGATCAAAAATTCAGGGGTCAGCAGATGCTGGCAAGGATGTGGAGAAAGAGGAACACTCCTTCATTGCTGGTGGGATTGCAAGCTTGTACAACCACTCAGTAAATCAGTCTGTCAGTTCCTCAGAAATCTAGACATAATACTACTGGTAGATCCAGCCATACCTCTCCTGGGCATATACTCAGAAGATGTTCCAACTGGTAGTAAGGACACATGCTCTACTATGTTTATAGCAGACCTATTTATAATAGTCAGAAGCTGGAAAGAACCCAAATGTCCCTCAACAGAGGAATGGATACAGAAAATGTGGTACATTTACAAAATGGAGTACTACTCTGCTATTTAAAACAATAAATTTATGAAATTCTTTGGCAAATGGATGTATCTGGAGGATATTATCCTGAGTGAGGCAACCCAATCACAAAAGAAGTCATTAGATATGCACTCACTGATAATTGAATATTAGCCCCAAAACCTAGAATACCCAAGATACAACTTCCAAATCACAAGAAAATCAAGAAGGAAGACAAACGCATGGATACTTCAATCCTCCTTAGAATAGGAAACAAAACCCATGTAAAGAGTTACAGAGACAAACTTTAGACCTGAGATGGAAGGATGGACCATGCAGAGTCTGCCCCACCTGGGGATCCATCACATAATCAGCCACCAAACATAGACACTATTGCATATGTCCCTGATATAGCTGTATCCTGTGAGTCTATGCCAGTGCCTGGCGAATACAGAAGTGGATGCTCACAGTCATTTATAGGATGGAACACTGGGTCCCCAATGCAGGAGCTAGAGAAAGTACCCACGGAGCTGAAGGGGTCTCCAACCCTATAGGTGGAACAACAATATGTATGAACTGACCAGTACCCCCAGAGCTTGTGTCTCTAGCTGCATATGTAGCAGAAGATGGCCTAGTCGGCCATCATTGGGGAGAGAGGACCCTTGGTCTTGCAAACTTTATATGCTCCAGTACAGGGGAACGCCAGGGCCAAGAAGTGGGAGTGGGTGGGTAGGGGAGCAAGGTGGGGGGAGGGTATAAGGGGAACTTTCGTGATAGCATTTGAAATGTAAATGAAGAAAATATCTAACTAAAAAAATTAAACAAATAGAGTAATTGCATCACTCAGTAAAGTTTAATGATTTAAAGGATGTCTGAATGGTACACGGGAGAGTTTTGACACACTGTGAAAAAACTCAAACTCTAAATTTTAGGCATAGAAGTCCTAATGGGTAATGGAGATGTCAGCATAAATTTGCACTCTAGGCAAAGCTATTGTAAATTAATACCTCCTGGGAGAGGATGAGTGAACTTTCCTTAAGAGTATAGCTCCTATACAGGAAATGATGTTCCACTCATCCAAGGGTACACAAGGCAGTGTAATCAAGACGTGATGGGTATAAAAAAAAATCAAGACACAAAGTTGGCAGGGTATATAAGGTGTATGGATTGAGAAGAGTGGGGGAGATGTGGACATATTCACAACAGTATCAAACAGTCAAGGAACTAATAAAATAATTTTTAAGCATTAGAGTAGCATTAAATTTCTCATCTTTGATATAGTAAATTAGAGGACATTGGAATGTTTATATATTTTAGGTAGAAAACATTTAATCAAATATTTATACATGAGCAAAACAAATAGTATTTGTAGACATGAGTTCAGAAATTATACCAGTACAGATATTATATGCAAAAACTACTTAAAAGTGTTTTTGTCCAAATGAAAATCATGGCACACTAAACCACACAAGGCAAAGATAATGTGTATATACAAATGTAGTAAGCAAGGTTTCTAAAAAAAATTGTAATTAAAACCAAAACTATGTAGGGGAGCAGGGCGGGGACGCGGGAGGGTAAGGGAAAATTTCTGGATAACATGTGAAATGTAAATGAAGAAAATATCTAATAAAGAGAAAACAAAACAAAACAAAACAAAAAAAAAAACCAAAACTATGATTTCATTAAGTTCTTAGGCAAATTTTTGGAACTAGAAAATATCATCCTGAGTGAGGTAACTTGAATCACAAAAGAACACACATAGGATGCACTCACTGATAAGTGGGTATTAGCCCAGAAGTTCAGAATACCTAACATAATTCACAGACCACATGAAGCTCAAGAAAACGGAAGACCACAGTGTAGATACTTTGGTCCTTCTTAGAAATATGATCAAAATACCCATGGGAGGAAATACAGAAACAATGTTTGAGGCAGAAACTGAAGAAAAAGCCATCCAGTAACTTCCACCTGGGGATCCATCCCATAAACAGTTATGAAACCCAGGCACTATTGTGGATGCCAACAAGTGCTTACTGACAGGAGCCTGATACAGCTGTCTCATGAGAGACTCTGTCAGAGTCTGAAAAATACAGAAATGAATGCTCACAACCATCCATGGGAATGAGCACAGGGTCCCCAATGAATGAGCTAGAGAAAGGAATGAAGGAGCTGAAGAGATCTGCAGCCCCATAGAAGGAACAACAATATAAACCAACCAGAGACCCCAGAGCTCCCAGGGACTAAACCACCAACCAAAGAGTGCACATGGAGGGACCTATGGCTCCAGCCACATATGTAGCAGAGGATAGCCTTGTAGGACATCAATGAGAGGCCCTTGGTCCTGTGAAGGCTCTAAGCCCCAGTGTAAGGGAATGCCAGGGCCAGGAAGCAGGAGTGGGTGGGTTGGTGAGTATGGGGAGGGAGGGGGGCATATGGGGTAGGAAGGGAAATGAGGAAAGAGGCTAAAATTTGAAATGTAAATAAAGAAACCATCTAATAAAAATATAAATAAGTAAAAAAAATATATATATATATATATATACTGTCTGCATGATTTGTGTATATGGGCACAAGAGTCACTGAAGAAATAATAGCTTTATGGAGTCAGTCTCCTCCTTCCATATTTTTTCCCATTTTTTAAATTAGATATTTTCTTAATTTACATTTCAAATGCTATTCTGAAAGTCCCCTCTCCCCTCCCCCCTCCCTGCTCCACTGTCCATCCACTTCCAATTCTTGGCCCTGGCGTTCCCCTGTATTGGGGCATATAAAGATTGCAGTACCAAGGGGCCTCTCTCAGTCTGGCGTTATCTCAGAAAATTGGACATAGTACTATCAGAGGATCCAGCAATACCTCTCCTGGTCATATACCCAGAAGATGTTCCAACTGGTAAAAAGGACACATGTTCCACTATGTTCATAGCAGCCTTATTTATAATAGCCAGAAGCTGGAAAGAACCCAGATGTCCCTCAACAGAGGAATGGATACAGAAAATGTGGTACATCTACACAATGGAGTACTATTCTGCTATTTAAAAAATTAATTTATGAAATTCTTGGGCAAATGGATGTATCTGGAGGATATAATCCTTAGTGAGGTAACCCAATCACAAATCTTCAGTAACCCATACGTGAGTGACTATTTACCTATAATCGGGTCTTTGAATCTTATAGGTTCTATGTTAAACGTTTTGTGTTCTTGTAGTTCTTCCTTCTGGTCGAGCACCTATGAAGTAAAGAGGACACTTCTCCTTTGTTTATACCCATGAAAGGAGTTACAGAGACAAAGTTTAGAGCTAAGATGAAAGGATGGTCCTCCTTCCATATTATTGCAGGTTCCAGGGATCAAATTGAGGTTATCAAGTGCAGCATGTACCTTTTACCCACTTACCCACGGAACCATCTTTTAGGCCTTCCTTTTTACTTTCGTGTTTTGTCCATAATATTGTTGTACTTTTACAAAATATTTGTAATAGTCTATTTAAGCTGTTGATAGTCATATATTGATTACATACTAAATTTCTGCACTCCGATATATAATATTTGTTTTGATCTCACATTCCCTAACTGTATTTCAAGTTGCTGGGCTCCTTATATGTTTATTGATTTACATACAATATAATTTTATACTCTTCCATGTTTCTTTGCACTTTTGTTTTTATCTGTGAATTTTATACTTTCACATGGTTTTATGTTTCTTTTTTTCCTATATTAATCAATTTATTTATTCAATTTACATCCCTATATCAACTTCCTCCTCTTTCCTTCCCTCTTTCCCCTTCACTTCCAAGAAGAGTGAGATACCTCCCAAGGATCCAAACCACCCACCCTGGTAACTTAAGTCACTGCAGGACTAGGTACATCCTCTCCATTGAGGCCAGGCTTGACAGCCAAGTTAGGGGAGCAGTTTAGTTGACTCTGTTGGTCTTCTTCTGGATTTCCTATCCACTCTAGGACCCCTATGGGAGTCCCAGAGACTGAACCGCCAACCAAAGGAGTAGCACAGGCTGAACCTAGCTCCCTCCCAGTGTGGGAAATATGCAGCTTTGTAGGCCTGTTTATCAGAGGCTTTCAATAGAGATCTCTGGCCCGGCCTGGTGCAAGAGTTCCAGTGAAGGAAAATGAGTGCAGGCAGGGAGGGGAGATCACTTCTGCCACTTCTGATGCTCCTAATTGGCTCCACCTCTGTATCTGCCATGCCTTCCAGCTTACTTGACTACTCCACACTTCCATGCACTGAGCTGGGTTGGGCTGGGCTGACTAGAGGACCACTAGCCAGAGAGGAGTGAGTGCAACAGAGCTTCATGAGAGCAATCTCTTCCCTAGTGTTATAGCTCTAAGGAGAGAAGGCTCAGAGAGCAGAAACAGAGTAGTTCTTGCACACCTCTAATTCTTCCAGATAGGATTCTTATTTACCGTTTTGGAGTGGGTAAGCAATTCACAACAGGTACTTCTCATTGGTTTGGTCTGAGAGCATTTGGGGAAACCTTGTTTGCATGTGTGAGGGCTTGGTGCTGCTCCTACATGACTGATGGCCACATATCTCAGGCATGTGTGGGAGGCTGTAGCTATGTGACAGGAACCAGGGACGCAGGAGGTGTAGCCAAATACCTGCCATCCCATGCAGGTAGAAGTCACCACCCTTCGGGTCACTGGGGTTCCAGAACTTTGCTCGACCAGGGAACAGGCTGTCTATGAACAGCCCACTGCCCCACACAGCTTGGTGTTCATGCAGGTCCCAAACAACCGGAACTGGTCTTACCTCAATTCTGTTGCCCATCTATGCATTCTGCTCACCTGACTGGGTTGTCTTGTCTGGTCTCAGTGGGAGAGGATGTACCTAGTCCTGTAGTGACTTGAAATGCCAGGAGTAAAGGAGTTAGAGGCCTGGTATGAGCACTTGGAGAAAAAGGGAATAAGGGATTGGGGAGAGAGGGAACAAAATGGGAAGAGGGAAAAAGAGCTACAGAGCAAGGCAATAAGAAAGAAAGAGGGGCCGAGCAGGCCCCTTTATACTGAGTCAGGCACACCTGGCTGATGCCAGGTAACTGTGGGGCAGAGCTTAAAAGAAATACTAGCAGTCAGCAATTTGTGGTCAGTTGCTTGTTATTCTTTGTTTCTTTAGTTATGAAATAGTTGGAAGAGGAAAAAATTTTGGTCTGTTTAAGTATTCAATATTCTGAGAACCTCCCAAATATATATTTTATATTTTCTTTAGATGTATGTATTTTGTCCCTCTCTGAATGTCCTGTATAAGAAGCCTAAGGCTTATACACATTGCACATATATGTGCTAACTATTCTTCTGCCTTTTCCCTCAAGAAAGACTGACAGACATGCACATTAGGCATATATATATATATATATATATATATATATATATATATATATATATATATATATTTACTTTAAAAATTTTCTTTAGATATTTTCTTAATTTTTTCCATTTTATTAGATATTTTCTTCATTTACATTTCACATGTTATCCCGAAAGTCCCCTAAACCCTCCCCCATCCCCATCCTGTTCCCCTACCCACCCACTCCCACATATTGGCCCTGGCGTTCCCCTGTACTGGGGCATATAAAGTTTACATGACCAAGGGGCCTTTCTTCCCAATGATGGCCAACTAGGCCATCTTCTTCTATATATGCAGCTAGAGACATGAGCTCTGGGGGTAATAGTTAGTTCATGTTGTTCTTCCACCTATATGGTTGAAGACCCCTTCAGCTCCTTGGGTACTTTCTCTAGCTCCTTCCTTGGGAACCCTGTGTTTCATCTAATAGCTGACTGTGAGAATCCACTTCTGTGTTTGCCAGGCACTGGTATAGCCTCCCATGAGACAGCTATATCAGGGCCATTTCAGCACTATCTGGCTGGCGTATGCAATAGTGTCTATGTTTGGTGGCTGATTATGGGATGGATCCCCAGCTGCAGCAATCACTGGTTGATCCATCCTATTGATTCAGCTCCACACTTGATCTCTGTAACTCCTTCAATGTGTGCTTTGTTCTTAATTCTAGGAAGGGGCAAAGTCTTCATTCTTCTTGAGTTTCATGTGTTTAGTAAATTGTATCTTGGGTAGTCTAGGTTTCTGGGCTAATATCCACTTATCAGTGAGTACATGTTATGTGAGTTCTTTTGTGATTGGGTTACCTCACTCAGGATGATCTCCTCCAGATCCATCTATTTGCCTAGGAATTCCATATATTCATTGTTTTTAATAGCTGAGTAGTACTCCATTGTGTAAATGTACCACATTTTTTGTATCCATTCCTCTGTTGAGGGACATCTCCGTTCTTTCCATCTTCTGGCTATTATGAATAAGGCTGCTATGAACATAGTGGAACATGTGTCCTTATTACCAGATGGAACATCTTCTGGATATATGCCCAGGAGAGGTATTGCAGGATCTTCCAGTAGTACTATGTCCATTTTTCTGAGGAACCACCAGACTGATTTCCAGAGTGGTTGAACAAGCTTGCATCCCACCAACAATGGAGGAGTGTTCCTCTTTCTCCACATCCACGCCAGCATCTGCTGTCACCTGAATTTTTGATCATAGCCATTTTTTACTGGTGTGAGGTGGAATCTCAGGGTTGTTTTGATTTGCATTTCCCTGATGATTAAGGATGTTGAACATTCTTCCTGTGCTTCTCAGCCATTCGGTATTCCTCAGTTGAGAATTCTTTGTTTAACTCTGTACCCCACTTTTTTTTTTAAATTTTTTTTCTCTTTATTAGATATTTTCTTCATTTACATTTCACATGTTATCCAGAAATTTTCCCTTACCCTCCCGCGTCCCCGCCCTGCTCCCCTACCCACCCCCAGGGTGTATTACCGGGACCGTAAGGGGACAAGACCCCGTATATCTCAGACATACTGGTTTCCCGGAGAGGAGGGTTACTACCGGTTGATCCGCATCTTCTTCCATATATGCAGCTAGAGACATGAGCGCAGGGGGAACTAGTTAGTTCATGTTATTCTTCCACCTAGAGGGTTGAAGACCCCTTCCGCTCCTTGGGTACCCCACTTTTTAATGGGTTTATTTGAATTTCTGGAGTTCAGCTTCTTGAGCTCTCATTTGTTGTCCTGTCTTTATTCTTTATTTTTCAAGTAGATGAAATAAATCCATCCCATGAGTAATGTAGTGAGGTTTGGAATCACATATAAACTGGTTAAATGTAATCTTTAATTTATACTCTGTTGGTACATAGACCATAAATCATCTTAATTACAAACCAAAACACTCAGTTTTGATTTGTCCCAAGTTAGCTGTTCATCTTTTTTTTTTTTTTTTTTTTAACAATCACAGAGTGTAAGGAGCCTTTCAACCTACTACTTAGATGTTCCTGTTAAGTTACTGAAAATGAAAAACTATGTTGACTCATGATGACCAGGAAGCCAATATTAAGAATCAATATTATCCAACATAAAATACACTAAATCGTCTAATGATAAACAGTATATGCTAGAGAACTATAGTGGATTTTATGTTTCTTCTATGTTTCATTTCCTTGTTAGAAGAAACTACTGGTTGCAGTTAAGGTGCTCCACAGTCACCATAGCAAAAAGCTTTACAGGACTTTTTTTTTTTAACTATCAGGCAAGAGGATCTTAATAGTAATAGTGCCAACAATAGAGTCCAAACTGAAGAGAGATTTGTGTATTAGTTAGAAAACTGTGAAAAATGTAATACAGATATGGAAATTTTAGAAATACTTTTCTACATGATATGCTATGAGCAAACACAAAAGATAGGAAGATGGGTGTTTTAGAAGGCAACACAGAAAAAAAAAAAAAAAAAAGAAGGCAACACACAGGGAAACATCCATAGAAAATACCAATCATTTTACTTTTGGCTTAAATTACACATGTAGAAAAGCTATACTTATTAACAGTTTAATATATGAAGCAAATCCAGATTTCTGAATATGGAGGTTCATATATGACATTAGTTTAAGTCTACATAAAGTAGGGCCTCTATACTTACATATTAAATTTACTTTCTGTCTAGTCTTTTGTGTTATATAAAGAATTAGTCCTTTATTTTCTATTCTACAGCTCTGGAATCAAGTTTACATAATTTTGCTAAATATCCATGTTTGCTCAGAAGCAGTTTACCATGCTAAAAGTAACCAGACAAAGAACAGCTTCAACAGAAAATTATGTCCAAAAGAGAAGATGCAAAGAAAAAAAAAAGAAAGAAAATGATAAGAGAAATGCTAACTAAAGCAAAAATGGATGATGACAGAAAATGGGCAGTCACAAATGTCACAGAAAATAGGTCAGTAAGTTTGGCAAAAAGCCTACACGCAGCCAAGCACATCAGTAAAATGATTTGCGAGTATAAGACATGTTTCTCTGCCAGTTGTGATTTCCTCTGAGTAAAGGAATCTCCAGGCTCGCAGGCTTAGCTCATCAGCTGGTTTATGTGCGCACTCTTCATGTGAAGTGTGCGGCATCCAGCCCAATTCGCACTTGGAAAATATGGGCACTTCTAATATATTTTGTGAAAATATTGGATATAGGTTTTTTTTTTTTTTTCAATATGATGCTTTAGTTACATAGCAACATGTGACTAATTTACAGGAAGACTATAGTGATAGTGATAAAGTGAAGACTTATTTAGCACTCCCCAACCTATTGAGTCCGTGGGGTCGTGTCTTTTAATCATGCAGATCGTGCTTAGGGGAGATTGACATTAACTGTGGTTTTTGTAAGAAAACATAAATTTTACATATAGTGCAGAGTTCTTTTTTTTTTTTTTTTTTTTTTTTTTTGGTTTTTCGAGACAGGGTTTCTCTGTGTAGCCCTGGCTGTCCTGGAACTCACTTTGTAGACCAGGCTGGCCTCGAACTCAGAAATCCGCCTGCCTCTGCCTCCCGAGTGCAGGGATTAAAGGCGTGCACCACCACGCCCGGCCAGAGTTCATTTTTTAACACTTAAGTCTTTAAATAAAATTTTCACAATGATAAAATGAAGTATTTATAATATCTTGATGAGATACCAGAATAAATATGGTTTGGGGATTTTAAACTATAGTTAAACCCCTTTATACTCCATCGTATCCATATATTTTTAATAAGAATAACAATAATCTGTCGACTATATACTGTGAACTAGGCTCTGGCATTAGAAAACAAAGATAAAATTTGCATTGACCCAGTGACTTTGTAATGCCAGTACATGAAATGATAGAGCTGGAAAAACAATCATTGATTTTGATCTTTAACACACACAACTCGGTGCACACATTTGTAAGTGTATGCTTTGGGTCATGAATTGTTTAGCTCATCTACTGAACTTCCTTTTTTTTTTTTTTTCTTTTCTTTTTTCTTTTAATTAGATATTTTCTTTATTTACATTTCAAATATTATCCCCTTTTCTCAGTTTCCCTCTGAACACCCCCCCCCATCTTCTCCCCCTCCACCTGCTCACCAACCCACCCACTCTTACTTCCCGGTCATGGCATTCCCCTACACTGGGGCATCAAGTCTTCACAGTACCAAGGGCCTCTCCTTTTATTGTTGTTCCACAAGGCCATCCTCTGTTACATATGTGGCTGGAGCCATGGGTCCCTCCATCCGAACTTTATTTCTACTGTTTGGTTAGGTCTTGATTTTTAATATAATTTTATTTTATGTGCATTGCTGTGAGGGCGTCAAATCCCCTGGAATTGGAGTCACAGATATTTGAGAGCTGCCATATAGAACTGGGTCCTTATGAAGAGTACCCAGTCCTTGTAACCATTGAGCCACCCCTCTAGCCCCCTAGATTTTTTTTAAACTTTTTTTTTTCGAGACAGGGTTTCTCTGTATAGCCCTGGCTGTCCTAGAACTCACTTTGTAGACCAGGCTGGACTTGAACTCAGAATTCCGCCTGCCTCTGCCTCCCGAGTGCTTGTGGCTGACGGGAGGAATATGGCAAAGGGTAAATATATATATATATATATATATATATATATATATATATATATATATATATATATATTTACATTTCCCTAGATAATGATTTATGTGTGGAAGGGATTTTTAGTCTTCTTTATAACTGTATAAATAAAGAATATTGAGGATAGATGGTACCAGTCCTTGAAAAAAGTAAAAATACAATGGCATGCAAGGAATCTATTTTATCCTGCCTGCTTATTTCTTTTAGAATTCACGATTTTTTTTTTTTTTTTAGTTGACAAAGTATAGAAACTCACTGCAAGTGGAGAAGTGCTTCGGTTGCTGCAATAGTACTGTATCATATGCTCTGTACCAGACAGAAACTTCAACCCTTGCCCCTTGCATTGTATTACCTAGCTGTACAACCAAAGGTCAGACTGAGGCATCATTTGCAGCCAATTATTATGATTATCACATCAAAGAGCAATTTTCCTAACACTCTACAAAGTTACAGGTTTAAAAGCAAATTAATTTCTTCTACCTATACAATTTAGCCAGTTGAAAATGTTATTTTTGACATTTCAGAAAAGTATCTTGATCATATGATTTGATAAAAGGTGGTAAATATAGGTTGCAGCACTATCAAACGTAATTTGTTCAAACAAGGTGTAAATTTACTTCCTCAAATTAAGCATATAAATATAAACAGTAGAAACAGTAATATTGATCATCATTGCAATCATCACCATTATTTATTAAAGTCTCTAGAAACTCCTTTAGAATTAGTATACAAAATCCCTAAGAATTTTTAAATCATTCTAATTTTCATTAATGGTTCCCACAAGATGTATAAATTTTTCCTTTGAAAAATTTATCTTTGTAGTCAACTCTTATTTTGTAGTTTTTCTGTAGATAGCATACATATGCAAGATAAATGTACCATGTAACATTTCATCTGTACAGAATACATCAAAAGTTGTGAGATATTAAATCTATATACACTTACTAAATTCAATATACACTTAAAAGTAAATTTCACATACATTTATTAAATTCATACTTCATGTTGAGTAAATAATTTCTCATACCCATCTTCAAAAATCTCAGGAGGAGTTGTACATAGAATAAACACCATTGATATTAACAAGAAACAATTTTATGAAGACATACATATTAATAATTGTAAATAAACAGAAAAATATTGACAGTATATTGTAATTTTCACTTAGGACTGAACATTTGAATGTTTTTTATTCCATAAAATGTGGGCCAATTGTGACTCCTTGTTAATTCCCATTTATTACAAATAGCTTCTCTGATGAGAGTTGAGAAATTGTTCAGTCTATAGGCATAAAGGTAAAGAATGTGTTTAATACTGTGTCTATTTAGCAGAATAAACATAATAAGTTTTCCTTAAAAGTCTATTACTTGTCAAGCCATAGGTTATTGGACTAATAATGGTTCCAGGTATGGGTTTCATCCTGTGGAATGGACCTTAAATCCAATAAGATAGTGG
Source organism: Mus minutoides (assembly GCA_902729485.2). Taxonomy (NCBI): domain Eukaryota; kingdom Metazoa; phylum Chordata; class Mammalia; order Rodentia; family Muridae; genus Mus; species Mus minutoides. The sequence continues at coordinate 1,964,768 of LR749493.1, forward strand.
TCGATTACTCCTATGGCATTTAGGCTACCATTGCACCAGTGGGTAATTATTGTACCTCACAGGGTTTATGGCTATGTAAGAATTATGATTACTTTTCTCCTCATGTCGCATGCTTCATACCTTCCATCACTATGAAAGCCAGCCTGTAGGGAAGAACCTTATATGTCAATATCATCTTTATTTATACATTATATGACTTGAGAGGTTTCAAGGTTAACGGAAACTTTACAGTAGCTTATAAAATTTGGAAATCTTTAGAAAACCGCACTGTCCAACAACTTCCAAAGATTAACCCATTCATTTGACTGGGATTTCTACTTATTATCCTTTGGTGTCTATTGTTGCCTAGTTATAGTTAACTCCATTTAACTCTTTTTATGTATGCCTGTTTGTATGTATGAATTTGCGTAATTATGTATGTACTTATGTATGTCTGTATGGATATAGCTATAATTTAGTAGGCTTCTAGAGTCAAAAGTTTCTAGATGACTTCTCTGAAGCTGATAGTGTTATTTCTATCCCCCAGTTTTCTTCTACTCTGTCCTCCCATTTCCTCCATCTCAATTTAACTCTTCCTTTTTCATAAATCCTATTTAACACTTTATACTGATTCATTTTATCTACTCTCCTTTGAAAATGTTTCTCCACATGCCTTCTATAACTTCCTGACCTTTATGGGTATTGTAGATGCAGCATACCCCTCTAAAGATTCAAAGCTCACATCCACATTGGGAAATACAGTTGTCATTTTCCTTTCTAGGGTTAGGTTATATCACATAGAATTATTGTCTCCAGATTAATCTATTTCCTGGGACTTTCACTATTTTACATTTCATAATAGTTGAGTAACATTCCATATATATATATATATATATATATATATATATATATATATATATATATATATATCACATTTTCATTATTCATATGTTAATGGATCTTAAAGCTCTTTATGTTTCCTGTTTAATGCCTCATGAAAATATTTGATAAGTAACTTGGATTTTCAATTGGATGGTATTGAGAAATAATTGGGAGAGTATCATTGTAAACTTCTAGTTTTCTTTATGAAACGATTTCCAGGCATGGTTAACTAAGTATGGGAACATCACACCTGAATGTGAGCAACGCTATCAACTGGTGTTAGAGCTCAGATAGAACAAAAGAGGAGAACGGAAAGAGGCATACTCTTTCTCTGCTTCCTACAGTTAATGAGGCAAGTAGTTATGATGCTTCACAGGTGCTCTGGCCCAAAGTAGAGGAGGCAGACAACCAAACACTAAAGGACTGAAATTAAAATAAGTAAGTAAGTAAGTAAATGAATATTTTCTCCTTTATGTTGATTCCTTCATGTTTAGCATATTGACAGGAAATCGAACAATACTTAAATTGGCCCATTTCTAAGACTTTAAAGGATGATGTGGATTAAAAGGATTTGGAACTGGCTTGTGTTAAATTTTTGAAGAAGCAACGTAGTTAAAAAAAAGGGGGGGTGCTGTTAATGTAGCTTAATAATAATTGTGATGGGGTGTAGAGGAGAATGCTGATATGAATGCAAATAGAAAAGACTGCTTGCATATATAGAAGAGGATGGCCTAGTTGGCCATCAGTGGGAAGAGAGGCCCCTTGGTTATGCAGACTTTATATGCCCCAATACAGGGGAACGCCGGGGCCAGGGGGTGGGAGCGGGTGGGTAGGGTAGCAGGGCCGGGAGGGGGGAGGATATAGGGAACTTTCTGGATAACACTTGAAATGTAAATGAAGAAAATAT
>LR749493.1:1967301-1991310 GCA_902729485.2 Mus minutoides
AAAAAAAAAAAAAAAAGAAAAGACTGCTCATGTGTTTTAGGGGGTACAAGGACTCTGTGTTATATTTCTGTAAATAGCTAGTATATATGATGCCCATGCCTTAAGAGTTTATAAGGAACTGAGTTCAATTGTAATGGACTAAAATATGTTGAAAAATTTAAGGTATCCCAAAATTCAATGTATTGTTTAGGTATTATTTGCAGATTTTGAAAATGCTTGCAGTAATTACTGAGCAAATAGAAGAGTGGAAAAACTTATATTCATCAGAAAGATCAGAAATTAGATCTCCGGAGAAATTTCTTCTTTAAAAATGGTACAATATTGTTCCTGTCTAAAGGAAATGCAGGGACAGAAAGAGAGCAGAGACTGAAGGGAAGGCCATCCAGAGACAGCTCCACCTTGGGAACCATCCCATCCTCAGACACCAAACTTTAACACTATTGCTGATGCCAAAATGTGCTTAGAGACATCAGCTTGGTATGGATGTCCTCTGAGAGGCTCTGCCAGCACCTGACCAATACAGATGTAAATATTCACACCCAACTATCAAACTAAGCCCTGGAATACCATGGGAGAGTTAGGAGAAGGGGTGAAGGATCTGAAGGGAATTGGAACCTCATAGGAGGAACAAGAGTATCAACTAACCCCTCAGAGCTTCCAGAGACTAAACCACCAACTAAAGAGTATACATAGGGGCCATAACCCCTCAGAGCTTCCAGAGAGTGAACTACCAACTAAAGAGTATACATAGCGGCCAGTACACTGCTTATGCTACATATGTAGCAGAGCACTGCCTTATCTGGCATCAGTGGGAGGGAAGGCACTTCATCCTTTGGAGGCATGATTAACCAGAGAAGGGGAATGTTGGAGGGTGGATGGGGGAGCACCCTTGAAGAAGCAATTGGGAAGGAGACGAACTGGGGGGTTCGTGGAGGGGAGACCACTAAAAAGGACAACATTTGAAATGTAAATATATAAAATAATTAATAAAAATGTTGTACAGTAACAAAAGCCATATACTTTGTGACTGAACAGTAGCAATAATGCCTTAAAATCATTGAAGAAATCATTTTGCCCCTATTCTCTACAGGGTCACTGTTACAAAGGTGTAAACTTGTGGGAAGGACATCTGCTTCAGGAAGAAGCCCCAGCAGGATATGCTATGCACCTATAATCAACCACCTAGGAACATATTTTCATCCTCTGGACTCATTTCAAATCGGTTAAGCCATTCAGTTCTTACAGGCATTTATAAACTTGATACAATGATACTTATCTACTAATTCTGCAAATGACAAACCTTGGCGTTGTTCATGTGTTTCTAATTCTGTAAACAGGTAGGATGTTTAGTGAATACCAGTTACTATTAAGTGTAATGAAAAATTGTTAATAGTAGAAGTAATAGCATCTACATTTGAAAATACTAAGTACCATAGAATCTCATTCTCAGTACTAAATAATTTAACATTCTATAAATTCAATGTATTAAAGTTTCATACACAATGATAGGAAAATAAGTTAAATTTGTTTGTATTTATTCTAATTTTTTTCTTTTGTATTTTCTATGTATGCAAGCAATGTGAGAAAGCTTTTGTTATTCTTTTGTTCACATTTTTATTAGGTATTTTCTTCATTTACATTTCAAGTGTTATCCCATAAGTCCCCTATACCCTCCCCCTCCCCTGCTCCCCTACCCACCCACTCCCACTTCTTGGCCCTGGCATTCCCATGTACTGGGACATATAAAGATTGCTAGACCATGGGCATTTTCCCCCAATAATAGCCAACTAGGCCATCTTCTAACACATATGCAGCTAGAGACAGAATACCCAAGATACAATTTCCAAAACACAAGACAATCAGGAAAGACCAACGCATGGATACTTCATTCCTCCCTAGAATAGGGAATAAAATATACATGGAAGGAGGTGCAGAGACAATGTTTGGAGCTAAGATGAAAGGATGGACCATCTTTTTTTTTTTGAGATTATAATATAATTTTATTTTTCCTTCCCTTTCCTTCTTTCAAACCCTCTTAGTTCTCTTGCAAATTCATGGGCATATTTTAATTGTTTGTTTTTGTATGTTATTAGATGTTATTATGATAGATGTTTTCAGGGCTGATCTGTTTTTTCCCTATATGTGTTTTGCATATATATATATATATATATATATATATATATATATATATATATATGNGTGTGTGTGTGTGTGTGTGTGTATGTATCACACATGTACCTGATGTCGATGGGAGGTAGAATATATCCTGGAAGTGGAGTTAAAAATGAATGAGAGTCCTCACATAGATACTGGGAACTAAACCCAGATCCTGCACAGGATTGGCAAGTACTTATAACTACAGCACCACCTCTCATGTCACATGAATTATATTTTATTAAAATTAAAGATGTCTATTCTCTAAGGAGATATGCTACAGAGAGTGAAACAAATACTGAACAATTGACTTATCTAATAAAAGACATGTAATAAAAATATACAAAATAAACTTAAAACCCAACACTAAGAACACAAAACTCAATTTTAAATGGTCAAGCAATCTGAAAATATCAAATGCTAGTTGTAATGCATTACTAAAGCTACAATAGTAAATATATAGTAAATATTCCATTCTTCTACAAAAATTTTAGGAAACAAATTGTTCAATCTAACAGCTGCATATTATATGTCAATACATGTATACAAGATGTACTAATCAATTAGAGCTAATTTGTATTTATCATTACTCTTCTCCACATCCATAAATCAGCATAGTGTATACTTTTCTATGAAATAAGGAGCATTTTTCTGAGAGACATCCAATTTTCTAAGACTCAATGTCACTATATCATTCATGCAATGATCTTGTATAAAAAACAAATTAAATTGGATGCAGTTATTATCCAATTCTCCCACAAGTATATTTGCGTATAAGAACCTCATCCAATTCCATTAAAATTGATCGAGACCACATGATTTCAACATCAGATGGAATCATATATTATTAAATTTTATTAATCTTCTTCATTATGTAACATATAATTCAGCACCTGCAACATTAGACATCTTACAAATAACTTGTAATATGAAAATTTTTATTGTTTCTTTAGAGGAAACAGCTTTTTGAAAAGTACACCACAGTTGCTGAATCATCAAAATTAGTTTTCTGTTCATGTTATGTTGGTATGTTCGTTTTACTCTATTCTTTCACCTTTATTCTCACATTTATAAAAACTGTAGAGTGTTATGTGAAAGCTCTAGCTGACATTCCAGCATAAAATTACTTTGTTTCTTATCATTTTGTACACCTAAAAATTTAAAAAGCAATAAACTATTATAGAAAATATTATTTTCTTTTTATTGCAAGAAATTTCATTCAACATATTTCACAGAAAATTTCTCTTAATTTTAAAAGCATTTATAGCTTTAGATGAAATGACTTATTTGTTCAATTACTCTTCTCAAAGTCAAACTCCTAGATAAAAAGTGACTGAGATTTGATTTTTGGGTGTTTTGAGTGCTTGAAGGCTCTCTTGTACATGTGACTTTTATCAAAATTTATAAAAATCTTAAAATTAATTTTATTATACAATGAATGCAATTCAACACTGAAATAGATGCATTTGGTAAGACTGATATGGAAAATGTCTCTCAGGAAATCAAACTATCATGATGATCTTTGTACAGATATTTGTTAGTTCCATCTGCCCTATCAAAAATTATGAATTGATATTTAGTCTATGTAAAATGTTCCTTATATCACCTGGAAATTTTTAGAGCCTATTTGTAAGCAATCTTAATAGATGTGTTATGAATTATTCATACCTTTAATTATTAAATTATTATTTTAAAATATTTAAAAATATTTATTTTAAAATAAATATTTTTTATATATTATTTTAAAATATTTAAAATATTTCTTAAATTTATATTAGCTAACAGGAAGTATATTTATTGAAGAATAGAAGTGAATAAGCAGGTATAGAGAGACACTTGGCTCTTGAGGTAGAGCTAGTCAATCTCAGCAGCCATGCTGAGATGATTCCCCCTCCCCTTTTTTTTTCATTTTGGACTTCTGCAAGAGATTTTTATGGCTAACAAACAAAAACGTAATCGGCATATCAGGATGATGGCAATGTACTAATAGTAATATATCTGCCAGCCTTCCACACATAAATTACCTAAAAGTTCACTGGCTTTGTATAAATTTCCAATTTCTGGTGACGTTACATTGCTTTATCTGCTTCAGTTACATAGCATTTTGTAAAATTCTTAGTGTCATCTGAAGTATCTTAATTGCTATGGCTGCCAAATGCAAGAATGATTCTAAGTAGAAGCAATGCATATTCTGGGTGCTACTCTAAAAAGGTCACAGACCTATGAGTCCTTTCTTGTCCATTTATACATACGTCAGAATTCTTTCTAAATATTATAAAAGCTAAGAAAATGAACAGCTCCAAGTATCCTATAAAGGTGATTAATTTCAATTAAATCTACAATTGAGCTTTTAGTTTCCTGTAAGATTCTGTTTATATAACTAACTTTTTAATAGCTTATAACACAGGTGACTGTCTTAAAGGGCATTGACTCTGTTGTATGACCACAGTTGTGAAAATGGTTTATTTATCATTAAAGTGGCAAACCAAGAATAGTGATGCTAATGTGGTGTTCATAGTAAAGTGAGCTTTCGCAGTTTACTAATTTTTATTCCTATTCTTCATTTTATTCATATATATTGGGATCTTTGATATAAATGCTGGAATTTCATTAGGACTGCTAGAATGAGAATTGAATAGAGAAGTATAAAAATATGGACAAGCAAGGGAAACAAAAGTATGTTTTAAAAGCATAAATATTTAAAAAAAATCTTACCAGTTACTGATAATACTCTCCAGATTATTCCAGCCAGTACATTCAAAAACAGAAACAATAGCAAAAAGAAATGAAAGCTGAAATGGTTAATGTTTTTCTAACACTCAATCTTACATATAAAATATTAAAGTTCCATTATTATTTTAACTATGAAACAATTCCAAAGAATATGATTGCCAGTAAGAAAAACACTTTACTTTTAATAGATGTGTTGTTTAATCTCCAAGTGGGTTTGGGGAATTCTGTGGTCTTATATGTTCACAGGAATGCATGTGCACATACCTGTCTCTTGTATCCACACGTTGCAATGTACTTGAAATGGTGACAATTCAGAAGTGTGTATAACAAAGAAAGAGTTAGAGCTAGCAAAAACCGTTCACATCTAATTAGACGTAAAACATCATGAGTACTTAGAAATAGTGTTTTCAAAGGTACTGACAAGCAATCCAGAGTCTATTTCTTCAAGGTCGTGAATATGTCTAGTGAGACTTTTGGTGTATTAAAAAATTGGTTATGTTCTGTGACCATAATTTTGTCTTAACCCCAGGTGTGGGGTATCTGCCTCCTTCTGATTGTTCACAGCCACTAATTATGACTGTCTCATGCCCTAGGAGTATGCGATTTTTGTCAGCTGTAAATAGTTTACATTTAGAACTCTGGAGAGTATATAAATTAAAGAAGCCAAGAATGTCTGTGGTGACCACTGCTCTTTTTGCTGCTGCTGCATTTGCTATAGCTAGAATGCTGTTTGGAGATATCTTACCCCATGGAATTCAATGTATCTAGTCAGTAGGAAGCATTCTAAAGAGGTTTCTGTTTGTTTGTTTGTTTATTTGTTTATTTGTTTTAATGAATTTTTCTTCTAAAGAGATTTAAACCCCCTTTCCCCTCTAACTTTTTTTTCTCTCCTACCTTGTGTTGGGGGTTGGAAGGGATCAGAGTGGACTAGGTTTGGAAGGGTGGTAAGTAAGAGAATCCAATAAAATAGCCCAAAAATTATGCCTGCAGGCCCTGGCCAGTAAGAAGTTAAAAAGGGATGAAATATTGTTTTCTGAAAAAGAGCAATGAATTCATCCTATCAAAAGCATACAACTGGGGAGCTCATCCTTAGAGACATCTGAACTGCTTCCTTAAACAGCTTACCCTGTGTGTCCAGAACCTTTATTTAGATTATATTGCCAGGTACCCTTAAAAGGCTTAGAAAATTTTGGTTTCATGAGCTATGGGGATTAAAAAAATCTTCAGAGTAGATGACTGTATTCTATTTCTAGCACCTAAAATGCCCTATGTGTAGGTCATGGGCCTTTATTAGAATTCCATCATAATCACTGAAGAAAATGTGTAATTCTTTTAATTCCTTGAGAATATTTTTGTAAAGCAATATATAGTACATAGTTAAAGTCTTGTGTACCTTGGGATCTTTAGTCAACTCTACTGTTGTAGCACTGAAACAAGCATAGGCAAAACAGTGCATAGGATATCATTCCTATAAAAGTTTATTTACAAAAACAGTCAATGAATCAGGACTTATTTAGTTCAATATAGCTCTGTTTTGAAGGTTTCTAATCTATGCTATACACAGTCAATGCTCTCTATAGCATACTGTACCTATAGTACTCTTAATTTATTTCTGCATGGTTTACAGTCTTACTGTCACTATGGCTCTATATCTTTTACTTACTAAGTCTCAATGCTTCTTTGAGAAGATTGACTTTCAATAACAGGATAGACATTTCACACCTTACAGAATTAAAAGCCCATTGGTCATTAGACAACTTAGAATGTCTGGCTTTCTGATTACCAATTGGCTTAGTCAGGGTTTCTATTCTTGTTTGTTTGTTTGTTTGTTTGTTGTTTGTTTGTTTTTGTTTTTCAAGACAGGGTTTCTCTGTATATCCCTGGCTGTCCTGGAACTCACTTTGTAGATCAGGCTGGCCTCGAACTCAGAAATCTTACTGCCTCTGCCTCCTGAGTGCTGGGATCAAAGGCATGCACCACCATGCCCAGCTCAGGGTTTCTATTATTGCACAAAACATCATGACCTAGAAGCAAATTAGAGAGGAAAGGGTTTATTCAGCTTACACATACTCATTGCTGTTCATCACCAAAGGAAGTCAGAACTGCAACTCCAGTAGGTCAGGAAGCAGGAGCTGATGCAGGGCTGGCCATCGAGGGATGTTACTTACTGGCTTGCTTCCCCTGGCTTGCTCAGCTTGCTTTCTTATAGAACCCAGGACTACTAGCCCAGAATGGCACCACCCACAATGGGCCCTACCACCTCGATCACTAATTGAGGAAATACCTTACAGCTGGGTCTCATGGAGGGCTTTCCTCAAGGGAGGCTCCTTTCTCTGTGTTAGCACTAGCTTGTGTCAAGTTGACTCACAAAACCAGCCAGTACATCAATGTTGCTGACTATAAAAGAAGTAAGCAAGCTGAATCTAGCAATGCAGGTCTCTAATAGCATCTCCTCTGGAGGTTGATTTAGGGACTATCCCAACTGCAGGATGTGCCTATGCTACAGAACAATTATATAGGTGGCTTTGGCAACTAAGTGAGAACTTGTCTCAATAAAAGTCACAAATACACAAATCACAATAAAAAGGGGAGTATAGCTCATGGGTAGCTGCTAGCCTAACACATAGTAAGTTTAATCTTCAACCTACAAAAGTAATAAACAACAGTAATATAAGGGTAGGTTGAAGAGTAATACTGTATGTGTCTTACTTGTATTAAGCTAAAGGCATTAATGTTTTTTTAAGAGCCACATGATAGTTTACATTCTTATTCAAAATTGTTACCTTAATTTTACACCATGAATACATCTATAAAGTATTTACTTGTACAACTATCTTATTTGAACATGAATATTAGTGCTCATATGCTCACAGTTAAGATAGAAGTTTATAACAAAACTCAAGATCACCTTTTCTTAGAGAACAAGTCTATTAAATTTGACCAGGAAGAGGAAAAGATTGATAGTGAAGGAAAATCTGAGCATAAAGCACTGCTTAAGATGGACTGATAAAAACTGTAGGACACTTCAGGCAGTGAAAGCTCAGAATAAGAGCTCTAAATGCTTGAAGAAAGACTGTATGTCAACAGATAATTCTCCATTACTACATTGCCTGGAGTAGGTTATGCACTGATGTTTTAAATGTGAGAAATAAGGGAAGAGGTAGAATATACAACTTGAAAATGAACACTGATAATAAAACCTAGGGTGTTTTTTGTCTCTAGCCTCCTTTAAGAAGTATACCAACTGAATGTTAGGAGTCTGATTGCAAATTTTTCTATGAAGGGCCTAATACATATCGGCCCTATTTAAAGCACAAAGCTAAAAATAATAAATGTTGGTATATATAATCTTGCTATTTACTTATGTTTCCTCATATAAAATATTAGAGTATACTGTGATAAATGATGCTTTATATGTCCATGCAGTGTGCACATATGAGAGGTATCTAATTTTCATTTAGGTTCAAGTATTGCTTCCTTAAATATGTTATAAGTAGCACAAGTAAAAAAAAAATAAGTTTTTGACTGAATGAATACAAAGTTCACAAAAATCCAAAGTAGGAAAAAGAATGGGCAATCTAGGAGTATCAGCAGTGGTATATTAAACTGAGAATTGTTCTCATCCCAGAAACCTCAAGAAATCCTGTGTACAATAGATGGAATAGTCAAGTGGAAGCAATGAGTTGGTCTAATTTGGGCACAAATGTCAATGTGATTTTATTTTCACCCTTATGCTCCTAAGGCCTGAGGACATTCAGTTTATATAAGATTGATTTCCAGCTAGGGCAACAGGGCATTTGTGGGTCACAAAAATTCGCTCACTGTCCATTGCATTTAGGCATTATGTTATGGTTAATCAGTGATAAAGGAAGATAACAACAGTATTTGGACTGATGTTGATAAGGGCAGTCTATTTCAGGGTTTTTATGTAGAATTGCCATTGACATATAATGTCATTGTATCCAACATTGATAGTAATAATAAGTATAATAGGAATTTAATATTATAGGAATATAATATAATAGTTCTTATTATACTTATTCACATGCACAAGTGGAATAAATAATTGGCATCAGTAATTCCAGATGTTCTGATTATAGAATTAACAGTTTGAATTATAGTTTCAAAAACAAAGTATTATTAGTACTAAAATAGGAATAGCTATCACTCAATTGTCTATCACCATCTCATGCTTCAATCACTACTATTCATGTAAGATTTGGAGTAGGATTTCCTGTTCCTTTCACCTACTTCTATTTATATGTCTCGTTAGTGCAATGTGTTATGAAAATTTTGTACTATTATGATATCTTTGTTTCTGTTTAATCTTGTTTTATTTTATTATTCTTCCATAAAAGCCTAATTTTCTAATGAAAGACAGAGAGTGGATCTGATAGGGGAGGCAGTTGGGAAGGAAATAGGAGTATTAACTCTGATATATTTGCAAGCAAAACTGAGAATTGGTCACATCCCAATAGAAGAAAGGGAAACTGTAATTAGGATGTATTATGTAAAAATAACAAGCTATTTTCACGAAACAGAAAATCACAATTTTTGTCACTGTTGTTATTGTCTTTATTGCTTCTTATAGAAAGGATTTCAGGCTTCACTGTGCAGATATGAATTCTAGATCTACAGTAGAGCTTAAAGTATGGCTCAGTGGAACAGTGCATAAATAGTACTTATGAAGCTCTGAATTCTATGCCCAGAATGGCCATGGGGAAAGGGGACATATTTTATACATTATCTGTTCTACACTTGATATTGAAATGTCTATTATGAATATTCAGAATTACATTGGTTGCTCAGTGTTTCATTCATGTGTCTAAATCATTGTGCAGAAGCTTTTAAGCATTTCACATAGTTATAAAACGAGTAAGGGGCATTTCAGGGGCTTTTGATCATAGAAAACCTTTTATAAAACACTTTTCAAGTGCATCAATGCAGTATTTATGTCAAATGTTGCCAGCTGTTTTGTATTATGTTGCAATTAATGTCCATTATGTAAAAGTAGTAGAATTTTGGTAAAATGCATATTGATAGAAACTACTCTGATGCCAGTTAATATAATAACATTAGGCCTTGACTACAGGAAATTTGGAAATTAGTGGCAATAGTCCTCAATATTGTACGACTTCTGCTAGCTAAGTCTGAAATTTTTATTCTGGATTTAAACCATTGTTATTATTTTGTCTCCATAAACTGTAGTTCAAAATGAATACAAACATTAAAGATGATTTGCTTAAATCCTTGGAATTTAGAGAAAATAAGTTTGTTTAGTTGTTTTATCGCATTTGAGTTACTTCCCAAATGATAAATAAATAAATAAATATGATCTCCTGGGAAAGAAGATGCTTGATAAATAAATTAGATATGCATCCAGTATGACAGATGTTGAGTTCGGAAACCTTTTGTCACTTTTTATTGGGAGCACCATCTTGCAATGTACAGTATGCTAATATGTCCTCATATGATTAGAAGAATCACTGCCAGTTATTGATGTGAACAGACAGTAACTGCTAATCCCAAAGCCCAGTTGTTTAGATCATGAAACGAAAACCCCATAATTAAACCCCATTGCCAATTATAATCATCTATGCTCCGGGCATTCCTAAATATTTTTGCTCTGTGTATGCAAGTGTTTTTTGGCACATGACTTTCTGTGATTATTCAGTTTAGAAATTCTCCTACCTTGGGGGAATGAGTATGTATCCTATTCCTTAGTGCACACTAGGGGAAGCAGATAAAATGAACGACTCTCAACATTTCTCTGATTGCTAATAATGAAAAGGCTTCAATATAATATAAACTGGTTCACAGATTTTCCTAGAGAAGTTAATAAATTCAGTTTAAGTTTTTCTATTGTTTTCCTGTGTGTGCATTAAAGGATTCAAATATTTGTGTTTGTTTGCTCTTTTGGTTAAGTTATGCAAAGAAAATGAGAACAAAGCAACACTAGTATGTAAGAAGAAGTTAAGTTTGACATTTTGTACTGGCCTTAGATATGAATATTCTATTAGATAGCTGAATATGTTTTCCATAATTCCCTTATCATTGAAGGATACATGAGCTCCATCATAAGTGCCAATTGTGATAGTGTTTCACCTCAAAAGTCTTAAACACTTAAGCAATCCTATATGAAATTAGTTAAGTGGTAAATGGTGACTTGATTGACTAAAGTACCTCCTCTGACTGTGAGAAGGGATAGTGTAGTCTACCATTTCCAAATTATACCATCTTCTAATTATTGCAAGAATTTCATATTGGTGGAGAAGTACATGCAACTGTAAGTCTGAAACATGTGTAAAAATTACAGGACAATTTATGTCAAAAAAGAACACCATTTCACTGAATAAAAATATTTTCCCTGTCTCATTGGTAGGATAACAAAAGGTAAATGTAACATGATAGAGAAATATGTTTATGAACCTATGGCTAATAAATGCTGAGTTTTAGCCATATCTTTAATATTTCTTGATAAGCAATGGTTAACTTCCAACAGCCAAAGACTTTTCTAAGCATGATTCAAGAAGCCTCTTTACAAGTAATATCACAATAAAGCTAGCAAACTTCAATGCCATGATTTCAACAATGAATAGACCATAAAGACAGAAAAATGAAGAAGAAGTAGCCTTAGAAGTATATAAACCTATAAGAAATATACAAAAAAAAAAATCCACCGAATAACACAATTCACATACATTCCTCTCAAGTGTATTTATAGCATTTTTGAAGATAGATTGCATATTTGGCCACAAAATATATCTTAAGAATTTGAGAGAAGTGAAATCATATCAAGTATCTTTAATAATAACAATAGTATCAAACCAGAAATCCATAACAGAAGAATTGAAAAATGTCACAAAATACATATACTTGAACAGCTAATAAATGAATAAGAAACTACAAAGAATAGTTAAATAGCAAGTTAAAACAACGACTTCAAAAAATTCTCAGGCAAATAGATGAAACTAGAAAATATCCTGAGTGAGGAAAACCAAACACAAAAGAACACACATGGTATGCACTCACTGATGAGTGGATATTAGCCTAAAAGCTCAGTATACCCAAGATACAATTCACAAACTGCATGAAACTCAAGTAGAAGGAAGACCAAAGTGTGGATAATTTGATCATTCTTAGAAGGGGGGAACAAAATACCCATGGAAGGAGTTACAGAGACAAATTGTTGATCAGAGACTGAAGGAATGATGAACCAGAGACTGCTGCACCTGGGGATCCATCCCATATGCAATCACCAAACCCAGACACTGTTGTGGATGCCAACCAGAGCTTGCTTAAAGGATCCTGGTAGAGCTGTTTCCTGAGAGGCTCTGCCAGTGCCTGAAAAATACAGAAGTGGATTCTCACAGCCAACCGTTGGACTGAGCACAGGGTCCCAATGGAGGAGTTAGAGAAAGGAGTGAAGGAGCTGAAGGGGTTTGCAACCCTATAGAAAAAACAACCAACTAGAGCTTCCCCCGCCCCCGCCCCCGAGCTTCCAGAGACTAAACCACCAACCAAAGAGTACACATGGAGGGACCTATGGCTCCAGATACATATGTAGCAGAGGATGGCCTTGTCAGGCATCAATGAGAGAAGAGGCCCTTGGTCCTGTGAAGGCTCTATGCTCCAGTGTAGGGAATGTGAGGGCAGAGAGGTGGGAGTGGGTAGGTGGGTGGAGGAACACCCTTATAAAAACAGGGTGAGGGGGATGGGATAGGAGATTTCCAGTGTCGAGGGGGGAAGGGCTGGAAAGAGGATAACATTGGAAATGTAAGTAAAGAAAATATCCAATAAAAAAAGAAGAAGAAAGAATATTAAAAAAAAGAAATAAAATTGGAAACACACCAGCACTTTTACAGTGAAGCAGCATTGGCTCTAGAAGTTAATGATAAATATTGTTTGAAGAAGAAGACAAAACTGCTAGATATAAGCAAGCAAAGAATATTTCATGACATAGGAATAGGTACACATGTTGGACAAGACCCAAAAAGTATAGAAAACTGCTGGGGAAAAGAAACAAATGAGATTCCATCAAATTAAAACCTTCTAGACAACAACAAAAACAATGATGACATGAATAGGAAACCTAGCTAATGAAAGAACATATTTGCACATTGTGAATCTAGTAAGAGACCAAGCTCCCAAATACATACAGAGCTCAAGCTATTCCCTCCTCCTTGTCTTTGTCATCACCTTTTCCCATGCCACATACAAATAAAACAAAATCAGAAAATAAAAGAAAGAATAGCCCCTAGAAAAGTGGTAATCACTTTTCTCTAGGAGTATATATAGCACTTAGAAGGCCATCCATGCTCCAGTGAAAGGCTACACATCCAGGAATATATAGGCCACAAAGTTGGACTAGAGGAGCCTCAAAAAAAAAAAAAAAAGGATTTAAAAGATGGCACAAACTTTGGGTGGAGGGAAGTATTCTTGGGAAGTTAAGGGGGAAGGAAATAGATATCAAAATATTTTGTGTGAAATTCTTGAGTATTTCATTTTTTAAAATGAGAATGAAAAAAATGAGAAAAAAGTTAAAACCCAACCAATGAAAATTAAAATGCCAACAAAAGAAGACATACATATGAATGGCCAATCAACACATAATATATATTATAATCAGTGAAATGTAAATCAAAACAAGTTTTACCATCAGAAGTCTCTCTCTCACTTTGCACATCGCCACCACATTCTCTCTCTTACAAAAACTGAGTGTATGGTACCATTCACCATGAATTCCCCTATTTAGCACCCAAAGAAATGGGGGCTTGAAGCCATATAATTATTAACAATAATTTTGTTAGTTCTACTTCATAAAACAAGTCTAGGTGTATGTACTGGGGATAATAGCATTCTAGTATAACACTCTTCACATCTTTAGATTATTTAACAATAAGGTGCTGTAAACATCTTCCCAATTCTTCATTCAGTCACATCAGTAAGATGTTTAAATGTGGAAATCATCTAATGATAGAAATTGCAATTTCCTCTTTTCTTGATTTCAAATGATATTTCTACTTTCGCTTCATGTATAATTATATCCTTTCTCTCTCTTTGTTACATTATTTTTCCTTTTGATCATATAAATCCTTCTGTGCTAATAAATGGAAGCTTGCACATATTATTTGTACACTGATGATTCTCTTTTTCAGTTAAAAAATTACAGTTGGCCTATTGGTTTTTACTAGGAGACATGATTTCACAGCAAAGTCTGATCCTCTAGATGTTACAATCGCTTTTGGATCCATTCTACCTCTTCTTTGGTATTTCCTGAGCCTTAGGTATGGGAGTTTTTTGTAGATGATTAATTGTGACTGCCTATGCAACTTTACATTTTGATTGATTGAGGCTCTCTGTAGTGGTTTCTGTCTGCTGCAGTGAATTTTGATAATTATGATTGGCATTATACAGATGGAGAAAGTTGTATTTGGGATATAGAGAGATATTAGCTAGAGATAGATAGATAGATAGATAGATAGATAGATAGATAGATAGATAGATAGACTGATAGATGATAGATATAAACATATACATATAGATGCATGTAAGAATTAATGAAAAGAACATAACTGAAATAGAGAAACAGGAGATACATGGAAAGGTTTGGATGGAGGAAAAGGAAGGGGAAAATAATGCGATTATTTTATAATCTCAAAATATTAAAGAAATAACAACTAATTATCACTTTTAGTTCAGTAGTACAGCACTTGCCTAGCATATGTAAGGCCTTCAGTACTGGCAGTAAATAAATGAATAATAAATAGTCTGTCATTTTAATTTTTAAAAGTCGTTATTGAGAATATGCTTTTCTCTTAAGATAAAAGCTTATTTTTCTAAGGAGTAATGAATCACATTGATGCTTTTAAGGTTTTATGGTTCTGTTTGTGAAATTGAAATGGGTGTCATATACAAATGGTTCACACATTGCTACTTGGAACGATCAGCATTCCACCTGGAAGCTGAAATGTCTAGTTGATTAAGCAGCTCACTCTTGGTGTTAAACTGTCATGATTCCTTCAGATATTAACCTAAGATAATTATTATGTGCTTTCTAGTAATTTACTGTTTCCAAGACAACTGCTTAGTATGCTCCCTTTCTGCCAAAATAATCTGGGTGAAGCAGACTGTTTCTAAGATGGCCTATGTTATGTACTGATTCCTGGGATTCATCCACCACTAGAACCAGGTAGATACTGCTTCTAGAGGATGAGTGATGAGAATCCTGGTGACTGATGCCAGGTAGGAACAGACACCAGGAATTGTCAAATCAGGTTTTAGCCCTGTACTCACAGTGTTCAACAAAACAACATCAACATTGCACAGGGGACATTTTATTCTCAATAACTTTAACTTAGTCCAGGGATTCTCCTATGAAAGAAACTTCAGCTCTCTGTCTCTCAAACAGTTTTGCCATGGTGCCTCTCACCGAGAATAAAGCATAGCACACTTTGAGTGTGACTCTGTGTGCATTTTTCCATATGAATGAGTAAAGATGTCAGAAGGGCGCAATGGATCGCTTGGAGGTGGAGCTGCAAGCAATTGTAGTCAACAGACAGAGCTGCTGAGAGCCAAACTGAAATTCTCTGCAAGTGTAGCAAGTGCTCATAACCTCTGAACCATCTCTACAGACCTTACTTGGGGATTTTAATTGTAGTTATTGACTTGAAGATTACACTGTTGCTAGTTTAGTCATAGTCCAAGAACACCTTGAATCAAGGAATCTATGAGACAAAGTCTCAGGTATTCTTAAAACCTCCCACACTAGGAGCAATAAACTATGCATTGTCCTCACCGAATTTTTGAAGGAATTTTTCTCTTCAATCTGCTTGTCTTGGAAAATACTTTAATAGATACTATTGTTTTAGGGTACTGTTGTTCAATAATAATATTACTGCATATTAAAAAATAAAAGAATATTTTCTCCTATCCTTATGAGGATTTACTTGGAGTGTTCATAACACATCTTCTACCATGTCAAACAAACTTTCATAACTGAATGGAAACTTTTTTTTTAGATATTTTCTTCATTTACATTTCAAGTGCTATCCCATAAATCCCCTATACCCTGCCGCTGCCCTGCTCTCCTACCCACCCACTCCCACTTCTTGGCCCTGGCAAGAAACATTTTTACTCTGAGTCATTCATACAATCTAACATATAATGAGTTTCTAGGTATTAAAACTTCAAAAATAGTTCCCTTAAATTCTTGTAAGCATCCTGAACCTGTAATTAATTTGAATTTCATATCCATCTTTTGATAACTCAAGAACTGAAATTAGGAAAACTAGAGATCTATATAATAGGTGATATGGAATAATCCCAACTAATAAATATTATCCTATATGTTAAATGATTTTTTTACTTTTAAATATATTAATATTTGATGAAAGAAAACTAATATTCTGAGTTGAGAACATAATTATTTTATATATAAATATAAGTCATTTATGCCTTTTTAACATAAAATAAATTTTTGAGGAGAAAAATTACATTATGTTGTCACTAAAATAAAGTTTCTTTTGTTTTAGCCAGTAGTGGAACACTCCTATGTCAAAATGGTATTTAGAACAACCACTGGCACAGGAATATCCCACATTTGGTAACACATTCAGACAACTTTGTTACAGGTTGCAATGTAATTCTACTAAAATAATTAAGCTGAAAGGAAAAGGTTTCATTACTATATATTACTGTACCCATTTATTCTCTTGATTAAAGTTGAGATGTGTATGTATATATTACAAGTGTGTATTTAGGTTGATTATATTATGTAGAGATTTGATTTCAGAATGATAAAAAATCCCTTTCACTTATTTTTAATAAGAAAGAGATCATTCAATCCTATGATACTGATTATATTTCAAACTTTAAACTATACCATAAAACCCCAGGAAAGAAACAACTTTGTGGGTGAACTTAATTCAAGAATTGTACCCCAAATTGATAATTACTATGACTGAAATAAACCCATATGAGCCAGGTAGAACTTATCCACAGAGTAAGCCCAATACAAAGTATAAATAAAGACAGTAAGATCTTATAAAACATAAATATGAAAAAGAGTTGAATATTGCTATGATCCACAATGATTATTAGTATTTATTAGTGTTTTAAATTCCTGCAAATTTTAATGGTTATTTCTTTTGCTTTTCATCTCTTCCATTTCCTTGGTTTTCTGACTATATATATTGCATTCTCTCATAATTAGTAATAATTCTCTCATAATTCTTTAAGATGTACCTTTCATATGTAAATAACTAAATCCAATTTTAATGCTAGTATTTAAGTTATAATATGACTCTTAAGTTTGTGCATTATTTTCCGATAATATTTTTCTTGGTCTTTAGTTATTTTATACATATACATGTGCATATATATATATATATATATATATATATATATATATATATATATATATATATATATATATATATCTTTGACATTAGCAATTCCTAAATAGGCTTTTGGCATAATAATGGTAATATCATTAAGAATGAAGCTATGCTTGATGTGTCTTGTAGCTCCTCAGTGTCAGAAATTTCAAATTCTTATGGTTTCTCCTTCATTGACTTAGATTCTGAATTTTTCACCTCTTTATTTGTAGTATGCTGGCTTTGTTGTGCTGTGGTGGTAAAATGTAGCCAAGGAAAATCTTCCATCATCTTCTTAATAAATTATTCTTTTTATAATACTTGTTGCTATTGGCTGTGATTTTTCACAATTTTAAAAGACTTTTGTTGTTGTTAATTGGCTTCATTTTTAAAGTAAATTTATTCACTTTACATCCCAATCACCCCCTTCTCTTTCCAGTTCCACCCTTACAAATCCACCCATTGCCCCTTCCCTTTTCCTCAGAGAGAAGAATGTCCTGGGCTGAAACAGGGAAGTTAGGAGGACCATGAGTAGAAGTGCCCTTCTCCCTGGTAGGAGAAAACACTTGTGAATTCTTTTTCCCAGGAGAATAGCTTTTGTTATGGTGAACAGTCTGGGAATATTTTGTATTTATACCTCTGTGTCTTCTATGAAGTCATAAAATACACATAAGTTTAAATCTTTACCAGGAAAATGTGATGACTTTCTTAGAGTCAAAGTGAAAGTGTGGGTGTACAAATGAAATTCTCAGTAGAATGCTAGTATATGGTCCCCCTCCAGTCATTCGCTAAAATCACCATTAAATGGTTTTACTTAGACTCTGGCTTCACCCAACATTGCTACAAAAGTTATACAATTACTTCTTTGCCCTTTGGATGGATATGTACTAAAGAATGGAAGATACCAGATTATACTGTTGTCTTAGTCAGGGTTTCTATTCCTGGACAAACATCATGACCAAGAAGCAACTTGAGGAGGAAAGGGTTTATTCAGCTTACACTTTCATACAGCTGTTCATCACCAAAGGAAGTCAGGACTGGAACTCAAAGAGATCAGAAAGCAGGAGGTGATGCAGAAGCCATGGAGGGATGTTTTTTACTGGCTTGCTTCCCCTGGCTTGTTCAGCCTGCTCTCTTATAGAACCCAAGACTACCAGCCCAGAGATGGTCCCACCCACAAGGGGCCTCTCCAGCTTGATCACTAATTGAGAAAATGTCCCACAGCTGGAGCTCATGGAGACACTTCCCCAACTGAAGCTCCTTTCTCTGTGATAACTCCAACCTAAGTCAAGTTGACACACAAAACTAGCCAGTACAACTGTCCTTTAGATTCTGTTAGGGACTTGAGAAAAGTAATTTGTTCCCACTTTCTCAGCTTTTTCTTACTGTGAGAATGTTAGTCAAACTATGACAAGTGAAAGTAGAAGTTGCAAATATTCACTATAACTATACTAACTACAAGTTTATCCATCATGTATAAATGTGGTTTATAGAAAAAGAGTAGGCATTCATTTGACAAGAGATTTTTTTTTCCTTTACCAGATATTTCCTTATGTATCTCCAGAGATGATCGCAGTCAATCGAATTACCCCTTGGAAGATCATGACTTTTGAATGTGAAAACAAAACTAATTTAAAAAGTATCATCACCCTTGATATTTGCCTATTTTATTTTAAATAATAAAGCATCAAGGAGCTTGTTCAGTTTATTAGATGACAGTGATAAACAGTGACTGTATGCACTTCCAAACAAGTGTGAAATAGCTTAATCAAAATCATTCTAAATAAGGTTTGTGCATTCATAGCATACAGCACTAAGGAGAAGGCTCAGGATGCCCTATATTTCATAGGGTATCTACAAAACCTGGACAATAAAAGAAACCAGGAAGCATTTGGAAGCTTGTACCATCTCTCTCTACAGGAAATATAAGTTAATCTGCCTTCTTGTTGTGCTGGGAGACTTGCTTCTCTTCTATGTTCTGAAATTTGAGTGATTACATAATATTTTCCCCAAATCTGAATATCAAAATTATCCCAATGATTTTGTGATATTTTTTTCATTTATCAATTGATTTATGTGTATATGTCAATGAAACATAGTTATAGTAAATGTTACTTCACAGTATAGGTTAGGATGTCCAGGCTCTTAGTTCTTATTTGTTAAATTAACAGGATATTTCCATTTGTTTACCACTTAGCTCATGAGTCTTTGAAGGCCTCCTTTTTCTTGAGAGAACATTGAGTACAATTAGGTGTCAGTCTTTTGTTTGGTAAGTGTTTTCAAATGAGTGTTAAAGTCCTCAGCTCTTCATGGTTTATCTTAATTATTCTCAAGTAATCAAATTAGTTCAAATTAATTATCATTCTAAGTATGGCAATCAAGGTATTTTAAAAATGTAGTTTTTTTTTTCGTAAAATACATCATAGATAGAAACTTCCTTTGCTACCTCTGCACACTGTCTCATTTAGTTATAACTCCCAGAATTAATGAAGTGATATTTTATCCAGCCAAGAGTTGGAGCTAGTATTCAAGACTCCAGGCAATAAAGATGGGAAGATATTGAGACCTTGGGGACTTTGGTAAAATATCAACTGAATCTTTTAGTCATCCCAATAAATGGATTTCTGAATACTTATAAAATGTCTTAGTTATTTGGCCTTTTTTTTCTATCTTGATTTCAGTAAGATTGAAACCTCTTAGATGACGCATTATTCTTTAGTAGAACTTAACTCAGTTTGCTACATTATTTCAAAATTCAATTGAGCTTTTAATTTGCTGTGTTGTATAATGACTTACATGGTAAGAATTTATATTAACAGGCAAAATGTTTTTAATAGTGAAAATCAGAAAGAGATTTACTTAATGTGGTCAAAATGAGAAAACAAAGAAATGCAGACAACCAGTAAGTTCATTTTGAGAGTCTTTATGTGAGAGCAAGGTTTAAATAGAAAGAAAGGAATATGCATAACTTAGCAACTGATTAAGATGTGGTTCCTTGCCCAGCATTTTGTCACTTCCAAGTCTCTCCTGCAAGGTCAACTGACAAGTTGTAAATCTTTCTCCATGAGAAAAGCTCTTTCTCTGGATGCTGCCTCTGCCTCCCAAGTACTGTGATTAAAGGCATGCACCATTACTGCCTGGCAGATGAGGGTTTTAAAGTCCACACCCATAGTGACACACCTACTCCAATGAGGCCATAAGTTCTCTAACAGGACAACACTTTCTAATAGTGCCACTTCCTGCCACTATTATACAAATCACCACAATAACAAAGAAAAACATTACAAAAAATGCATGCCTTAAGTCTTATTTAAAAGGTTTCTTAGATATTCATTGGTTACACCCACAAGTTTTGTGCCAGCATTGCACTAGTGTATTTTGCAATGAGGATTATATTGTCAGGTTGGTGTTTATTTTTATCATTTGTCAGTGTGCAAAATACTTTCCTGTAACATGAACACTAGCAATCTGGCCTTAAGCAATATGGCCTTACCATCAGTTTGTGAATTGCAAGCTATAGCCTTGCTCCTCCCCTCCATTACCGGGCAATAGTCAGGTAGGCCTGGCCCTAAAAGGGACTGCTAGCTCCCTCCTCTCTCTTACTCCTGCTTCTCTCCCTTGCCTCTTGCTCCCCTCTCTCTTACTCCTGCTTCTCTCCCTTGCCTCTTGCTCCTCTCTCTCTTACTCCTGCTTCTCTCCCTTGCCTCTTGCTCCCCTCTCTCTTACTCCTGCTTCTCTCCCTTGCCTCTTGCTCCCCTCTCTCTTACTCCTGCTTCTCTCCCTTGCCTCTTTCCCTTTTGCTCCTCCTCTCTCCCCTTTCCCTTCCCCTCTCCCTCCATGTAGTCATGCCCGGCCTCAACTTCTCTATTTTATTCTTCTCTCTGCCTTTCTCTTTGGTTGAGTAAGATTAACTTACAGAATCATTTTAACTGGTATTCCTCTTATTGCTAAGGATTTTAGACTCATTTTGAGACATTTCTTATCCATTTCTTCTTTTGAAAACTCTTTCAGATCTTATCTTAGTCCTTTTTATTGCTTCTATAAGGCAACTTATATAAGAAAAATATGTGTTTTTGTCTCAGATGGTTTAAGTTAATCATGGTACCGTAAAGGTAAGAGGTGGCAAGAGCTCAGACCTCATATTACAAAAAGAAATCAGTCAATTGAAAATAGTATGTGGCATTTGAAAGCTCAAAGTTTACCTCAAGTGACAAGATTCCTCTAGCAAAGGTCACAACTCATAAGCCTCTTCAACAGTCAACAGCTGGGAACATATTCATATGCCTATGACTTAAAGACAATACTTTATCCAAATCACAACATTCCATATGCTGACCCTATTGTCTCACAACTGTATCATTAAGTATAAGGAATTTAGCCCAACTTCAAAAGTCTTCATATTCTTTTACAGTTTAAAAAATGTTTTAAAGTCTAAAATCTCTTCTGTTCAGCTCTGTTTCAATATGGCTATCTTGTGATGTTTTGGCAAAGAGTGTGATTACTTTCTTACCTTGTAAGAATTTGCCTTAGGTTAAATCTAAAAGTAAGGAACCAATTTCTTTGGCAAATAAGATTTTAAAGACAATTTAATATTGATACTGTCATGTAGTCATTAACTATAACTCGTATGTATGTCTACAATAAAAAAGAGCAAATGAAAAAAATGCAAAATATATGCTTTGGAAAGGGAAAGGACACTGACAAACTAAATATTCCATCCAAAGATTGTTCTGAAGTACAGACTGCAATAGGAGATATTAAATCTGTATTATAATAAATGGATCCCAACTGAAGAACATCACTGAGATAAGCTTCAAATAATAAAAAAAAAAAAGTAAAGAAAAGAACTTAGCAATTTTCTGCTACTAGGAGGAAACAGAAAATAAATGTTCTTGCAAATATTATTTACCTCAAGTTGGTAGAAAACTTGGGAAATTTGGAGACATCATGCTGGCTTTATAATTATGATATTAGAACAAAGGAGTCATGAAATCTTCTTCCATGACTTAAGAGAGGGTCTTAAGCCAAGCAGGATGCAGAGGAGTCCCTGTATAGAGGTTATTAGTGTCCATAGCAGGAAGCTTTGAAAGTAATGTCTGAGTTACATTGGAGACTTCAAGATGTTGCAAATGTTAGAATCATTGGTTATATGCCAATGAGAGCTGCTTACAGAGTCATAGAATAAGCCCCATAGAGAAAAGTTGTAATGTAGGCAGTTATGATGAAGAGGTGGAATCATCTAAGCCCTGTGACATGAGACAGGTACCTATAGGATTTGGAATTTTCTGTGCTGGGCTTTAGTCTTACATTGGTTCATTCAGGATAGAAACTCTATTAGGGAACAGTCTACTATTGTTCTGCTACATATAGATTTAAACTGATTCCTAACTATTGATGTACCTATAGATATATGCATGTCTCAACCCTCTCTTTGAAGTAGAAGTAGGTAATGATTCACATGGATTCACAACTGATCAAGGTGCAGAAATAAGATACTATGGAGTGTTTAGCTCTAAATGGAACATTTGTATCCTACACTCATCTTCCAATGCTTCAACTCTGATATGTGTGTTTCATTGGGGCTTTATAGAAAGAATCACACAACACAATAAACCATGTCTTCTTTTTATTAACCTCAAGACAATAATGAAACGTATGCTTGGTCACAAGTAAGAAATGATATATTCCATAGAAAAAAAGTTCTTCAATTCCAACATTAATGACTTGTTTTTATGTAACTTCAGGTCTAAAAGTTCCAATGTGCCTTTTGTTTTATTGCATTTCACCTGCTTTAATATAGTATCTTAAACTGATTTATGTATGAACAGAAATTTAATTATGGGGCTGGTGAGATGGCTCAGCAGGTAAGAGCACTGACTACTCTTCCCAAGGTCCTGAGTTCAAATCCCAGCAACCACATGGTGGCTTACAACCACTCATAATGAGATCTGACACCCTCCTCTGGTGCGTCTGAAGTCAGCTATAGTGTACTTATGAATAATAATAAATGAATCTTTGGACCTGAGAGAGCAGGGACTGAGCAAGCAGGACCAACTGGAGCAAGCTGGGCCAACCGGAGCGAAGAAAAAAAAAAAGAAAGAAAGAAAAGAAATTTAATTATGACTGTAGTGAAATGTGGAAGTTATATATCATATACTTTGTGTTTCTAGAGACCATTATCCTCAGAGATGACCCTTGTATATACTCAGTGGAGGCTCCCTCAAGTATTTAATCTATGGAAAGTATTTTCCCTTTTTGAAGTCCTTTACTTCCTTCAAACATAATTAATCAAAATTAAAAATATAATCTTAATACAATAATCTTTATTCTGTCATTTGAAGGATCCCATCTTCTAAGACATATCCTGATCTTTATTAATTCTCACCATTGTATCTCTTCATTTCATTCCTTTTACCAGAGTTTTAAAAATAACTAGGAAATAGTTAAGCACTGAAGAAGCCTTATTGGAATTTCCCCCATCATTTGAATCTCACTTACAAGGATTAATGAGCAGGAGATGGAAGCTTTTGTTCTAAGAATAGAGTAAAGCTTAGAGCCTTTATAACAACTATTTGTTGATTTAGGAGAAATTGTGTTTCACTAGCAGGGTCATTCATCAGCATGAGGCACATGCAGCAATGTGTACAGGAAAATCAATTTTCTAGAAGACTCGGAGCTTACCAGAAGTCTTATGCTCTGGAGGCAACAGATTCAGTTTGGTTGCTGACTAGTAAAAATATAGAAT
>LR749493.1:1991410-2063491 GCA_902729485.2 Mus minutoides
TTTTTTTTTTTTTTTTTTTTTTTTTTTTTTTTTTTTTTTTTTTTTTTCCCTCTTTATTAGATATTTTCTTCATTTACATTTCACATGTTATCCAGAAATTTTCCCTTACCCTCCCGCATCCCCGCCCTGCTCCCCTACCCACCCCCTCCCACGTAATGGCCCTGGCGTTCCCCTGTACTGGGGCATATAGAGTCTGTATTAATCTTTTTATAGTGGGAATAAATCAGTTGTAGAAAATGTGAAGCACCTTGTGCTTCAAATGGACTTTATATGTGTGAATCACCCTCCTCCTCATCAGAATTATTCAGCATCAGCCAATTGAAGGGTGTAAAAAACACAGTATTTAATTATTCTCAAGATGTTAACACAGAGATATACTACCTAAATACTCATTAGCATTTTACCTCTTCTAAATTTAAAAATTTGAAAAAAAATAATCATTTGCACCTTCATTGACTCTCTCCAACCCCCACCCCTACCAAGTGCTTCCATGCACTGATAACTAACATGAACACTGACAGGAGCAGTGGAAAACAGTGACGGCCATGAAATTCTCATATAGGTTCCTGTTAAATAATGGTTGACTGCAAAGACATCTGGAGGAAAGTCAATTTATTTTTAGTGGGACACTTAGAGTATCAAAATTACAATATTTAGAAATCACTCATTCCACAATCTTCCTGAGGGCTGATACTCGACTATATTACCTTGCTTGGATATTGACCATGCAATATTTATTATGTAGAAGTATTGAAAACAATTTAGCTTGAAAGGCATAATTAGACTACTGAGTATTTTGTAGTCACAAGCTATACCCTGAATAATAAATCACACTCTTTGTAGTACAATTTATCTATTCATTTTAAAAACAATAAACCTGAGCCTCAAGAAAGCAAAAATTCCTCCATGGCTAGCCATATTATTAGTTGGAGAGGAAGGACTATGTGCTGAGTCCTAGTAATATCAGCCAGGAGTATTTTATATCATTCTGGTGGTTGCTATGGATAATAGAATATAAGATTATGTGCCAAGGTTAATATTGCCATTTAAATATTTTGAAAGTCCTTTTTGCTCCAACCATAGAGAAAACAAAAGTTGCAGTTTTTAATTGCAGTGTAATTATCTATGAAATCATGTGGGTGTCATTCAGGAAGTCCTTCTAAATTTGAACTCAATTCCAGCGATAATTTTTTACTAGAGAAACTACTTTGGACTCTTAATGGTTGCATTGGAATCAATGCACTTAGAAAATAGTTCTCTCTCTTAGACATTCAAGATACTAGTTCTTCACATTTTACCCTAAAATTTAGTTATCTTCTCCAATCTCACTGCCAATAAACTGCAGAATGGGGAGTGAACTTCACTTTCTGCTCCCAGACTGATCTGTATACTTTGCTCTTAGTTTTGAATACCTTTCTGAATGGACTAGGTGGAGACTAAGATAAGGTTCTATGAAAAGAAAATAAAGTAAAACCTCCATGAGATACGATATTTTTCATAATTACAATACATAGAATAGGCAACAATATGAGCTAGCCTCAAAGAACTATACAATTAAAGTAGCTGACAACAAAGTTCTGTGCTTAATACAGAACAAAATATTCCCTGATGGATAATTCTCACAAACCCTTTGGAAAACTCAGTTTACTGAGGAAATAAACAGTCTTTTATGGAATTATGAAATGTTTATGGTTCAAAATTTATTCAAAACAAAGTACTTATTACAAATAAACAGTGCATGCTCATTTATGAAAATTAATCTTCAGGGGCCAATGGGTATTACACTTAATTCTTTCAACATCAATGAATTTTGTAAAAGGGTACCTTGGTTCATTGAGAGAAACTGACATTTTATTCAATACTAAATGGGAGATGTAGTATGCATTTCCTGTAGTATTTTGGGCAGACTAGAATGCCAGCTTAATTTATTAATGAGGTAATTATTTTTATTGTTTGTTGTAATTTTCCTTTTATGAAAACCAAGGATCATAGGAAAAAGAGCTTCTGATAGTAGCCTGCTCAAACAACAATAAGAAAAAATAATTTTGCATATGAAAATGATATGATATTTTATGTTATAGACAATAAAATTAGCTAAACAAAATGTCCTGAGAATTTGATTATGTTCTATAGAACTTTAGAAAATGATTATCTATGTTCCTGGATTCTACCCAATATGTATTTCTCATCTCAGCAGCACAGGAAATATGTGCTTTGGTTTCATAATAATCTATTCTCACTAACAAGTGAAACCATTTTCATAAAAAATAATTTTATCATGCTATCATAATGAAGGCTCTTCAGTCACTGGCATTGCTGAATCACCAGGAAAATGCTTAGTGCATTAAACATAACAGAATTTTAAGCATAATTCAATTCTATTATGTACTTTTTTTGAAATATTTGCAAGCTATAAGCACTCTATGTCACATCTAAAGTTTTTCTAAATGAATAAAATTTTATATACCTCAATTATTATTTTAAGTTTGAGTAATGCTTAAATTTGCTAAGGTAATACACTTTTAATTTTTCATCTTTTTATTAGTCTGCTGCCATCTCAAAATATCTTTATCTTATTCATTATCTCTCCCCAACTCCTTCAATATCTACGTCCATTCCACGTAACTTTGTGAACACTTTTTATTTACTTATTTGTTTGTTTGTTTGTTTGTTGGAAGCTTAGTAAATCCAGTTGTTCATTCTGTCCTGCACATACATTATTGAATATTTGACCTTCCACTTGAGCATGATTTGCCTAACAGTGGTTAGGCCAATACCTTCAAGGACAACTGACAAAGTTTCAGGGCATATAAAAGGAATTGGTGGCAGGAAGATTGAAAAATTCAAAGGATCAGA
Organism: Mus minutoides; assembly: GCA_902729485.2. Classification (NCBI taxonomy): domain Eukaryota; kingdom Metazoa; phylum Chordata; class Mammalia; order Rodentia; family Muridae; genus Mus; species Mus minutoides. The sequence goes on from LR749493.1 coordinate 1,994,267, forward strand.
AACTTTGATGTGAGACAGTGTCTCTTATTATATCAGAACCTATGCCCATAAAGTCACCTATGTGACTACCCCTATGAGAACTAAATGAGGAAGGATAATATTAAAACACATATCACAGAAAAAAATGAATCAAGAAAAGCCCATGAGTTCTCAAGACAACACAAATAATGACAGGCAGCTGAATAAAGCTGAGAGCAGGAAAGGATGGCTTTTCCAGGAAAACTCCTAAGAATTTGTTGTCCAGTGCCAAACATCCCCCAAAAGATACATACAAATAATATTTTATGAAATGAACAGTTTACATATGGGAGTATATGTACCCACAAATATGCCTATCCATGCAATTGCAACCTATAATCAAAGAGACCATTAATCTGAATGTGATCAGGGAGGGTATGTGGGAGGATTTGAAGCAGGTAAAGGGAAAAGAGAAATACAGTAATTATAATTTCAAAAATGATCAAGAAACAAAATGAAAACTGGCTTTAATTCTCCCAGCAATTATCAGTTGCCAATAGGTATTCCTTAGGGGTAGGACTTAGCTTCCATCTCACTTCCATACTGGAATTTTGTCTCACTTGAGATTATACAGGTCAAGCGCATAGTGCTGTGAGCTCATGTATACAAGTGCCTTGACACATCTGGAAAGTGCTGTTTCCTTGTAGTCATCCTTTTCCTGTTCTGCAATCATACATAAAATTAAACAGAGAGTTTCAAAAGAAGAAATACTGAGGAACATTTATTATAAAAGTTCAAAAGTTGATCATGTATTCCAGGTCTATCAGAGACCAGTCCATGCAAGAGAGCATGTGGGCCACAGAAGCAACATAGCTTCTTGGACAGGGTCTCTTTGGGACTTCATCTTCAGCCAGGAGGCAGAACTGAGACCCAGACCTCTGTGCACCGTCCCTACAAGAGGAGAAATTGCCTGCAGAGAGTGCTCTGACCATTGGGATTCAGGAGAGAGTTGGACTCCCAGGAGTGCTGACAGAGGCTAGCAGAATCACAGGAGGAACAAACTCCAGCCAGAGACACCTAGAATATCTAACACCAGAGATTACCAGATGGCGAAAGGCAAATGTAAGAATCTTACTAACAGAAACCAAGACCACTCAGCATAATCAGAACCCAGCACTCCCACTACAGCGAGCCCTGGATACCCCAACACACCCAAAAAGCAAGATTCGGATTTAAAATCATATCTCCTGGTGCTGGTAGAGGATTTTAAGAAGGGCATTAATAACTCACTTAAAGAAATACAGGACAGAGCTGGGCGTGGTGGCACACTCCTTTAAATCCCAGCACTCGGGAGGCAGAGGCAGGCAGATTTCTGAGTTTGAGGTCAGCCTGGTCTACAAAGTGAGTTCCAGGACAGTCAGAGATATACAGAGAAACCCTGTCTGGGAAAAGAAAGAAAGAGAGAAAGAGAGAGAGAAAGAGAGAAAGAGAGAAAGAGAGAAAGAGAGAGAGAGAGAGAGAGAAAGAGAGGAAGAGAGGAAGAGAGGAAGAGAGGAAGAGAGGAAGAGAGGAAGAGAGGAAGAGAGAAAGAGAGAAAGAGAGAAAGAGAGAAAGAGAGAAAGAGAGAAAGAGAGAAAGAAAGAAAGAAAGAAAGAAAGAAAGAAAGAAAGAAAGAAAGAAAGAAAGAACAACACTACTGCTAAAAAGGTAGAAGTCCTTAAAGAGGAAGCACAAAAATCCCATAAAGAATTACAGGAAAACACAAACAAAACAGGTGATGGAATTTAACAAAACCAACCCAGATCTAAAAATGGAAGTAGAAACAATAAAGAAAACCCAACTCTGGAGATAGAAATCCTAGGAAAGAAATCAGGAACCATAGAAGCGAGCATCAGCATCAGAATACAAAAGATGGAAGAGAGAATCTCAGGTGCAGAAGATTCCATAGAGAACATGGACACAACAATCAAAGAAAATGCAAAAAGATCCTAACTCAAAACATCCAGGAAATCCAGGACAGAATGCGAAGACCAAACCTACTGATAATAGGAGTAGATGAGAATGAAGATTTTCAACTTAAAGGGCCAGCAAATATCTTCAACAAAATTAAAGAAGAAAACTTCCCTAACCTAAAGAAAGAGATGCCCATGAACATACAAGAAGCCTGCAGAACTGCAAATAGACTGGACCAGAAAAGAAATCCCTCCCAATATATAATAATCAGAACAACAAATGCACTAAGTAAAGATAGAATATTAAAAGCAGTAAGGGAAAAAGGTCATGTAACATATAAAGGCAGGCCTATTAGAATTACAACAGACTTCTCACCAGAGACTATGAAAGCCAGAAGATCCTAGAGAGATATATCTTGAATTATTTCATCTTTTAAGTTTTCAACAATTAAGGATTTAGGTATATATTATGTACTAATAGTTATTAAAATAAAGGCAGTCTATAACATTAGGCATAACACTTCCTGATATGATATTATCTGAGTTTTATTACTTTCTTTACCTATAGAAACCATACCCCTACAATTAAAATCTCTCGCAACTCTAAGTATCTACCATAACAAAACCCATACTAGCCCAAATATATAAGTTCTAACATTTCAATAGGATCTTCTTTAGCTAAAATAGTCAATCACAGTTTTGTTTTCTTCATTATATAATATTACAAAATGCATAATATAACATTTTAGTTATTTAAAGCTATGTTCATTAATTATATGAATAGATCTTCATTCTCCAAATAAATACTTATTAAACAATTAGCTAGACAAAGTGACATTCAATATATTCTAAGACAAGGAAGTGAGTAATATGCAGTGTCTTCCTCAGTTTTTATTCATAGTGGTAATGATAATTTAATTTGCACTATGCAGTATAAGGAGCATGCACACTAGTCCTATAACATCATTAGATGAAGTCTTGCTTCTTTCTCATAAATTTAACTTCTCCTTATACAGTTAACAAGAAAATGTGCTTATTATTTGAAATATAGCATCTTTATTTTTCCTTGCATGTTTACAGATAAATTAATTGAATTTAGAATTTGTAAGACACTTCTGTAAGATATCTTGGATTTCTTTACACTAGAATATGTACATTTCAAGGAAAAGGACTACACCATCAAACTTTCTTTCCTTAGGCATACTTTACCCTTCACAAACAATAATGATGATACACACACACACACACACACACACACACACACACACACACGAATGATCTGTATATAAAAGTTTGCTTTTTTGAGTTTAGGAATAACTCAGGGTTTTATCTTTACAAGCCAGGAAATATTTTGAGTGTGGAAGCCTGCTCTTTACTTTGTCATAACCATGAATCCTACTTGTTTGAACTATAAGAATATTTTTCAATATTGTCATCTTAATAATATCAGATTATAGTTGAGACAAAAATCATTAATCATAAATAATAGTCACTATTGGTTCAAAATGTCCATAATATCAAGAACCTTCTCATCTTTAAAGCAATTTATATACTTTATTTCACTGAAAACATAACTGTATTTAAGGTAATTTATCTATAGAATTTCAGCCATTGAAAAATAGTAATCAATATTAATTTGGAGGTATAATATTATATTTAATTAACAGACATGCATATTTTAAAAATCCTGCTGTAGTTTTAAAGCATTTAGAAGAGATAATATAATAGTCTTTTATATGTATACACATGTGCAAATGGCATTTCAAAAATATTTTTTATGAACTAACCAATACCTCCCAAAGCTTATGTCTCTAGTTGCATATGTAGCAGAGGATGGCCTAGTCAGTCATCAATGGGAGGAGAGGCCCTTGGTTTTGCGAAGGCCATATGCCCCAGTACAGGGGAATGCCAGGGCCAGGAAGTGGAAGTGGGTGGGTTTGGGATCAGGGTAGGGGGTATAGGAGACTTTCATGATAGCATTTAAAAGGTAAATGAAGAAAATATCTAATAAAAAAGTTTAAAAAATATTTTAGTACATTTTCTCATATGAAACTAAATATATTTCCTGCTTGATTTTAACATTGATGTGCAAAGAAGATAATTGAATGATATCCTCCAGATCCATCCATTTGCCTAAGAATTTCATACATTCACTATTTTTAATAGCTGCGTAGTACTCCATTGTATAAATATACCCCATTTTATTTGTCCATTCCTCTGCTGAGGAACATCTGGATTCTTTACATCTCCTGGATGTTATAAATAGGCTGCTATGAACATAGTGAAGCTTGTGTCCTTACTACATGCTGGAGCATCTCTGGATATATGCCCAGGATCCTGAGTGAGGTAACCCAATGACAAAAGAACACACAAGATATGTACTCACTGATAAGTGTATATTAGTCCAGAAGCTCGGAATACTTAAGATATAATTCTCAAACACATGAAACTCACGAAGAAGGAAGACCAAAGTGTGGATACTTCAATCTTTCTTAGAAGGGGGAACAAAATACCCATTGAAGGAGTTACAGAGATAAAGTATGGAATGAATGACCATCCAGAGACTGTCCCAACTGGGAATCCAGACACTATTGTTGATGCCAAAAAGAGCTTGCTGACAGGAGGTTGATATAGCTGTCTCCTGAGAGGCATTGTCAATGCATGACAAATACAGAAGTGGGTACTCACAGCAATCCATTAGACTGAGCACAGGGTCCTCAATAGAGGAGCTAGAGAAAGGACCTAAGGAGCTGAAGGGGTTTGCAGCCCCATAGAAGGAACAACAATATGAACTAACCAGTACCCCCAAAGCTCCCTGGAATGAAACCACCAATCAAAGAAAACACATGGTGGGACTCATGGCTCTAGCTGAATATGTAGCAGAGGATGGCCTAGTTGGTCATCAATGGGAGGAGAGGCCCTTGGTCCTGTGAAGGTTCTATGCCTGAGTATAGGGGAATGCCAGGGCCAGGAAGCAGGAGTGGGTGGGTTGGTGAGCAGGGGAAGGGGTAGAGGATAAGCGGTTTTCAGAGGAGAAAACAGGACAGGGGATAACATTTGAAATATAAAGATAGAAACTATCTAATAAAAAAGAATAAAAGAAAAAAATCTAATTGGTTTAGACATGGTCCCTCATTAGGGCATGACAGGCAGAACACTGATATGAAGGAATATAATACTTATGTCTATTTCACCAACCTCTCTTCTCTTTTCTAGGAAAAGCAAGAAAGCCACCACATGGAAATAACTCTTTAGCAAGACACGAATATTTTTATTGCCTTTTCCCTATTAAGCTTTACATTTTTCATGTCTTTTAAATTATGGTCTCTATGATTATCTGTACAATCCATAATTTTATGCTTTTCATTTCATGGTAGAAATACACACTACTCTTCATGGAAAATTTGCACCAGTTTTTTTTTTTTTTTTTTTATGAGCATAGATGGAAAGTAATAAAACTTAAGAGGTACATAGATAAACTTGGTCCCGTAGATATAATATAATATAATATAATATAATATAATATAATATAATATAATATAAACTATATTTTTAGTTTTATAATTATAGTAAGTTCACTAAAAATTAATATTTTTGTTAATAAATCAGTATATTCAAATACTGCAATTTCATTTTATAAAATATACCATCTGTTATTCAATGCAATCTACTAATGCTATATTTTGCATTTTGTATTAATAAAATTTGGAATTTGGTATTTTACATTTATACTACACATTAACTTCAACTAGCTATATTTTATATGACCATTGTCTTCACTATTAGACAGCAAACTCTATAACATTAAGACTGTTTTTAATACGATTATGGAAATGCCTATATGGTGACTGGGAAAGTGCACAGACACAATTTTGAGTCTCATAGATATGAAAATTAATAGAAATTTATGGTAAAGCAATCTAAAGTAGCATTTTATAATCTTAATAATATATATGTATTGTTCATTTTTGTGGTGTTGTGTTGTCTTTTGCATTATAGCATGGTAAAATTATTCCTGGCACTTGTCCACAACATGTCAGTTTGGTTTCCTCTCATATATGACTACCAAAATCTCTATGAAATATTCCAAATATCTCATATGAATGGAAGTAAGGTCCGCAGTTGTTGAGCAAAAGTGATATAAAGGATGTTTCCAAGAAAAGATTTTAGGACTCAAGCAGTATGATATACCTAAAGTAAAGATTTTCAGAATCTGAGCCCTGGATATCAGTTTTCCTTTTGTTGTTAATGTGTGCATCTTGGAGAAATTGATAGGAAAAGTAATAGTATTTGTACCCCTTTTCTAAGTATTCGCTATTACCTTAGGCAATGATTTGGAGCTCTGATTAAATTCATTAGCTTTCCTTTCTTCAAAGGTGAGAGAGGATAGTCTTAAACATCGTTAAGGTGGGAAAAGAGTAAGTGAAAAAAGAAAATAAAAATGAAATGGATGTTTAAATGAAAAATAATTTAACAATTTAGAGGAAGTGGTTATGCATTATCACAGAGTAAATTGTGAAAAAATGTAGGCACATATTCATATATGTCATATCAATGTCATTCATATGCCATTCTAAAAACTATTGGGCAGTTTTTAATGCCATAAATAATTTGTGTCTTCCATTCTCTGTCTATTAAAAATATTACCTTTCATAGCTTGCAGTTGAAGATTGCAATAGCCAGAGAGACTATCATTCCAGTGTGTTGACTATATGTGTTCATACAAAGTAATATATTTATTCATGTTGTTCTTCTCAAATAATATGCTCTTTCTTACAGAAATTTAAATTTAGTACATATGTAATATTCTACAGAAGCTCTGGGTCATCTTTAAAGGTATCATGACTTAATTAATTCAGTGATCAAGTGCTTGTTTTGCACTCAATCAAATTAATTGTTAAGATTTTTATAGCTGTTTTGTTTTAGTTGGTTATTTATTTATATTGAGAAAAAAATCTTGAGGGAAATGGCTATATTTTTTCATCCCAAACACTAAATGCATAGTCCTCTAGACAGTACCCAGAAGCATGTTATAGGTTGAATTCTCTGAGAAGCAGATTGTTAGTTGGAATTTAGTGAGAAGGTTGGAGTGTAATGCAGATGCAAGAACCTCAAACAACCCTATAGGGAACCCTAGAGCTAGAATAGCCCTCGCTGGGCTGAAATTCCCAGATTTTTACAACCCTACATGATGTTATTGAATGTGAGATTCTCCCAACAATATAACCTTGGGTTGCCCTTAAAGGGGCTGAATGTGCTGCCAGCAGCTAGAATATCAAACCTTCCCTTGAAAATGTGTTTCAATAACACATTTCTACAGCTTTTGATGGAGCTACATAAAATATGTTCAGTGAGTATTGAATGAGAGAATATATTTCAGCGATACTATCTAAATGAAGGGATTGAGATTTTCTTTTACAATCCAGTTGGTTGGGCTCCCTTATAGCTAATTAGATGGTTTCTGTAAAATACTACTATTCCATGATAAAATGATCATTAAGGTAGTGACTTACTGCAAATTATTCTATAAAGGAATAGATGTGACAGAAGTTTTAAAGGTCTGCAAGTTATTGACATTATCTTGAGACTAAGATCACATAAAAGTTGTGATTTACAGTTTCAGATGTTATTCTCATTGGGTTGAAAACAGTTTCTACATGGTATTTAGGATAAATGTGCATTTCAACATGAAGACTATCTTTGGAATGATGGGATTTCTTCAATAAGCAGCTGGGGATCTAATTTCACAGCTTATAATTTCTAAAAAGATCACTAAACTTTAATTTCTAATTAGTACAGCCATCAATGATTCCTGACACTTAAAAATGCATTGGCTAGAACCGGTTGCCATATCTCATAGAAGAAAGTGACAGAAAAAAAAATGCCCCAAACAAAAGTCAACAATTAAGAGTTTACCAGATCTTTAGTTGCCAGACGAATTAAGACAGAAACTTAGCCAATGTCCACAGAACTACCCTCCAAGAACCCTTGTGTTCTCAGAGTCATCCTTATTAGAGACTAGAGACCATTGCATATCCATCCAACATTATAAAAGTAAATAAAAAAATGTTGAAAACATGCTTATGGAAACTTGTCAGTAATTATGTTATAGAGTACATAATTTCTTGACAATGCTAAAAAATATTAACAAAATGTAATAGAATAAATAAAAATTGTCAGTCTTCATTTTTCCACAGTAACCCTCTACTCTGAGTTTGGTGTAGTAAATACCACCCACACTTAACCTAGATAGAGAGGCTGACATTCAATACAAAAAAGCTACCACATAAAACATTATAAATAAGGTTTTTGTTGCCAATATAATAATTAGTTCTAGATTGATGAGAAGGAATATTTTGAAATTGTGTTTTGAAGAATCAAACATTAAAATAAATAAAACACTTCCCATTTGAGAATCTTTCAGTTAAAATCCAGTTTGTTACATAAATACAGTGATACAACATTGCCCATGAATAACACAATAATGCTTTCTGTGAGTACTTATACCTCTAAAATCTGTCATCTTAGGAAATTAATTTTCTCTGGAGAATTATAAATCTTTTTAGCCACACTCTGCTACTTTATATTTTTTGCTATAGAATTAAATTTATAGGGTCAAAATTTAAAAGCATATTACATGAAACTTCAGAGCTTCTTTCTTTTAAACATGTTTATCTTTTCTTTGAAAATTTCATTCATTTTACAATATATTTTTATCTTATTCACCTTCTACCAACTGTTCTAATGTCTACCCCAAGACACAACAAGCCATATTCCTCTAATTTCATATCCTCTTTTATTATTATAGTTCTTCTTGTTAATGGCTTTACTGCAGCAAATATATCTACAAACTGGGCTAGACATAAACAATTTAATAGAGTTAAGTATCAGTAGAATACCCATTTGTTAAATACAACATGTTGGAGCCAAAAGTTCATTATTTATTGGGTATCTGGCTTAAATGAAGGTCTGTGCATATACTATAAGGACAAATGCATTCAAAATTCATCAATCAAACTTAAAATACAGGGATGTGAAGTGAAAAAATAAATTAATGAAAAGTATCTTGAGTCATTGATCTTCATTTCTGCCAAAAAAGGATAAGAATATGATGTTTTATATATTTTGTAAGGTAACCGGGAGATACCATAGAGATGAAAATGCCCTAAGTTTCCATTGTTTAAATTCCCAAGCAAATCTATGTAAGTATTTAAAATATGACTTAATTTGTGTTACTTAAAGAATTTGGAAATTTTTTAAAATGAAAAAAAAAAATACTCAATGGGGAGCTAGAAACCTAATGTAATAGAAATGTCCAGGGAACTATGAGGATTATCCCACCTTAGACACATAGCAATGGGGCATATGGAGCCTGAAACAGCCACCTCCTGTAACCAGGTAAGTCATCCAATGGTGGGATTGAGATACCAACGCAGCCCCAAAACCTTTACAGGATTTTTTTATGCCTAAAAGATGTACAGATGTAAATTGATGGACCAGAAATTGAGGAAAGGGCCAACCAATGCATGAGAGGGAGCCCACCACTGACACTATTAATGATATTCTGCTATACTTGCAGACAGGAGTCTCGCATAACTGTCATCAGAGAGACTTCACACCAAAACTTGTAGAAACTGATGCAGAGACCCATGGCTAAACATTAAGTGGAGCTTGGAGAATCCTGATGAAGATGGTGAAGAAGGATTGAAGAATCCAGAGGGTTCAAGAATACAAGAAAACAGGAGACAGCTATATCAGGGTCCTGTCAGCAAAATTTTGTTGGTATATGCAATAGTGTCTGAGTTTGGTGATTGTTTATGGGATTGTTCCCAAGGTGGGGCAGTCTCTGGATGGTCCTTTCTTCAGTCTCAGCTTCGAACTTTGTCTCTGTAATTCCTTCCATCAGTATTTTGTTCCCCTTCTAAAAAGGAATGAAGCATCCACACTTTGCTCTTCTTTCTTCTTAAGTTTCATGAGTTTTTCACATTGTATCTTGGGTATTCTAAGTTTCTGGACTAATATCCACTTATCAGTGAGTGCATATCATATGTGTTCTTTTGTGGTTGGGTTACCTCACTCAGGATGATATCCTCCTGATCCATCCATTTGTCTAAGAAGTTCATAAATACATTGTTTTTAATAGCTGAGTAGTATTCCATTGTGTAAATGTACCACATTTTCTGTATCCATTCCTTACAGAATTGGATGCTCTCAGTTATCTATTAGATGAAAGACAGGGTGCCAAATGAAGGAGCTAGAGAAAGTACCCAAGGAGCTGAAGGGGTTTGCAATAATATAGGAATAACAACAATATGAACTAGCCAGTACCCCTAGAGCTTGTGTCTCTAGCTGCATATGGAGCAGAGAATGGCCTAGTTGGCCATCAGTGGGAGGAGAGGCCCTTGGTCTTGCAAAGATTCTATACCCCAGTACAGGGGAATGCCAGGGCCAGAAAGTGGAAATGGTTTGGTTGGGGAGCAGGGTGGGGGGAGGGCATAAGGGACTTTTGGAGAGTAAACTAGAAAAGGGGATAGGATTTGAAGAAAACATCTAATAAAAATTTTTTAAAAAGAATACAAGAAATCGCACAGAATCAAATAACCTGGACCTATAGGAGCTCATAGTGTGAGAACTACCAACCAGAGAGCATGCATGGGATAGATCTAGGTTCTTTGCACATATGTAACAGTTGTGTAGCTGGGTCTTCATATGGAGCTCCTAAAACAGGAGCAAGGGCTTTCTCTGACCAGATTGCCTGCCTTTGGATCTCTTTCCCCTGAGTTGTATTGTCTAGCCTCAATAGAAGATGTATGTAGTCTTATTGCAGCTGGTCATGACAAGGCTGGTTGATATCCATGGGAAGTCTCCATTTTTCTTAGGAGAAGTGGAGGAAAGGTTGATGGCAGGTAAGAGAGTGAAGGAATGGGAGGAGAGAAGAGAGGGGAACCTGCAATTAGAATGTAAATTAAATGAATAACTTAATAAAAGCATATTAAGTAGAGGTGAAATGTAGAGAAATGGTACATGATGGATTAATGATAAGGTTGTACAATCCCAAAATATGTATTGAAAGTATAAAAATGTGTTTATCCTTCAGCATGGATAATCTATATAGAAAAAGACCCTACAAAATTGGACTCTATAGATATCACTATTTATTATATTAATATTTATAAATGAAGCAAACAAGAAATAATATTTATTAGGTAGTTCATTAAATTATAGGTCTAAATGAAGGCTATGAGATAAGTAAAATCTGTAATATCTATATATACTAACAAAGTTTCCCAAAGCATTATGTAACAGACTTATTTCAGATCCATTTTATATACTATGATCCCATTTGTTAATTTGTAAAAAGCCTTTAAGATATAATTATATAGACTATGAAGATAAATAAATTTGATGTATATCAGATGGTGGATTAAATATTTATTTTTCTTTTCTAATATTCCTATTCTGAGATTGATTTTGTCCTTACCTATAATCACACATGGCATATTGATTTTAGGAGTGTATGAGTAGATTCCTTCTCTGAAGAATAAATGATACCTTTAATGTATCATATGGAGCAGTTTAAGATATTTGTCTCACAGTGCTCATTTTGAAAAGAAATTTGAATTTTCATTTGCATTGAGTAGACTAAATGTTTCATTCTGCACCAAAAAGAGAAAAAAATATGATCTGAGAAAGTTTTCAGATACATTCCCAGAACATTTCCCTAGACAATATGTGACAGCTTTAAAGGAACTGTATTTCATGCTTGAAGTTAACTTTCAGTAAGGATTATTGCTTGCCTAGAATTTAATTATGTCTTTGATGTAGAAACATATTTTAGTAAGCTCAAGAGTAGCTTACTAATGCACATTAATTCCTATGAATTGGTGATGTAAAAAAAAAACAAAAAAAACCAAAAACAATCAATCCAAGAAACATGTTTTGTCTTTTTATAGAGAGAAAAAAAAAAGCAGCAAATTCATATCAGTTCTTTATGAATATGTTCAAGAAAGCACAGGGAAAAATACCCATTATACATTTGAAAGTAAAAATAGAACTTTAGGATTTTTTTGCAAATAAATCTCTACATATGAAATCAGGCATACTATTGTGATAGGGATGAATTCAATGGTGAATTTAAAAGTTATGGAGTAATGGTATTATTAGGTCAATATCAGAAATCTTAGGCCTTGTGGTAAAATATAGCAGCATTTATTCTCAGCTCAAATGGATTATCTCACTATCTCTATATCAAATCTACTCAAACATAAACACTAGATTTTTTTCAGAAGAGTTACTGCTTGTATATGTATGCCAAATTGTATATTCTTTTAAAATGTTTTAACCATTTATATCTTATTGAAAATGAACATGGTTTGCAAAACTAATCTATTATTCAATTCTCTTATCATTTCCTTCTTATTTTTCTATTTCAGCTATCTCTTCCTTTTGACTTTAGATTTTATCACATGCACAGGTTTTGCACCTCCATTTGTCTACAGGACATCATTACTAAATCATTCTAATACTTTTCTCTATTCGATCTCCTTAGTAACCTCATGGTTACTCTGTTAATGAAAAATTCATTTTCTCTGGCATTCATTATTATCCTGAAGAGGAGATTATACATTCACAGTTTAAAATGTTGGGGTAACAAAGTTAGGATACTAGTGATAATGGGACTAATGTAGTTTCTATGTTGAATTAGAAAACACATACAAACACCATCAAAACTGACTAGATTACTGCCATTAGTGAAATAAATGTGAAATACTGAAAGTAGCAAGACTTAGAAATTTTTTTCTCAAATTTTAAACCACCAAACAACTAATAGATAGTATAAAACAATTGCATGTATTAATTTAAAAAAATGTATCAAGGTGTCCTCTGGGATAGGCCAAGCTACCCTGAGCAGCCTGCTATCCAAGGGAGACCTCCATTCTCCTGCTACCTCTCCTCTCACCTCCAACAGACCTGAGACTCCCGAACCATACAGAGTAGCTTCCCTCTCCACACCCATCTTCCCTGCTGGTTGATCGATCCCTCTGGGCCCAGCCAAACTACCTTGAGCTAGCAGAGGGTGACCTCCATTCTCCTACCACTCCTCCACCCACATTCATCAGACCTGAGGCTCCTGAATCATACAGGCCTCCTTGCCAGAACAATATAGCCCATGTATGCCTGACTGAAGCCTGCTACAACAGGAACATTGAGATTCACCCCATCCCAATACCTACTACAAGAACAACAAGGGACTAAAACCATATAGATGGCTAAATGCCCTCAAAAGAACACAGTCAACAAATCCCAGGGCAATATGATATCTCCAAAACACAGCTACCCTACTGCAGCAAGTCCTGAATATCCTATTGCACCTGAAACACAAGAAAATTACCTTAAACCCAATCTTATAAAGATTATAGGGGCCTTTAAAGAAGAAATGAATAAATCCCATAAAAAATACAAAAAATACAATCAAACAGATTAATTAAAGACAAAGAGGGAAACAAATAAACCCTTTAAAGACATATAGGAAGATACAATTAAACAAGTGAAGGAAATAAATAAATCAATGAAAGACCTGAAAGTAGAAATAGAAGCAATAAAGAAAATACAAACTGAGGAAAACTGGAGATGAAAACCCTAAGAAAGAGAAAAGTAACAAGAGATGCAAGCATCAATAACAAATATCCGAGATAGTAGAGAGAATCTCAGGTTTAGAAGACCCAATAGAAGAAATTGAAACAAGAAATTAAGACAAATTTCTAACACAAAACAACAGGAAATCTGGGATACTATGAAATTACTTAACCTAAAAATAATACGAATTAAAGATGAGGAGTACCAAATCTAAGGCCCAGAACATATTCTCAACAGAATCATAAAAGAAAATGTTCCCAACCTAAAGACAGAGATGCCTATTACTATGCAAGAAGCTTATAGAACACTAATTAGAATGGACAAGAAAAGAAAATCCTCCTGCCCCATAATAATCAAAAAAACCCAAACAGACAGAACAAAGAATATTAAAAGCAGCAAAGGAAAAAGAACAGGTAAGATACAAAAGCAAACCTATGCGAATGACACAAAACTTCTCAAGTGAGACTCTAAAAGCTAGAATGGCCTCGACAGATATCTTGCAACCTCTGGGAAAAAAAAATCACAGGTACAAACCTAGACTACCTATAAATCACTAAACTTTCATTCACCATGGATGGAGAAAAAAAAATATTTCAAGACAAAACCAAATTTAAAAATATCTACCCACAAATCCGGCCCTACAGAAAACAATAAAAGGGAAACCCCAATCCAAGAAGGATAGCTATATCCAAGAAATCATAGGAAAGAAATAATCCCCTAGTAGCAAAAATAAGAGAAGCACACACACATTCTCTCTCTTTCTCTCTCTCTCTCTCTCTCTCTCTCTCTCTCTCTCTCTCTCTCTCTCTCTCTCACACACACACACACACACACACACACACACACACACACACACACACAGAGGGAGAGGATAATAACAACAAAAAAGATGAAAATAACAGGAAATATCATTCACTGTTCATTAATACCTCTCAACATCAATGGACTCAATTCCCCAATAAAAGGACACAGGCTCCCTTCCAGTTTCCATCTGTGCAATGGAGTTGACCCTGTGCGACAACACTACACACCTTAATCCTGCCCTGAGATAGCTTATCTCCAAGTTGTGCTGACACACCTAAGCTCACTGGTGAGACCACCACTACTTCCCCAATACCTGACCCAAGTGGGACCAGGAACCAGTGAGGAGCTGGAGACAGGATACTTGTCGTTTCCATCTACCCCCCAGCGCTGACCCTGTGCCATAGTTCTCTGTACTCCAATCCCACCTGGAGGTAGCTTATCTTCCAGGAGTGCCAACACACCTAAAATTACAGGACCTCTGATACACCCAGGCTAACAGCCTCACAGGAGAAATAAGCTCCAGTCAGAGACAGCAAGACCAGGTAACACCAGAGAACCAAATGGCAAACACAAGAAAATAAGCAATAGAAACCAAAGCGACTTGGCATCATCAGAACCCAGTTCTCCCACCACAGCAAGCCCTGGATGCTCCAACATACCAAAAAAAAAAAAAAAAAAGCATCTCATGATGCTGATAGAGGACTTTAGGAAGGACATGAATAATTCCCTTAAAGAAATGCAGGAGAACACAGGTAAACAGTTAGAAGACCTTAAAGAGGAAACACATAAATGCATTAAAAAGTTACAGGAAAACACAATGAAATAGGTGAAGGAATTGAACAAAACTATCCAGGAACTAAAATTGGAAATAGAAACAATAAAGAATTCACAAAGCATGACAATCATGGAGATAGAAAACCTAGGAATGAGATCAGGAGTCATAGATGCAAGCATCATCAACAGAATACGAGAGATAGAAGAGAATTTCAGTTGCAGAATATACCATAGAAAACACTGACACAACAGTCAAAGAAAATGGAAAATGCACAAAGCTCCTAACCTAAAACATCCTAGAAATCCAGGACATAAATAACTTTATCAAAGTAGCTGGATATAAAATTAACTCAAACAAATCAGTACTACTCTGATTCCTCTACTCAAAGGATAAATGGGTTGAGAAAGAAATTAGGGAAACAATATCCTTCACAATAGTCACAAATAATATAAAATACCTTGATGAGACTCTAACCAAGCAAGTGTAAGATATGTCGACATAAACTTCAAGTCTTTGAAGAAGACCTCAGAAGATGAAATAATCTCCCATTCCCATGGATGGGCATTAATCATGAGCAAAAGTGGTCATCATAAAGCAATCTACATATTCAATTCAACCTCCATCAATATCCTAACTCATTTTTTCACAGATGTGGAGAGTGCAATTCTCAAATTCATTTGGAACAACAAAAAAACCCAGAGAGTGGAAACTATTTTAAACAATATGAAAAATACTGGGGAAACCAATATCTCAGACCTTAAGCTGTACTACAGAGCAATAGAGATAAAAACTGCATGGTATTGGTACAGAGAGTGACAGGTAGATCAAAGGAATAGAATTGAAGACCCAGAATTAAACTGGAACACCTATGGTCACCTGATCTTTGACAAAGAAGCCAAATCATCTATTGGAAAAGATGCAGCATATTCAACAAATGGTGCTGTTTCAAGTGGTAGTCTGAATGTAGAAAAGTGGAAATTGATGCATTCTTACCTCCTTGTACAAAGCACTAGTCCAAGTGAATCAATAACATCCACATAAAACCAGATACATTGTTTCTAATAGAAGAGAAAGTAGTTAACAATACTTAGGCATAGGAGAAATTTTCCTAAGAAGAATACCAATGACCCAGGCTTATAGACAAAAGGGAGCTCATAAAATTGCAAAGCTTCTGTAGGGTAAAGGACACTGTCATCAGGACAAATGGTAACCTACAAATTGGGGAAAGATCTTTACCAATCTGACATCTGATAGAGGGCTAATATCCAATATATACAAAGATCTCAAGAAGTTAGACTCCAAAGAAGCAAATAACCCTATTAAAAATGGGGTATAGAGATAAACAAGGAATTCTCAACTGAGGAATTTCAAATGGCTGAGAAGCACGTAAAGAAATATTCAACATCCTTAGTCATCAGAGAAATACAAATCAAAACAACCCTGAGATTCCACCTCACACCAGTCAGAATGATTAATCAAAAACTCAGGTGACAGTAGATGCTGGTATGGATGTGGAGAAAGAGGTACACTCCTCTATTGTTGGTGAGATTGCAAACTGGAACTACTACTCCAGAAATCAGTCTGGCAGTTCCTCAGAAATTTTGACATTGTTCTACTTAAGGGCCTAGCTATTCCTCTCCTGAGCATATACCCAAAAGATGCTCCAATATAAAACAAGGACACATGTTCTACTATGTTCATAGCAGCCTTATTTATAATAGTTGGAAGATTGAAATAACCCAGATATCCTTCAACAGAAGAATGGATACAGAAAATATGGTACACTTACAAAATTGAGTACTACTCAGCTATTAAAAACAATGACTTCATGACATCATCAGGCAATTGGATGAAACTACAAAATATCCTAAGTGAGGTCACCAAGCCACAAAAGAACACACATGGTATATTGTCACTTATAAGTTGATATTAAGAAAAATGTTTTGAAAACCCATGACATTCCAATACCAAATGAAGATCAAGAAAATGCAAGAACAAAGTGTAGATGCTTCAGTCCTACTTAGAAGGGGGACCAAAATAATCATGGGAGGTAGAAGAAGGAAGGGACTTGGGAAGGAGAAAGGAAGGGGAGTGAAAAAGGTGGACAGGATCAGGTGTGGGAGGAGACAGGGGAGATTTACTGAAAGTCAGGATATTTAACATAGGTATGTAGCAGTGGGGTATGGGGAGCTAGAGGGAGCCACCAGAAAGTCCCAGATGCCAGGAAAACAAGAGACTCCAAGGCTCCATTTTGGATTTCATTAGCTTAAATACCCCACAAAGGGGAGAGAGACCCTGTAGAGACCATACGCAGAGGTTAGCCATGGCCCCTGGTTGAAGGATAGTGCCACTCACCAATCTCAAAAAAACAAAACAAAACAAAACAAAACAAAACAAAAAAACAAACATTAACACAGAATTGTTCCTGTCTAAAGGAAATACAGGGACAAAGAGTAGAGCAGAGACTGAAGGATATGCATCTAGAGTCTGCCCTACCTGGGGATCCATACCATCTGCAGACTCCAAACCCAGACACTATTGTGGATGTCAAGAAGTGCTTGCTGACAGGAGCCTTATATAGCTGTCTCCTGAGAGGCTCTGCCAGAGCCTGAAATATACAGATGCAGATGTTTGCAGCCAACCACTGGACTGAGCACAGGGACCCCAATGGAGGAATTGGAGGAAGGACTGAAGGATCTGAAGCTGTTTGCAACCTCATAGGAAGAATGACAATATCAACAAACCTGACCCCTCAGAGCTCCCAAGGACTAAACTACCAACCAAAGTGTACATATGAAGGGACACATGGTTCCAGGTGCAAATGTAACAGAGGATGGCATTGTCTGGCATCAATGGAAGGGGAGGTCCTTCTTCCTGTGAAAGTTCGATGCCCCAGCACAGTGGAATGCTAGATCAAATAGGTGAGGCAGAAGTGGTTGGTTGGTTGTGGGAGCACCCTTATAGAAGCATGGAGAGGGGGTATGGAATAGGGAGGTTACAAATGGGAAACTGGGAATGGGGACAACATTTAAAATAACCAATAAAAATATTTGTTTAAAAAAAGGACAGTGGATAACAAAACGGATGTGAAAGCAGGATCCATCATTTTGCTGCATACAAGAAACACACCTCAGCCAAACATATGTATTACCTCAGAGTAAAGGGCTGGAATAAAAGTTTTCTAAGCAAAGGGATCCAAGAAGCAAGCTGGAGTAACCATTTAATATCTACTAAAATAGACTTTCAACCATACTGAATCAAGAGACAGGGAAGAACACTTCATACTCATCCTCTGTTTCAAAGGAAAACTCCACCAACATGACATCTCAAATTTGTACATCTATGGCCCAAACACAAAGATACACACATTTGCAAAAGAAACTTTGCTAAAACTTAAATTGCACATCAAACCCCACCCCATTACTCACCGGTTGATAGGATATCCACACAAAAATTAAACTGAGAAATAATCAAACTTACAGAAATTATGAATCAAATAGCCCTAAAAGACATCTATAGGATAAATCACCCAAACACAAAAGGATGCCTCCTAACAACCTCATAAATCTTCCTTCAAAATTGACCATATAGTTGGTCACTAAACAAGTTCCAACAGATACAAATAATTGAAATAATGCCTTGTATCTTATCAGATTAAAGCTGGACTTGAAAAACAAGGGAAGCACTGGAAAGCCTACACATTAGTGGAAACTGAACAACTCTCTACACACTGATATCTGGGTCAGGAACTAAATAAAGAAATTAATGACTTTCTAGGATTCAATGAATGCAAAATATGCCCAAATTTTTGAACACACACAAAGCAGTGCTAAGAGGAAGTTTCATAGTATTAAGTGAAGAAACAAGTGAAGAAATTAGAAGGATTTCATAACAGCAAATTAACAGTGCATATGAAAGCTCTAGAAAAAAAGAAGCAAGCACAGCAAAAAAGAAGAGAAGGCAGAAAATAAACAAATTAACGTCTGAAAGCAATCAGTTAGAAACAACAAAAAACCCAAAACAATACAAATAATCAATGAAAACAAAAACTGCTTTTTTGAGAAAATCAGCAAGATAGACAAACCTTTAGTCAAAGTAACCAAGAGACAGAGAGAACATATTTAAATAAACAAAGTTAATATTGAAAAGGGAGAGATAATACCAGAAACTGAAGAAATTCAAAGAATCATTAGGTGTTATGGCCAAAGTCTGTACTCTACAAAATTTCAAAAATCTTAATGAAATGGATACTGTTCTAGACAGATACCACTTACCAAAGTTAAATCAAGATCAAGTAAACTATTTAAACAACCCAATAATCCTAAAATAGAGAAATAATAATAGAAATAGAAATAGAAATAGAAATAGAAATAGAAATAGAAATAGAAATAAAAGAAGTCATTAAAAGCCTTGCAATAAAAAAATTCCAAGGCCAGATGGTTTTAGTGAAGAATTCTATCAGATTATCAAGCAACTTCTAATACCAATACTTTTCAAACCCTTTCACAAAATATAAACAGAAGGAATTCTGTGAAATTCATTATATGAGGCCAAAGTCACTCTGATTGCTAAACCACACAAAGACTCAACAAAGCAAGAGAGCTTCCGACAGATTTCACTTATGAACATCGATTCAACTGTGCTTGATAAAATACTCACAAACAGAATCCAGGAACAAATCAAAGACATCATCCATCAAGATCAAGTAGGATTCATTCCAGAGATCTAGAGAAGGCTTAATATATGAAAATCTATCAGTGTAACCCACCATAAAACAAACTGAAAGAAAAAAATCACATTTATCTTGTTAGAACCTGGAAAAACCTTACTGAGAGAGATGCAAATACTTACAGCCAATTATTGGACTGATCATGGGACACAACTATGGAAGAGTTAGAAGAAGGGCTGAAGGAGCTGAAGTAGATTGCAACCTCATAGGAAGAAAAACAATATCAACTAACTGGAGACCTCAGGGCTCCCAGGGACTAAGCCACCAAGCAAAGAGAATACATGTGCTCCTTTGTGGCACCTGTTACATATGTAGCAGAGGACTGGCTTGTCTGGCCTCAGTGGGAAGGGATGCACTTGTGACTGTGGGCCTCAGTGGGAAGGGATGCACTTGTGACTGTGGGCCTCAGTGGGAAGGGATGCACTTGTGACTGTGGGCCTCAGTGGGAAGGGATGCACTTGTGACTGTGGGCCTCAGTGGGAAGGGATGCACTTGTGACTGTGGGCCTCAGTGGGAAGGGATGCACTTGTGACTGTGGGCCTCAGTGGGAAGGGATGCACTTGGTCTTTGGAGGCTTGATGCACCAGAAAAGGGGGATGCAAAGGGGTGAGATGGTAGTGTGTGTGTGTGTGTGTGTGTGTGTGTGTGTTTGTGTGTGTGAGTGGGGAGCACCCTCTTAGAGGCTAAGAGGAGGGAATGTGGTGGGAGCTCACAGATGAGGGACTGAGAAGGGGGACAACATTTGTAATCTTAATAAATTAAAAATTAATTAAAATAAAAGAAAAATAAAAAATAAATAAAATACAATACACTTCAATGTAAAGGTATTAGAGAAATCAAGTATATGGTGTACATACATAAATATAATAAAAACAATATATAGCAATCCAATAGCCAACATCAAGCTAAATGGAGAGAAACTTATGCAATCCCACTAAAATAAAGAACCAGACAAGGTTGCTCACTCTCTCCCTATCTATTCAATATAGTACTTGAAGTTCTATCTAGAGAAAAAAAAAAAAAAACCTAAAGGAGATCAAAGGGTGCATTGAAATGGAAAAGTCAAAGTATCCTGATTTGTGAATAATAAACTAGTATACATAAGCCACACCAAATATTCTTTATTATTATTTTCTCTATTTACATTTTAAATGCTATACCAAAAGTTTCCTGTACCCTCCCCCCCGCCCTGCTCCCCTACCCACCCACACCCACTTCTTGGCCCTGGTGTTCCCCTTTACTGGAACATATAAAGTTTGCAAGACCAGGGGGCCTCTCTTCCCAATGATGGCCTACTAGGCCATCTTCTGCTACATATGCAGCTAGAGACCCAAGCTCTGGGGGTATTGGTTAGTTCATACTGTTGTTCCACCTATAGGGTTGCAGACCCCTTCAGCTCCTTGGGTACTTTCTCTAGCTCCTCCATTGGGGACCCTGTGTTCTACCAGAGAACTTCTACAGCTGATAAACACCTTCAAAATAGTGACTGGGTACAAAATTAATGCAAATAAATCAGTAGCTGTTTTGTATTCCAATCATATAATCGCCAAGAAAGAAATTAGGGAAACAGTACTCATTACAACAGCCAGAATTAATATAAAATACCTTGTTGTAACTCTAACCAAGCAAGTTCAAGATCCATATGACAATAACCTCAAGTCCCTCAAGAAAGAAATGGAAGAGGACCTCAGAAGATGGAAAGAGGGGGCTGGAGAGATGGCTCTAACTGTTCTTCCAGAGGTCCTGAGTTCAATTTCTAGTAACCACATGGTGGCTCATAACCATCTGTAATGGAGATCCGATGCCCTCTTCTTGTGTGTCTAAAAAGAGCAATGGTGTACTCATATACATAAATAAATAAATCTTCAAAAAAAGGATGGAAAGACTTACCATGCTCATGGATCAGCAGGATCAATATAGTAAAAATGGCCATTTTGCTGAAAGCAATCTACAGATTTAATGCAATTCCCATCAAAATTCCAACTCAATTCTTTATAGAGAAATAAAGAGCAGTTTTCACCTTCATATGGAAAACAAACAAACAAATAAACAAGAATAGGCAAAGGAATCCTGAACAATAAAAGAGCATCAGTAGGAATCACCCTGACCACAAGCTGTATTGCAGAGTAATAGTGATAAAAACTGCATGGTATTGGTAGACATTTTGATCAATGGAAGGGAAGTGAAAACACAAAAATAAAGCTACATAACTATGGACACTTGATTTTTGATAGAAAAGCCAAAAGAGTACAAGGGAAAAAAATGAAAGCATATTCAACAAATGGTGCTGGACTAACTGGATATATAAGAATTAAAATAAATCCATATTTAACAACTTGCACAAAACACAAGTCCAAGTGGATCAAGGACCTCAACAAAGAACTGGATATACTAAATCTCATAGAAGAGAAAGTGGGAAATAGCCTTGAAGTCATTGGTACAGTAGTCAATTTTCTAGACAGAACACCAGTGGCTCAGGTTCTGAGATGAACAATTGATAATGGGACCTCATGAAACTGCAAAGCTTCTGTAATGCATGACACTGTCAATAGGACAAATCTGCAGCTTACTATTTGGGAAAGGATCATCACCAACTCTATATCTGAGAGAGGTCTATTATTCAAAATTTACAAATAACTCAAGAAATTAGACACCAACAACCCAAATAATTCAATTTAAATATGTGTTACAAAACTAAACATAGAATTCTCAACAGAGGAATCTCAAATGACTGAGAAGCTCTAAAACAAATGTTCAAAATCCTTATTCACCAGGGAAATGCAAATTAATACAACCATGATATTCCATCTTACACCTATCATAATGGTTAAGATGAAAAAACTCAAAAGATACCACATGCTTGCATGCAAGGATATAGAACAAGGGGAGACGCTTCTTTATTGCTGGTGAGAGTTCAAATCTGTACAACTTTGGAAATCAATTTGGCATTTTCTCAGAAAACTAGGAATAGTTCTACCTCAAGACCCAGCTATACCACTCCTGGACATATACCCAAAACATACCTCAAAAATCCCACAGAGACATTTGCTCAACTATGCTCATAGCACCTTTATTCATAATTGCCAGAAACTGGGAAACAACCTAGATGTCCCTCAACTGAAGAATGGATAAAGAAAATGTGGTATATATGTGCAATGCAATATTATTCAGGTAAAACAAAGTCGTCATGAATTTTACAGGCAAATGGATTGAATTTGAGAATATCATCTTGAGTGAGGTAATGAAGTCCCAAAAGGACATGCATGGTATGTACTCACTTAAAAGTGGGTATTAGCGATAAAATACAGATACCATGCTACACTCCACAGACCCAAAGAAGCTAAACAAGAAGGAAAGCCCAAGCCAGGAAGCCTGAATCTCACTTAAAAGGGGGAAGAAATAGACATAAGATGTAGATGAAGAGAGTGTACTGAGATGGAGGGGAATGAGTAAGGCAATGGGAGATTCAGGATAAGGTATATGGAAGGACAGGAGAGATGGCTACCTGGCCAAGAAAATTAGTGGAAATCTACAACTGACATAGAGAGAAGGTGGGGGATATTTTCAGGACAAAATAGAGACCTGGCATAATGGAGGCACCCAAGAATCAATGGGGGTGACCTCATCAATGACTCACAATTTGGGGGGTATAGAACCTAAAGAAGCCACCTCCTGTAGCCAGGCAGAAACCCCAGTGGAGCAATAAAGACACCAACCCAACCACAAAATTTTTATCTCCAAATTTATCCTTTCTCCAAGAAATGCAAGCAGGGGTTGTGTAGAAGAGAGTCTGAGGAAAGGGCCAACCAATAACTGGCCCAAGTTGAGACTCACGCCATGGGCAAGCACCAATCCCTAACACTATTAATGATACTCTGCATTGCTTGCAGACAGGAGGATGTTGTCCTCAGATAGGCTCCATCCAGCAGCTCCCTCTGACAAATATAGATGCCCACATCCAAACAGTTGATGGAGCTTGGAGACTCTCTTTTATGATTATTACTTTTATTTTTTTACAGGCTAGTCATTACCCCCCTTCAGATCTGCCTTCCCACAATTCCTCATCCTATCACTACTCCCTGATATATCCAAGAGTATGTCCCCACCCCTCTTATGGAAAAATAGAATAAGAACTCCACAAGAAGAACAGAGTTGACTATCCTGGACCCTTGGGGTTCCCAGAGTCTGAATCCCCATCAAATGAACATGCACCAACTGGGTCTAGACCTTCCTGCACATATGTAGCAGATGTGTAGTTTGGTCTTCCTGTGTGTCCTGAACAACTAGAATTCGGGCTATCCCAAAATATGTTGCCTATTATTTGGGATATGTTCTTCCAGCTGCGCTGCCTTGTCTGTCCTCAGTGGGAGAAGAAGTACCTAGCCTTGCAGATACTTGAAGTTGCAGGGAGGTGTACACAGGGTTGAGAGAAGATGGGATGGGAGAAGGATTATTGGGGCTTACTTGCAGGGGACAGTGAGTAGGATGTAAAGTGAATAAGGAAAAACAATAAAATAAATAAAAAAATGTATGAGAAGATATTGAAGCCAGCTGCATTGGTAACTGTTTCCAATTTCATCACATTCATCTTATGGCATTAGACATTTATCTCTCATATTCACACAGCCTGAAACATAAGGAATGTTGTGAATTCAGTATTACATTGTGAACTGTAAGTAAGCCACCCAAAGCTATATAGCAAGACCTTTTATCATACAACAAAGTTATTGACAAATACAATAAAGTTAAATGAATGTACAATTACATATATATGTATACATAAAATGGAAACTTTCAAAAAGATTTTACTTGCAGATTCTTCATTCTGTCAGATAACCATGGGTCTTAGCAATTATCATTTTTATCATCTGAGATGAGATCATTACTGACATTTTTTTTAAATGTGAGAAATGAAACCAAATGTAAAGGATTTTAATTTAGAATGGCCTTTCAATTTAATTAATCTTTATGGCATTAGACATTTATCTCTGATATTCAGCATATAAGGTTAAAAACTTCTGTTCAGTTTCCAATTCAAAAGTTTTAAGAATAAGATCAATTTTTTTTTGTTCCGAACAAACTGTGGTTGCTATGATTTACTTTAGATTATTTCCTTGCATTAGTGTTTAGAAAATTCCGTGTGAACCTCTAGAAAAATGCATGCTTTTGGCTATGTATTAATTGCTTGGCTTTTTGCCTAGATTGATTCTTGAGTGCTACAGAAAATAAAAAAGAATATTCTTAGATGGAATTATTTGATGAGACTATATTTTGGAACTTAGAGTTGGAAAGAGTTATCATTTTTAGTGTGACCTGTAAGCTATGATCCATTTGTTTCAAATCTACTTTTTCTCACATTGGTATATTTTTACTATAATATATTTTTTGCTAATCTCTTCTCAGTTGTAGTACTCTGTTACCCTTTGACAAGGTACAAAGGACAGCATATTCTATAGTAGTGATCATCAGAAAAAGAATATGTTATTCTTGAGATAATTTTTGAAATTTTGTGTATCTATTTTGAGTAAAGATAACTGTTGGGAATGAGCTGTGCTATCATTTAGTAGTAAAGATTCATGAAGGTGATACACAGGGACTTTAGCATATGATCCTATATTTTATACAAATTTTGAGTGCCTTTTTAGATATTTATTTATGTCCTTGTTTCTGAGAGAAATAAATATTTGAACCTTAATATCATTCTGAGCCTGGATATTGTCATCATGATACAAAAAATGCCAATTTGACTCATTGCAATATATATCATATTATTTTGAATAAAATAAAAATTGAAGAAATAATGTACATAAGTTCATAAATTGGTTAAATTTAATTTTCAATAGGACACAAACTACAGTTACCACATTTGACAGTGACTTGTGATTGAGGGGCAAAGTGATTTAATTGAAGAAAATTTGACAGACTGAATCAGAGATAGGGTATTCCCAATTCTCATAGGAAGAAACAAGAGAGATGACTTAAGAGAATAGCCCAAACACACACACACACACACACACACACACACACACACACACACACACACACAGAGAGAGAGAGAGAGAGAGAGAGAGAGAGAGACAGACAGACAGACAGACAGACAGACAGACAGACACAGACAGAGATTCAGAGAGATAGAGAGAGAGAGAGACAGAGAAAGAGAAGTCAGTTTTATAGGGATAGTTTTACAGGGTGCAGGTAAAGACAGAGTGAGCCGGAAAATAGAAGGAGCAAGAAGATATAGAACAGATTGTTAAAGAGCCAAGAGAAGCCTGTTTGAATCAGTCATCTTGGAGAGGACCAGTACAGCTGAGTTGAACCAGCGACCCATAGTTTAGAAAAACTAGAAAGGATGAGCTTATTCAGCAATATACCTTCAAAACAATAATTACATCTAGTGAATAAATTATACTTTTACAATTTTAAGAATGTGTGTTTTTTGTTTTGTTTTTTTGAGACAGGGTTTCTCTGTGTAGTCCTGGCTGTCCTAGAACTAACTTTGTAGACCAGGCTAGCCTCGAACTCAGAAATCTACCTGCCTCTGCCTTCCGAGTGCTGGGATTAAAGGCGTGCACCACCACGCCTGGCTAAGCATGTGTTTTAATCATATTTACCCTTCCTTCCCAACTCTTCACATATACACACACACCATATATCCCTACACACCAACATTATGTCTTTTTTTTCTTTTTAACCCATAAAGACTAATTTGTGGTGTCCAAGTATTCTTAGACGTGTGGACTTCCAAAGGAGCATGGTCTACATATACTAGTAGAGAAAACCTTTTGTCCTTACCTTTAACAGCAGCTATTAATTGCCAATAGCAACTCGTCCAAACTAGATCAAATATTAAGTACTTTGAGTGAGGTTATTCCTAAAAATCCTATTTAAAATAGAACTATGGAGAAATACAGGATAATGAAATGAGTGCTATTTTTCTACTTATTATTTCCTTACACTATATTTCTCCATGGAATTAACAACCAAGCCAAGAGCACAAAGAAGTATCTCTCCTCTGACCTCCAACAACCCACCTTGTACTTTGGTCAATCTACAAGAAATATTCATCAATGAATTATGTAAATAATCTACTTTGTATTAAAAAACAAGAAAACAGAATTGACCAAAATATTCTTATGCTATCACATAATGTGTTGTGTGAGTTAGGAGATGCATTTACACTTTAAATTAATGGTGCCCATATGTGTGTATGTGTGTGTATATGTGTATGTGTTTGTGTGCATATGTGTGTATATGTGCATATAGTATGTGTGTATGTGTGTATGTGTTGTATAAAGCAAACTAAAATGAATTTAAATAATTTTGAAACATAACCATGCAAAGTTGCTTTACAACTCACCATTACTGAATGATATACAAGGGAAGAATTAATTCCATATAAGATAGGAGCAAATATGTAACGAAAACAAACAGGTAGATGAAAAAAATCCAAGTTTTTCATTTTTAGTCATTGTATATCTCCTGTGAGTGTGTTCTATTCATATTAATCTATGGATCTGTATATATGCAGGTGTACTGTAACAAAAGCTAAGATATATTCGATTGTCCACAGCTGAGTCTGCCAAACAATCTACCTGATATTTTTAGTGTGTAATTAAGAAGTCTAGTTAACTGGACAGTTCTGGCTTTTGTGTATATCTATCAATAACATTGGGATACTACAAAGTTTATCCTAATAAGTGTTAGAAATAATAAGAATAGGCTTTGTCTTCTTTATCGCATTTTACAGTTGTTTCTTAGTTAGAGTTTCTATTGTTGTGATGGAACACCTTAAGAAAATACAAATTTGAGAAAAAAGGAAATGTTAATTTAGGTTACACTTCCATATTTCTTCTGTCATTGAAGGAAGTCAGGAGAGGAACTCAAACAGGGCAGAACCCTGGAGGCAGAAGCTGATGCTGAGGCCCTGAGGGCGTGGTACTTATAGGCTTACTCCTTGTGACTTACTCAGCCTATTTTCTTAGTATATCCAGGACACACACACCCGCCCCCAGGCCAGGGATGACACCACCCTCAAGTGGCTGGGCCCTCCCACATCAATCATTAATTGAGAAAATGTATTAGAGTCTTACCTGAAGCCTGCCCTTATGGAAAGATGTTCTCAGTTGAAGTTTCCTTCTATTCTGATGACTCCAGTGTGTCTAGTTGGCATAAAACCAAGCAGCACACATTATAAACCACAGATATTTTATTTTATGGCTCAATAAATATATTTTTTGTAAATTATAATAGTAGCCCAGGTGAGTACAAACTAAAGCAAATAAGTTTTCTATTCTTTTTTTTTTTTTTCTTTTTGTCTATTTGTAATGCATGTGCTTTCATTGAACTGACCTCAATTCAGTTGACAGGAAAGCCTTGGGTACTAAAACTTCAATCCACTAGTAGGGAGGACAGTAAGCAGTAACCTTAATGTATATCTAGTTGGTGGGGAGCATAAAAGGGTGGGTCCTATGCCTGACCATTCAAGAACAAATGCAGAAGTAAAAAAGCATTATGCCATACTTTCTTTTTTCAAAATTATATCACACAATTTACATTAAATCAAAGCTGTCACTTCCCTTTGTAGACTCACTGTGAAATAGACCTGAGCGCACTTTACAGAATTATAGTGCGGGTAGGGGGTGTATGGTTGACTTCCTCTAAACACACTTTTCATGGATACTTGGAATCACTAAGTTTTTTTTTTCAATTTTTTTATTAGATATTTTCTTCATTTACATTTCAAATACTATCCCAAAAGTCCCCTATACCCCCACACCCTCCTCCCTGCTCCCTTACCCACCCACTCCCACTTCTTGGCCCTGGCATTCCCCTGTACTGGGGCATATAAAGTTTGCAAGACTAAGGGGCCTCTCTTCCCAATGATGGCCAACTAGGCCATATTCTGCTACATATGCAGCTAGAGACACAAGCTCTGGGGGTACTGGTTAGTTCATATTGTAGTTCCACCTATAGGGTTGGAGACCCCTTCAGCTCCTTGGGTACTTTCTCTAGCTTCTCCATTGGGAGCCCTGTTTACCATCCAATAGCTGACACTTCTGTGTTTGCCAGGAACTGGCATAGCCTCACCCGAGACAACTATATCAGAGCCTTTTCAGCAAAATCTTGCTGGCATATGAAATAGTGTCTGCGTTTGGTGGCTGATTATGGGATGGATCCCCGGCTGCAGCAGTCACTGGTTGGTCCATCCTTTTGTCTCAGTTCTATACTTGATCTCTGTAACTCCTTCCATGTGTGTTTTGTTCCTTATTCTAAGAAGGGGCAAAGTGTCTACACTTTGGTCTTCGTTCTTCTTGAGTTTCATATGTTTTGCAAATTGTATCTTGGGTAATCAAAGTTTCTGGGCTAATGTCCACTTATCAGTGAATACATGTTCTGTGAGTTCTTTTGTGATTGAGTTACTTCACTCAGGATGATACCCTCCAGATACATCCATTTGCCTAGGAATTTCATAAATTCATTGTTTTTAATAGCTAAGTAGTACTCCATTGTGTAAATATACCACATTTTCTGTATCCATTACTCTGTTGAGGGACATCTGGGTTATTTCTAGCTTCTGCTTATAATAAATAAGGCTGCTATGAACATAGTGTAGCATGTGTTCTGATTACCAGTTGGAACATCTTCTGGATATATATGCCCAGGAGAGGTATTGCAGGATCCTCCAGTAGTATTATGTCAAATTTTCTGAGGAACCACCAGACTGATTTCCAGAGTTGTTGTGCAAGCATGAAATCCCACCAGCAATGGAGGAGTGTCCCTCTTTCTCCATATCCTCACCAGCATCTGCTGTATGATTTTCTTAAAGACAAAAAAATCTTTAAAAATGCTAAGGATCATCAGTAATAAGATACTGTAAACTGATATCATGTATGGAAAGTCATTATGAAAAAATAATAGGAATTGGTAATTTAGAAACAAATTTGAGAATTGGTTTAATTTAATTTTTGTAGGAAGATATTATATATTTCTATTTATAGGTAATAGGACTAGAATCCCATTACAGATTTCTACTGAGTATTGATAAATGTCTTGTGAATAGATGTTTTTACTTGACAACAATATACATTCTTAAGAAGGGAAGTAGATTTCTGGTAAGGGACATATGCTTGGATTTTGAATTTTATCCATTTAAATATCCTCTTCAAATGTTTAGTCCATTAACATTTAAGGTACTTACAATTAGATAATGTTTTTATATCGTAATTTTATAAATTATTTTCTAACTTTATTCTGTCTTTTTACATCTCTAAAAGATATTTATTGTGGCTAAGTACATTTTTTTCTACCAGTATGCTTTAATTTTGTGCTCAATATTTTGGGTTTAATGGAAACAGAATTTGTTCTATAGCTACCACCATGCTTACAAAAAAGACTTGACTAAAACAGCTAGTTTGAAATAACACAACAGAATAGCAAACATAATAAAATAAACTTTAAAAGGATAATAGGAACAAAATGCATTTCACTTAATTCCACTTCACATCTTAAATTATTAATGTATCATTTTATATCTTATCAATATTATTTCTTAATAGTTTAATGATTTTTATTTTATCATTTAGTTTTTTAATCTGCAGAGTTAATAAATATATGAATAATTTACTTGCCATGTTTTTATTAGTGTAATTAGGATTACCGATGACATATCATTTCTCATATGTCCTTAATTACTAAAATTATTATTTCTTGTAATACAGGTTTCACAAACATATATTCTATTAGATTTTGTTTTTCCATCAATCTCCGGATTTCTCCTTCATTATTTTAAGGATGTATTTTAATTACCTTTCTCCCTAACTTCCAAACTCTCCTACATGACCATCCCTACATTTCTTCAAATCAATGGTCTCTTTTTAGTCAGTTGTTACTACATATTTGTATGTATTTTATGTACCCACACATTCTAAAATATAGCCTGTCAAGTTCATATAATGTTACTTATATGTATGTTTTCAGGGCTGACCATTTAGGATTGGACAAACAGTTGGTGTGTTCTTCCCTAGGGAGGTTGACCTCACCAGCTCCCAGCTTTCCTCAATTCCATGTAGTTCTTTTTTAGGGTTGAGGACTTGTGGGATTTTCACTATGCAGTTTGATATGTTCATTGATAGCTTCTGTGTTCAGCTCACATTTAGGGAGTCAAGTCAAAGTCTCCAGCAAAGTCCCTGATCAACTGTTTCTTACAATCTTTCTGTCCTCCCTTCCTCAAGAGTTCCTGACCATTAGGTGTGGAAGTGTTTTGTAATGTATCTGTTGATACAGGGCTTCACAACTCAGCATATTGATTAGTTGTGATTTTTCTGATGCCCAGAGAAGTTTCCTGGGTGAAGGGTGATAACTACACTTATCTGTGGGTATGCAAACAGATGTTTATAGATTGTTGTTAGGGATTACACTGTCTTAGTAAGCCAGTGGTTGTAGATTCTACTCCAATAACTATGATTTCACAAGCACTGAGGAGTTAGCTAGGTTTCTGATAACAGGTATGCTATTCTCATAGTTGAGTGAGTCATAAGCCCAATTAGAGATCAGTTGATTACCATCAAGATATGTTTGTCCCTGCTGCACTTGTAGAATTATCTTGCCATCTGGCCAGTGGTGTAATGCATAGCCATCATAGCTGGATGGAAACCTTGTCTCTCTCCAATGGAAGCTTTTATGGTGAATTCTGGTACCATGAAAACTAGTCTTCAGAGAGGGGAAATTAAGATCAGTTCCAACCCAGGGATCTCTGGACCCTGTTTCTAAAGCTCATGGTGTCTTCAACAATAGGGACTTAACTTACATTCCTGAGGTATAAACAAGTACTACAGAAATACTATATATATTGGGTGTGTCTTAGACAGCCCTGTCCAACAACTCAAAAGACAGCTTCTCATGTATGATATTCAAGGTTATGTTACATAGTCATTGTATATTGAAAGGAGTACTGTCAGCCCAGATGAGAAAAGTTCATTAGCTTGGTCTACAGAGTGAGTTCTAAGACAGCCAGGGCTACACAGTGAAACCTTGTCTTAAAAAAAAAAAAAAAAAAAAGACTACAACTTTCTTTCCACCTTTTTCTATACTGACCTCTACCCTGTTGCCTAGACAGTACCTCTTTCCCACTGCCTTTATCAGATTTCTTGTATCCTGCTATTTGACTCTCTGTTGCTTCCCAACTCCCTATCCTGGACTTGGTCCTGTTTTGCTTTCTAGTTCCTGTAGGCTGGGTATTAACTTCAGGAGGTTTCAAGCTAGGAGCCCCATATTTTTCCCCTTCAATACTTTCCTGTGGCCTCTAATGTTGCTTGTGAGAAATCTTCTGTCATAAGAGTGAAGACATATTTACAAGCAATTTATCTCTCTCTTCTTATTTAGTCAAGACTCTTCTTTGAGAGACTTGCTTTAAAGAGTAGATGCTTCAATCATAGATAGAAGGGGAACAAAATAATCACAGGAGCTAAAAGAATGGAGGGAGGGACCAAGGAGGGAGGGAAAGGTAATAAAGTGGGCAGGAAATGGTATTGGAAGGGACAGAAGTACAGAGGATCAAGAAATTGAATAGAAACATGTAGCAGAGGGGTACGGGTAACTGGGATAGCCATTAGAAAGTCCCAGAATCCAGGGAAGTGAGAGGCTCCAAGAAGCTAATGGCCAGAAGCCAATGGCAATGACTTTAGCAGAAATACCTAACAAAAGAGAGATGCAACCTATAATGACCACCTCCAGTAGATAGGCACAGACCCCAATTGATGGATGGGGACACCAGGAATATCAAAATTTTAAACCCATAAGAAGAACAATATCAACTAACTAGACCACCCAGAGCTCCCAGGGACTAAACCACCAACCAAAAAGTACACATGGAGGGAGATGGAATTCTATATACGTATGTAGCAGAGGATGGCCTTATCTGGTATCAATGGGAGGAGAGGGAAGCTTGATGCCCCAGTGTAGTAGGATTCTAGAGGTGTGAGGCAGGAGTGGATGAATGAGTGGAGCACCCTCATATGGGCAAAGGGGAGGGAGGTGAGGGAGATGGGAGAAGGGGATGGTGGAGGGATAACTGGAAAGGGGGATATACACACATACAGTAGAGGAGTTCTGGTTCTGCATTCATTCAGAGATGATGCATCTAACCTTCAAGAGACTATAGGCCTGAGGGAGTTTAGAGGTCAGGTGGAATGGGGGTGGGGGTATCCACATGGAGACAGAGTGGGGTGTGGGAGAAGGTATGGGAGGGTGGAGGGGGGGTGGGCAATGGAATATGAAGTGTAAAATGAATTAAAAATTAAAAAGAAATATAAACAAATAAAATTATTAATATAAAAGAGATAAAAGGGTCTTGATTGAATTCAATATGATTTGTGACACAATCTTTCTATAACTGGATATTTATTTTTTCTAGTTTTATTTAAAATCTTCTACTTTGAGAAATTTTCACATTTCTTATTATCCTCAATAATCCAGATACTGTTCTTCAAATACTGTCATAACTATAAGCTTTTTATTCTCTCTTCATTGCTCTTTTTCTCCTATGATTGTGTATATTCAAATACTCTGTATTTCTTTCTTTGATTTGTACTATTATGATGTTTTTATTGGAAGGGAACCAGGCATAAAAGTGACTGTGTGTGTGTGTGTGTGTGTGTGTGTGTGTGTGTAGAATAAGTCTCATTACTTTGAATGCTAACTTAGAAAAATAAATAAAAATAAAAATTTTCATGACCTTAATTTCTTTTTTTATTTTTTGCCCAATTGCATAATCCATTACATAAAGTCAGATACTAAAGTCAACATATATTATAAAAAATAAAATGTCTTTTTTTTAACCCCTGAAATTCTGCTACATTTGTGCCCCACTTTTTGGAAATCTAGTTTCTGTATATATGTTTGTAAGTATTATATCTTTATATTCTTATTTATTTTTATACCCTGATATTACTGCATTTATATTACTACATTCCTTAACCTTCATTAGAAAAACCCATTGAGTATATACATGGTGATTATTACATAGACCCATAATTGGTCAAGCTACAAAGAGTAAGAGCATGAAATGCTCAGCATTGAATAGGAACATTTACATTACAATCCCTCCACACCCATACTCAGGAATCATCATGGAAGGGGACTCACAATGATTATAAGTGCCCAAAATGGTGACAAGGAAACCATATTTGTTCAGACAGAACAGTGGAGTTGCAATTACGAACTCTCAGTGGTTGCAAACACATGCACAAGCCTGTTCACACAAAAGCTATACAGAATCCTAGCATGGAATGGAAATGTGGCTATGACATTCACCAAGTTGAGGGACTTTTGTTATTGATACCTATGGAAGGCTTAGCTTTAATAAAACACCGATATCATATCTTCTTAATGTGTTTTCAGTTTTATTGATACTTTAGTTCTTCTTTCTCTTGAAAAATTATTTGCAATCCATTATGGTTAGTACTCATGGTCAACTACACAGGATCTAGAGTGAAAGGAGACAAGTTTTGTAGCATGTGTACAAAAATTATTTTGATTAGAATTTGGAATCCAAGAATTCCTGTGAAGTATTATCTACATATGGTTATTTGAGATCTCCACATTTCTGTAAATTTTTTAGTTATTTGAAGGACACTTTGTTAGAAAAATTCACCTGATTCTTTTTTTTTAATTCTTTTTTTTTATTCTTTTTTTTATTCTTTTTTTTAAAATACATGTTGACTGTCTTTTTTTGACTGATTCTTTTTTTTTAATTCTTTTTTTTTATTCTTTTTTTTAAATTCTTTTTTTTTAATACATGTTGACTGTCTTTTGTAAAAATCCTTGAAGGTTTATTATGATACATTTTTGAATAAATTTTGTCGAAGACTTGTAGTCCTTGATAAGCCATATTTTTCTCTCTAGCCTTAAGACTGTAGATTTTCTTTGTCTTTGTCTTGTTTGGATGTTTTAAAATCTTTTATATTTGAAGATTGTGGTATTTCATTAAATTTGGTGATTTTAGATAATTAAATCAATTTAGCTGTCTTATTTTTTTATGTATTTTTCTATAAATACCATGAACCAAAGGAAAATTCACATAAATACAAATATTTTATAATGTTTGTCCATTATATTATATATACCTGCTTCCTTGAACATCATCAGCATAAATTAATTTTTATTTTTATTTTTTATGTCTTTAGATTTGTTGTTTAAAATTTAGAATTCTTAATACAAATCTAAATTCTTATGATTGTTGCAGATTATTTCAATTATAAGAGAGACTGAATCTAGTACTTGAGATATGTCTTCTAAACTAAAAGATTACAAATACTATACTCTGTCACATCCAGTTATGACAATTTGGAGTTGACCCATATATACTTACATACTTTATCTCCTATATCTTGTAGATTCTATTCATTAAATATTTTGTTACACTGCAAGTGACTAAAAGCAGACTATTACTCATGTTTATCAATTGTTCTACCATTTAAATACATCTACAATAATTCATTATATCCTATAGTGCAACATATTTAGGCCTACTAAGACCTCTTGAGAGACTGTATGACTACATCCTTAACCTTTAATCAATTCTATGACTTGTGTCAAAATAATCAGTCCATATATTTTTCTAGTAATAATATGATAGGTGCTGAGTGTTATGCATCTTCATCTTAGTCATATGCAAATGAGCTTGAAGGACAATCCTGTAACAGTCATTAAGCTGAGCCAGACATTTCCAAGTATAATATGTAATAAGAAAGGATGATTAATTTTTTATACAGAAAAGATGCTATTTCTCAGCAATGGAAGAGTTTCAAACTAAAGACCTAACATAAAAGACCTCTCTGAAAAATGGTAGCTATGTCTATACTGTAGCTATAATAGCCATCAGAGTATTTTTGTGAGCTTTTAATAAAGGAAAACATAGCCTACATTTCCTAGGTCACTCTAATTTAGTCTAGTGTAATTAATTTTGATGAATTGATCACCTACTGTTTTGCTATGGGCTATGATCTATTTTTCATTTAATGAGCATGACTCAGAAGTTCAAATTCACCTGAAAAATAACTGTATAGATATATTCCAGATTTGTCATTTTCAATTCCTTCCAATGTCACTTACTACAGCAGGGGTAGTATATACTTCATTAGAAAAAGTTCATGTGCTTTTGTATGACATTGGTGTGATACTATTAGAAGTCATGCTATTTACTAAAATGTGGACACAAATAACATTTGTATACAAAGATACTGAGTCAAGCATGAAAAAATAAAATCTCCTAAGTTAAACCTGCACTGTGAGACATTTGATGAAATTCAGAGATTATAAAATGATTTAGGCTATTTAAGGTCCAATTGAAAATTAAAGAAATAATTTTTTCAAAATGACAAGCTGATTGGTCGCTAAGGATTTCTAATAGTGTAACTAAAATATTCCCCTGAGAAAATCTGGTCCAAATAGTCCTGTTGATGCTAGTGAGCACATTTCTTTTACATGCAAACCCAGTGGTTATCAATGCAGACTTTACCATGGCGAACCCTACAAGATCTTATAGCCAAAATTGGTAGATTTAACTTAGCTTTACATATTTTTATTATTTTGTTAATCTTTTTTAAAAATTCTTTTTATAGTACAGTTGTTATCCCCCTCCTGGTCCACCTTCTGAATGTGCTTCATCCCATACCTTCTCCCCTCTGTGCCACCCCCTTCCCCACCCCTATCTCCAAGAGGATGTCTCTACCCCACCCCTGACCCACTGGACCTCCACACTCCCTGGGACCTCAAGTCTCTGGAGGGTTAGGTGTGTCTTCTCCCTGCTTTTGGACACTGAAAAATATATGATTTTGTTTTGCTTAACTTTCTAACAGAATTCTTCAACTGTCCCTTCCAAGTAAAACATCTACTTCTTATTTGTCATAAAAATGAGCAAAACAGATTTTCGAATTTAGGCAATGCCAGAGTCATTCATATGATGTTTCAAATTTCTCAGACTATATAATAGAGTACATAAAATTAATATTGTCCTCATCAAACTCACTTAAAATATTTGCATCTAGGAACTCTGGCTTGTAGTAATTGTAAACTTTGTATTTTGAACTCAGGTTTATACAAGTGCACTGTGCACTACATGTGGAAATAGAAGTAAAATGTTAACTGATACGTTGTAACGGTTGGTATGAGATGATAGAGCTCTATGAATATGTTATCAATTATCCACTGGACAGTCTTAATCCAGGAACCCTGCCATTTCCATGAGATCCCACTTTCACCCATTGTTTTTAAGTTTAGATCCAAAAATACATTTATTTCTATAATAATAGAAACAGCAACAGCACCAACTTATTCTGCAGCTTAAGTATATTGTTCAGGAAAGGTGATAGAAGACATGAAGTTCCCTTTGTCATTATCAGTTCCATTTATTGTCCTGGATTCTACTTTGTTTCCTGACTTCCTTGCAACACATTCAAGCTTTAATCCTAATTAAGTGATTTCACAATGCTATGAAACAGAGGAAAAAAAAAAAAGCTTTTCACAGAAATTCCCACCACTACTAATATCTAAGATCAAATTCCTATATAAATGTATTTCTTTACTTGGCACTCAATATTTCTATAATTCTGACTATCACTAAAATACTATCGTCTGCCTGAGATGAGTTGTCCTACATTACAAGAATACACTTCCCCAATCCACATTATACTGCTTTTCTGGAAAATTCTAAGGAACACTGTAACTTTTCTTTTTTTTGTAGATCAGAAATTTATGTATGGGAAATAGCTTCCCACTACTAATTCTATAAGAAATAGAAATTGCTGCTATTTCATTTAGTAGCTAGGACATTCTTCTTTTAAATGAAGATCTTACTATTTTGTAGCCTAGGGCAATGCTTTGACCTTTTCAATATTCCATAATTAGATTGGCTGCAATTCTACTTTGCCTCCTGTTTACAGTCTAAGCAGCCTTTGGGAAAGGGGCAGAATGGCCAGCTGTTCACAGTTGAAAATATTTTAAAGGTCAAAGAAATAGAGCATTTTAACTGTCTATTTTAATGAAACATGTTCACCTTTTTCTATGAGAATCTAAAGAAATAGGAAATGTATTTTCTATAAAACAAAGATGAGATTTTGCTACTTCACTTCTGAAAATTTTCAACTGACTTAGGTATATGTCTTGACCTTTAGACAGAGTTGTATGCATATAAAACTATTCTAGTCTGTGTCTTACTTGGCTGATCTCTCTTACCACTCAAAGCATGCCTCCTTTGGTTTATTACTTAGAAAGACCAGATATCTGAAATTTTTTAAACAAAATCTTTTGGCTTCCAAGATATATGATGAATGAAATAATGTCTGCTTTGGGAGGAGCATATGTCTCAACTAACGAACATATTTATATGTTGGACTCTTCATGTTAAAAACACGTTTAACACCACAGTTATTTACTTTTCAAGTTTTATAAATTGTTTAAATGGATTTTTGTACTACCGAATAGATTTTAATTAGTATCATTAAATGCACCCTTTATAATAGAGACAATTATCTTAATATAAAGAATGACTCTCTGGTACTATAAGAGAAATATGAATTCCATTGGGAAGCCGTGATCTCAGTGTATATTATGCAAGGTATTTTGCTGCTTTTTTCCTTTGCTTTTTACACAGCCTAGTGAAAAATGGTAGTAATAATATACTTTCTCTCATAAGAAAATATGCAAATAATATTTATAAACAATTTTTATGGGTAGATGATACCATTGAATTTATTAAAAAATTCTATTTTATATAAAAAATTCTTCAAGAAATATGTGAGTTCTTTGGCTTTTAAAAACTCAAGCCATCTACCTTACTTTATTGACCAGATGTTTTAAATTTAATAATTTTCAAACATTTTGTTGTAAAGATTCAAATTTGCCTTTGTTTTTGTATGCTAACAATTACCTAATAAATTATTATTGAGATGCCATGGAGTACCTTACCAAGTTGTGTGGGTTTGAAGTACAGGGAGAGTTCACTTATTTGCTCTATGTCAAAAAATAACATGTAAAGAACCTTGATAATTTTAACCTGACAAAAGACATGGGAGCACAATAGAAAAGACTCAAATTTCTATAAGGTGAGCTGCAGTAGAAAGCAACTAATAGAAGGGTATTGCAGTATTACAAACTAGAGGTGCTTCCTATGGTATATATTTATTCTATATAAAGAATTCTATGGAAAACTCTACAAAGTAACAACTTTTACAAAGATCACCAGTTTATGTGAAGTTGCAGAACAGAACAAACTGGAGGAGTTCTGTGAAAATTCTGAAATTATAGATTTGCCAAGAAACATGAATACACAAAACTTAAAGTCACTACTAGAACACACCTTCAGGAATGGTAGAAGTGTGTACTTAAGGGTGAAGGGCTTTGTCTATCTTGAAGAGATACTCTGAGAAAAATATGTAAGTACGTAATAGTGACATTGCCTAGAACTTACTAGACAATTTTTCTCTTTAATTTTTCTTTTATATATTATTTTCTAGCTACAAATTCAAGTAACATGTTGATTATAAAAAGGAGAAATAGAGTATTTTTTATTGAGTTTAATGGAAGTGCTTTCATATTTCTTTGCATTTAGTATCATTCCCATAATGGTTTGTTATTTACAGCTTATAATGTTAAAGTGACTCGTCCCAGTTACATTATCTCCAGAGATTTTGTTATGAAGCAATGTTAATCTTTGCAAAGGCCTTTGATGAATCTATTGAAATGAACATGTGCTTTTCATACTTAACTATATACTGGGTTATATTATCACTCTGTTTATATGGAGCCACTTTTGCAAACTGAGAATAAAAAAATACTTTAAAAATGTGAGCTTTTAAATGTGTTGCTGAATCAGAATTGAGAATTTTTATTTTATTAGTTAATTTATATCATTTTTTTTATGAAATAGAGTGTTGCTATCTAACACTAGCTGTCTTGTAATTTCCTATGCAGCCCAGACAGGCTGCAAACTTGAACCAATTCTTCTTCAGTCTCTTAAATACTAAAATTATAGGCACATGTTTCCAAACACAACCTCAGATTTCTGAGTGTTTCCTTGAGGACTTTCCATGAATGTTTATAAAATAGATTGTATCGTTTCCTTTATTATATGTGTTTTGATTGTTGTGGTATCAGCATGGTAAGGACTTCATGGTAGTTATTTAGTAGAGTAGTTTGAATATATTGGTCCAATGTAAAAAAATCTTAATCCAGCAACATGTCTGCTTTGTCAAGAGATAATATAAAAAGGCCTTCTAGGTATATATGATCCAGTTGGAGTGCAGACACACCATAGAGTACAGTATGATCTGCCTATAATACAGGCATGCCTAAGTACAAAGATTTTTTTCCTTATTTTTGATTTATATATTTATTTATTTATTTATATTTACATCCTATTTACTTCTCCCTCTTGGCCACCCATCACAGAGTCCCTCCCCCCTCCTCCATTTCTCCTCTGAGAGGGTAGGGCCCCATGAGTATGACCATACCCTCGTGCATCAAGTGTCTGCAGGGTTAGGGGAGTCCTCTCCAAATGAGGCCAGATAAGGCAGCCCTGCTGAGCAATGAATTCTAAAGTCAGAAACAGCTTTAGGGACATGCCTGCTCCTGTTTTTGGAGGAAGTACATGGAGATTAACCTGCAAATCTGCTGCATATATGCTGGTGACCTCATTCCAGGCCATGCATGTTCTTGGTCGGTGGTGACTTAGTCTCTGAGAACTCCCAAAGGTTCAGGATAATTGTCTCTGTTCTCTTTCCTGTGTGATTCCTATCCCCTTCAGCCCTTCAATCCTTCTGCCAACTCTTCCTTAAGAGTCTCCAACCTCCTTCTAATATTTGGTTGTGGCTATCTACATCTCCTTCAGTCAGTTGCTGGATAGAGCCTCTCAGAGGACAGTTATGCTAGGCTCCTGTCTAGCATAACAGAATATGATTAATAGTATCAGGGATTGGTACTTGCTCATGGGATGGGTCTCACAATCCCCCCCCCCAAAAAAAACCCAGAATCAGATGGTTTTTAATACTGAAATTTATCATGCTTTCCAAGAATAGATAATACCAATAATCCACAAATTATTCCACAAAATAGAAACAGAAGGAACCCTGCCAAATTCATTTAATGAGGCCACAGTCACACTGTTACCCAAACCAGTGTTTTACAGAAATGGGAGTTTTACAGAAATAGGTTGCAGAGAGAACAAGCTGGATACATATGAGGACAGAATGAGCCTGAGAATGGGAAGGAGTCAGAAGATTAGAACATGTTGCCAACGGTAGTATGAGACCCAAGCAGAGCAGTTCAGTCAGAAACCAAGAAAAGATGGATTGAATCAGTCTTCTTGGCAGCTGAGTTTGTAAGGAGGCTAGAAGCTTCCAAGCCTAGCCCTAGAAATAGAAGAGAAACTCTCTGGGCTCAGAACAAGTCATGTTTTCACACAGCTTGGGTATGACTCTCACCTCACCCTTTCATCTGAGGAAATAAAAGCAACATTTACATTGCAAACTCTCTGAGATATAATTTTTGATTCCCAAACCGAACCCTCTTCAGATTGTACCCATCTAAAGATATGATAGCACATTCTGCATAGAGGCCAAAACGATACACCACATTTGACTGATGTAGGATATGCCAATGTGGGTTCCTTCTCCCCACTACTCCATATCCTTAAGGCCATACATTCCTTCTTCAAAATGCAAGACATTCCCCTATAACATTTTTGAAGTGATTTCTCCTCTGCCCTGTGGGCTTGGATTCTAGATTTTTGTCATGATGTCTTTTCATGGCATTAATATCTCGACCATGGACCCCAAACTTAAGATCTTTCATTATGACACAGACATGAACTTCAAACCTGAAAAATTTTAGCGTTATAATCTACCATCCCCTTTTGGATTTGTATAAACACCACTTTTATTTCCTCAGATGAAGTGATGAGATGAGAGCTGTACCCAAGCAGTGTGAATATACACAGTTTGGACTGAGCAGAGAGTGTTTCCTTTAATTTTCTACCTATCCCTAGGTCTAGGCCTGGAAGCTTCTAGCCTCCATACAATCTTACCTTTCAATCATGTTTGGTGTTTTTTTTCTAATCACATTGGGCTCCAAATATAAAAGTAACTTTTGTTTGTCATGTATAATTGTCATTTTGTTGCTTACTGCTGAAGAAGTTCACCCTTTCTAGTTCTTTTTGAACTCTGGCTAGCTGGTTCAACTCAGCTGTTCTGGCTCAAAACGCCTCTCCAAGGTCAAACTGGCTTCTCTTAGCTTCTCAGTGAATTGTTCTTCTTGAGAAAACTGTCTCTGGACTCCAAGAACTACAATGAAATGAACTCAACTGCATTGCCTGAACTCAATGAACTTCCCTCTATCCTGACTCATTCTGAGCTGTTCTTTTAAGTCACCTCTTGTTCCTATCCTAATGACAGTTGGACATATCCTACCTCTAATTTATTTTGTCAAATAATTCTCTGATTTGTTACTTTGTCTGTACCTCAATTAGACTTAACTTTCAAACATTGCTGCTTTCTTCTACAAACCAACATTACCACTATTGTTTGAGACTAAAGGTGTGTACTAAAAGGGCATGTTTGTAATCCAGCCAGATCATATTCTAATCCAGGGCATGTCTGCATTCCTGCTGGATAATATAGACCTAGGAGGATGTGATGCCTTGCTAGAGCATCCATGTTGCTTGAGTAAAGGTTTGTGTGTTTGTGTATGTTTTAATTGAAAATAAATTATTTTCTCATACAATATAACCTGATAAAAATTTCTCCTATCTCTACTCTTCTCAGCTCATCCCCACATCCCCTTCCCCCAGATTCACTCTCTTTCTGGCTATCAATAGAAAAGAATAGGATTCTGTGAGATAACAAACAAACATGACAAAGTAAAATGTAAATAAGATGAAGCAATCTCAGCAAATTTGGAATTTATAACTAA
Source organism: Mus minutoides (assembly GCA_902729485.2). NCBI lineage: Eukaryota > Metazoa > Chordata > Mammalia > Rodentia > Muridae > Mus > Mus minutoides. Next base: position 2,037,084 of record LR749493.1, read on the forward strand.
ACTGGAGGAAAAGAGTCTTCTTTTTCTTTTTTTATTGGATATTTTATTTATTTACATTTCAAATGTTATCCACTTTCCTGGTTTCCCCTCCATAAACTCCCTATCCTATTCCCCCTCCCCCTATTTCTATGATGGTGCTTCACCACCCACCCACAGACTCTCACCTCACCACCTTGGCTTTACCCTAAACTGGGGCATTGAGCCTTCACAGGACCAAGCGATTCTCCTTCCATTGATGCCAGATAAGGCCATCCTCTGCTACATATGCACTTGGAGCCATTAGTCCCTCCATGTGTATATTTGGTTGGTGGGTGGTTTAGTCCCTGGGAGATCTGGGGGTCTAGTTGGCTGATATTATTGTTTTTCCTATGTGGTTGCAAAGCCTTTCAGCTCCTTCAGTCCTTTCTCTAACTCCTCCATTGGGGACCCTGTGCTCATTCTAATGGTTAGCTGCAAACATCAGCATCTGTATTTGTCAGATTCTGGCAGAGTCACTCAGGAGACAGCTACATCAGGCTCCTGTCAGCAAGCACTTCTTGGCATCAGCAATAATGTCTGGGGGGGTACTGGTTAGTTTATATTGTTGTTCCTCCTATAGGGGTGTAGACACCTTTAGTTCCTTGGGTACTTTCTCTAGCTCCTTCATTGGGTGCACTGTGTTCCATCCAATAGATGACTGTGAGAAACCAGTTCTGTATTTGCTAGGCACTGGCATAGCCTCACAAGAGATAGCTGCTATATCAGGGTCCTGTCAGCAAAATCTTGCTGGCATACGCAATAGTATCTGGGTTTGGTGGTTGTATATGGGATGGTTCCCTGGTTGGGGCAGCCTCTGGATGGTCCTTCCTTCTGTCTCAGCTCCAAACTTTGTCTCTGTAACTCTTTCCATTGGAATTTTCTTCCCCATTCTAAGAAGGAACAAAATATCCACATTTTGGTGTTCCTTCTTCTTAAGTTTCATATGTTTTGAAAGTCGTATCTTGGGTATTCTAGGTTTCTGGGCTAATATCCACTTATCAGTAAGTGTACATCAAGTGACTTCTTTTGTGATTAAGTTACCTCACTCAGGATGATATCCTCCAGATCCATCCATTTGCCTAAGAATTTCATAAATTCATTAATTTTAATATCTGAGTAGTAATCCATTCTATAAATGTACCATATTTTCTGTATCCTTTCCTCTGTTGAAGGACATCTGGGTTCTTTTTAGTTTCTGGAAATTGAGAATAAGGCTGCTATGAACATAGTAGAGCATGTGTCCTTATTACAAGTTGGAACATCTTCTGGGTGAATGCCCAGGAGAGGTATTGCTAGATCTTATGGTAGTACTATGTCCAGTTTTCTAAGGAACTGCCAGACTGATTTCCAGAGTGGTTGTACCAGCTTGCAATCCCACCAACATTGGAGGAGTTTCACTCTTTCTCCAGCTCTCTGCCAGCATCTGCTGTCACCTGAATTTTTGATCTTAGCCATTCTGACTGGTGTGAGGTGGAATCTCAGGGTTGTTTTGATTTGCATTTCCCTGATGATTAAGAATGTTGAACATATTTTTCAGATGCTTCTCAGCCATTCAGTATTCCTCAGTTGAGAGTTCTTTGTTTAGCTCTGTACCTCATTTTTAATTGGGTTATTTGATTTTTCTGGAGTCAAGCTTCTTGAGTTCTTTGTATATATTGGATATTAGTCTCCTATTAGATTTAGGATTAGTAAAGATCCATTCCCAATCTGTTGGTGGCCTTTTTGTCTTATTGAAAGTGGCTTTTGCCTTAAAGAAGCTTTGCAATTTTATGAGGTCCCATTTGTTGATTCTTGATCTTACAGCATAAGCCATTGCTGTTCTGTTAAGGAAATTTTTCCATGTGCCCATATCTTAGAGGCTTTTTTCCAATTTCTCCTCTATGAGTTTTAGTGTATCTCGTTTTATATGGAGTTCCTTGACCCATTTAGACTTGAGCTTTGTAAAAGTAAATAAGAACAGATCAATTTGCATTCTTCTATATGATAACCACCAGTTGAGCCAGAACCATTTATTGAAAATGCTGTCTTTTTTTCCACTGGATGATTTTAGCTCCTTTGTCAAAGATCACATGACCATAGATGTGTGGGTTCATTTCTGGGTCTTCAAATTCTATTCCATTGATCTACCTGTCTGTCACTGTACCAGTACCATGCAGTTTGTATCACAATTGGTCTGTAGTACAGCTTGAGGTCAGGCATGGTAAATCTACCAGAGTTTCTTTTATTGTTGAGTATATTTTTTTGCTATCCTAAAGTTATTTGTTGTGCCAGATGAATTTGTAAATTGCCCTTTCTAACTCTGTGAAGAATTGAGTTGGAATTTTGATGTGGATTGCATTGAATCCATAGATTCCTTTTGGCAAGATAGCCATTTTTACTATATTAATCCTGCCAATCCTTGAGCTTGGGAGATCTTTCCATCTTCTGAGATCTTCTTCAATTTCTTTCTTCAGAGCTTGAAGTTCTTATCATACAAATCTTTCACTTCCTTAGTTAGAGTCACACCAAGGCATTTTATATTATTTGTGACTATTGTGAAGGGTGTTATTTCCCTAATTTCTTTCTCAGCCTGTTAATCTTGGTGTAGACAAAGGCCATTGATTTGTTTGAGTTAATTTTACATCCAGCTACTGCACTGAAGCTGTTTATCAGGTTTAGGAGTTCTCTGGTGGAATTTTTAGGAATATATATATATATATATATATATATATATATATATATATATATATATATAAAATCATATCATCTGCAAATGGTGATATTTTGATTTCTTCCTTTCCAATTCATATCCCCTTAATCTCCTTTTTCTGTCAAATTGCTCTGGCTAGGACTTCAATTACTATATTGAGTAAGTAGAGAGAAAGTGGGCAGCCTTGTCCTGATTTTAGTGGGATTGCTTAAAGTTTCTCTCCATTTAGTTTGATGTTGACTACTGGTTTGCTCTATATTGCTTTTATTATGTTTAAGTATGGGCCTTGAAATTCTGATCATTCCAAGACTTTTATCATGAATGTGTGTTGGATTTTGTCAAATGCTTTCTCAATATTTACGGAGATGATCACATGTTTTTTGGCTTTGAGTTTGTTTATATAGTGGATTACATTGTAGGATTTCCATATATTAAACCATCACTGCCTTCATACCTGAGATGAAGTCTACTTGATCATGATGGATGATCGTTTTGATGTGTTCTTGGATTCAGTTTGGTAGAATTTTATTGAGTATTTTTGCATCAATATTCATAATGGAAATTGGTCTGAAGTTCTCTTTTTTTGTTATGTCTTTATGTGGTTTAGGTATCAGAGAAATTATGGCTTCATAGAATAAATTGGATAGAGTACCTCTGTTTCAGTTTTGTGGAATAATTTGAGGACTATTGTAATTAGGTCTCCTTTGAAGGTCTGATAGAACTCTGCACTAAACCCATCTGGTCCTGAAGGAGCTAAAACCATCCAGTGGATAAAAGTTCTCATTTCCAATAAATTCTGTTCTTCTGGCTATCTTCTTTTAGATTTGTTGAAAGATTACTTTCTTGCTTTTTCTAGGGTGTATTTTCCCTCCTTGTGTTGGAGTTTTCCCTTTATTATCCTTTGAAGGGCTGGATTCGTAGAAAGATATTGTATGAGTTTGGTTTTGTCATGGAATATTTTGGTTTCTCCATCTATGATAATTGAGAGTTTTGTTGGGTATAGTAGCCTGGGCTGGCATTTGTGTTTTCTTAGGATCTGTATAACATCTCTTCAGGCTTTCATAGTCACTGGTGAGAAGTCTGGCGTAATTGTAGTAAGTCTGTCTTTATATGTTACATGAGCTTTTCCTCTTACTGTTTTTATTATTCTGTCTTTATTTAGTGTGTTTGTTGTGATTATTATTTGTCAGGTGGAATTTTTGTTCTGCTTGACTCCATTTGGAGTTCTGTAGGCTTCTTGTATGCTCATCGGCATCTTTTTCTTTAGGTTAGGGAAGGTTTCTTCTCTAATTTTGTTGAAGATATTTACTGGCCCTTTAAGTTGAAAATCTTTCTCAACTATACCTATTATCCTTATGTTTGGTCTTTTCATTGTGTCCTGGATTTCCTGGAGGTTTTAGGTTAGGATCTTTTTTGCATTTTGCATTTTCTTTGATTGTTGTGCCCATGCTCTCTATGGAATCTTCTGCACCTGAGATTCTCTTTTCCATGTCTTATATTCTGTTACTGATGCTCTCATCTATGGTTCCTGATTTCTTTCCTAGGATTTCTATCTCCAGAGTTGTCTCCCTTTGGGTTTTCTTTATTGTTTCTACTTCCATTTTTAGATTTTGATTGGTTTTGTTCAATTCCATCACCTGTTTTGTTTTCCTGTAATACTTTAAGGAATTTTGGTGCTTCCTTTTTAAGTACTTCTACCTGTTTAGCAGTGTTCTCCTATATTTGTTTAAGTGAGTTATTAATTCCCTTCTTAAAATCCTCTACCACCATCATGAAATATGATTTTAAATTTGAATCTTGCTTTTTTGTGTGTGTTGGGGTATCCAGGACTCTCTGTGTTGGGAGTGCTGAGTTCCAATGATGCCGAGTGGTCTTGGTTTCTGTTAGTAAGATTCTTTCATTTGCCTTTCACCACCTGGTAATGTTAGATGTTATAGCTGGTCCTGGCTGGAGCTTGTTCCTCCTGTGATTCTGTTAGCCTCTGTCAACACTCTTGGGAGTCTAAATCTCTCCTGAGTCCCAGTGATCAAAGCATTCTCTACAGGCAATCTCTTGCAGGGAAGGTGCACCTAAGTCTGGGTCACAGCTATGCCTACTGGCTGAGGATCAAATCTTGGAGGGCCCCTGTCCAAGAAGGTCTGTTGCTTCTGCAGCCCACACCTATCTTCTGGTCTTTGAGAGACCCGGGATACAAGATGCTGATCTTGCCTGAGTCCCAGGGTCCGTGCCCTCCCTGGAGGCCAACTCTCCTCTGGCGGGGAAGGTAAATAGAGTTCTGGATCTCATCTCTGCCTCCTGGATGATGGTGAAGGCCCAAAGGGCCCTTTCCAAGAACCTCTTTTACTTCTGAAGCCCACTTGCTCTCCTGAGTGGACTTGTCCCTGAGGGACCTGGGATACAAGATGGGAATCTCACCTGAGTCCCAGGGTCAGAGCCCTCCTTGGAGGCAGACTCTTCTCTGGTGGGGAAGGTGTGCAGAGGTCTGAGTCTCAGCTCTGCCTCCTGGCTGAGGGTGAAGGCCCGAAGGGACCCTGACCAAGAAGCTCTGTTGCTTCTGTGGCCCATGTGCTCTCCTGTGCAGATTAGACTCTGAGTGACAGGTATACAAGATGATGATCTCACCTGAGTCCTGGGGTCAGAGCCCTCCCAGGATTCTGACTCTCCTCAGGCAGGGAAGGTGAGCAGAGGCCCATTTTTTCTTTGAGTTTGTTTATATAGTGGATTACATTGATGGATTTTCACATATTAAGCATTTCTGCATCTATGAGATGAAGCCTACTTGATCATGGTAAATGATGCATTTGGTGTTTTTTTCTTAGAGTTGGTTTTCAAGAATTTTATTGAGTATTCTTGCTTCAGTGTTCATAAGCAGAATTGTTCTGATATACTCTTCCTTTATTGAGTCGTTATGTGGTTTAGGTATCAGGGTGACTGTGGACTCATGAAATTAGCATGTCTCACAAGTTGATTTGAAATAACCCCTTGCATTTAATCAGATCATCATGTGTTAAGGTTGGATTTCAATATCAACAGCAACATCAGAAAGACCTCATACTCATGAAACTGAACAACTCTACTCAATCACTTGGTCAGGGAAGAAATAAAGAAATAAAAGACTTTCTAGAATTGAATATAAATGAAGGCACAACATACTCAAAATTATTCAACACAATGAAAGCAGTGATAAGAGGAAAATTAACAGCATTAAGTACCTCCATAAAGAATTTAGAAGTTCTCATATGAGCAAGTTTAAAGTAAATTTTCTAGAGAAAGCTCGAGAAAGTCAGAATTTCTATCACCAAAGATGATTAGAAGGCAGAGAATAGTCCAAATTAGGGCTCAAATCAGTAAAACAGAAACAAAGAGAACAATACAAATAATCAACAAAACAAGAGCTGGTTCTTTGAGAAAATCAGCACACCAACAAACCCCTAGCCAAACTAACTAAGAGGCACAGAGACAGTATCTAAATTAACAAATCAGAAATAAAAAGGGAGACATAATGGAAATTGAGAAAATTCTAAAGGTTTATTTTAAAAGCTGGTGCTCCAGAAAACTGATAAATCTAAATAAAATGGATGATTTTCTAGATAGACAGCACTTAAAGTTAAATTAAGCTCAAAACAAAACAAAACAAAAATTTAAGCAGTCCTATAACCTAAGAAAATAGATGTAGTCATTAAAAGTCTCCAAACTAAAAAGAGCCCAAGGCCAGATGCTTTCAGCACAAAATTCCACCATACTTTCAAAGAAGAGCTAATATCAATACTCCTCAAAATATACCACAAACTAGGAACATAAGGATATCCCTTTTATATTGAACCAGAAATTGGAAATTTCTACTGATCATTTACCATTTTGATTACTCTGTATTTTACCTTTATAATATAAACATTTCTTTTAAAAATATGCATGGTTTGTTTTATAATCTTTGTTTGATTTGTCATTATTATTGTAAGTCTATTTGCCTCTTTAATCATAGATTCTTTTAGGTATTTTATCATATCTATTATTGCTGTCCTGATGTTCTTGGCTATTACATTTTTCATGAAAAAAATGTGTGGTAGTTCTGATAAGTATGGCCCCCACAAATTCATATGCCTGAATTCTTGGCCATAGTGATTAGCACTATCAAGAGGCCTTGTTGGAGCAAATGTATCATTGTTTAAGTGAACTTTGAAGCCTATATGTTCGTCCTTTGCCATCTGCAGAAAATATTCTCCTCCTGGCTGCCTGTAGAAGTCATTCTTCTGCTGCTGCCTTTGGATCAAGATGTAAAAATTTAGACTTCTCCAGCACCATGTCTTCCTGCATGCTGCCATGATAATAGACTGAACCTCTAAAACTTTAAGTGAGCTTCAATGAAATGGTTTCCTTTATAAGAGTTGCCTTGGTTATGGTGTCTCTTCACAGAAATGCAACTCTAAACAGGACAGACAGGTTTTGATTTACACTGGTCTTCTAAGTGACTTATAATTGTTATTGCTATGTGAACATGGATGATATAGTGTGATGTGTTTAAATAATATCTCCCTTTTTCTAGAACTTAGTACTTGTACTTGCTTCTTTTCTTAAAGATATTGATAAAAATTCTTGGATAAAAATCTCTGAGATCTAATTGCCATACAATGTGTACACACAGTGATTCTGTTTCTCAGGCCATGCAACCTTAAACAAGCACACATGTGAGTCTTTTTGAGCATTACAGATTATCATAGTTTTAAGGCTGTCTTTTCCTAACTGTTTTTGACATTTCTTTTCTGCTCATAACTGCCCTGTATGTATTAGTATTACACCCAGCTGTTAGGTTCCACTAAATGGAAGTTGTTTTCAACAACTCCCTGGGGCATCCACAGTCTAATCTATTTAAAGTTGACTCCTTGACAAGAAAAAGGTTCCACTTTTTGAAGTCAGCTTCTACTCTCCTTAGGGCAGAACATCTGTGTTATGAAGCAGTAGCTAAAGTAAACAGATATAGAAACCACTACCACCAGCTGCATGTGTGGGTCTTGCACAAAACATGTTCAAAAAAGCTACAACATACTGGCATTCCTCAGCATATGAACCTCCCTGGAGTATCTCTTACATCTCAACAACCTGAGGGAGATAACATTACATTCTACAGTCACCAACCCTATGTTCTTTGACTTTTTTCCAAGTTTCTGTGTTAAGATAGCAGGAGGATCATGGGTGCTGCTTTGCTGTTCTCACACACAATATATGGGCACACAAGTTCTTAGAGAAGAAAGTTCTGAAAATTACTTTGATTATCACTTGCTGTTTTAATAAGTGAAAATAGTCCCACCACTCCAGCATTTAGCAACCTCTCAACAGGCATGTACAGAGATCGGACAGGCAAAGGACTGAAGAGAGTTCACAACTATCAGACTAGAATATGAATTTTTATATTCTAGGCTTATGAATTGGCAGAGAGAGATAGTTTGAGTAAGGACTGAGAGAATAGGATGGACTTACCCAGAAAGATGACTCATCCATAAACAGGATTCTCATACCTCTGGACCTGAGCCTTGAAACTAGGTCTTCTTGAGAATCAATATCTTCACAAATGGAACAGTGCTATGCCAGGAAAGCTTTGTGAAGGAAAGTGGTAATAAAAATATTTGTGATCTTGTTAGATCAATTGCAAGTAAACTGATGCCACACTTGCATAAATTAAGAAGTATTAATAACATTGTAAATGATTGGGGTTAGCACCATCAGATATTTGGATTGTTTTATTTATTGACACTATGTCTTTGAAATTTTCAGTTGAGATTAGAAATGAATAGGAATCTACAAAATAAGTGGATTAGAGACAGATGACATCCACAAACACAACATGTGAAGTTCCTGGAGGTTCTTCAGTATCACTGAGAGAAAATATCTCAAATAAACAGTTTTATAAGTTCAACCCATTTAAAAGCAGCAAGAAATGGCTTTCCTCTCCTTTTACTGAACTGGAAAAGAGATCAAATTTAATGGTAGGAGGCTAATATGCTTATATGTTTCAAAATAGAGTACTGTAGAAGTCTCTCAGGTTTCTGAAGCCATAAATGTGTTTCAAAGTAGGAAATACAGCTGACAAAATGTTTATCACAAAACAAATAGAAACATATAGACTTCAGACAAATAGTAATAAAAATTAGTGTATGAGATAGTAAGAGATAAAACATACACACACACACACACACACACACACACACACACATATATATATATATATATATATATATATATATATATATATATCTTTAAAATTGTTCAAAATGTTGTTTCTTCAAAAAAATTGATAGTAAAGATATCAAAGCATAGAATTTGATTTACTGTACTTCCAAAGCCATTATCCTGCCAATTCTGTACTAATTCCAAGGTGAACATCAGATTCAACTTACTTTTGCATCTTTTCACTTCAAACATTAGTTTTAACTTTGTGTGAAAATACTTCATTTTCTGGCTAGCAATTACGAAAATCAGCTTCCACAGTTCACCTGGAAGCAGCTACCTGTGGAGGAGCAGGCTCTAAAATAGATGCTCTAAATGTTTCAGTATTTGCACAAAGAAAATGGTCACAAAATACTAAAAAGAACACAAAATTTATATTGTTCTCAACATGAATTTGAGAACAAAATCAACTTTAAGGGATATATTTTGTTAATCAAAGTTCCCATATTATCTTTTAAACTAAACTATTTCTCATTCTTGGCAGAATATACTCCAAATAAAAATGTGTGGATATGGTGTGCATTGTCTCCTCTCTAGCTTTTTATGCTATTGTGATACAAATATTTGTTGACATTTCCCACACAAAACCTAATGTGTCTTATTGCTGCAATTTATTTAGCATTTTAAACACCAGAAGATTATATTTCTGTATTGTATATGTATTTATAGTGGACAATTATAACATTTTAAAGGCTATTTGTTTTTAAGCAATCTATTCTTCCTCATTTGACTTAAGATGACCTTAATTTATCAGTAAATGTATATCCCTATAGGAGCAAAAAGCACTTAGGAAGCACTGAGTAATGTAAATAGAATACTGAATCCACACAGCACTGTATTTTGGTTTTATATATATACTAAAAATATGCCAAGATAAGATTTATAAAAGGCTTTCTTACAACATTCTCAAGAGATGACAGCTATTCCATTAAGCTATTTTCAGATACCAGCACTAAATGGTAAATGTAAAATACACCAAGTTAGAGCTAAACCAAGGCCTCTGTACAATAAATTTGTTCACAATTAAAATGTATAGGAGCTAAACTTGTTGAAAATTTGTTTTCAGGATTCTAGGTAATAAGTCTGTAAATATCTATGTGCTTCTTTTTTAAATATTTTATTAGATATTTTCTTAATTTACATTTCAAATGCTATCCCAAAAGTTCCCTCCCCCCCTCCCTGCTCCCCTGCCCACCCACTCCCACTTCTTGGCCCTGGTGTTCCCCTGTATTGGGGCATATAAAGATTGCAATACCAAGGGGCCACTCCTCCCAATGATGACCGACTAGGCCATCTTCTGCTACATATGGAGCTAGAGACACGAGTTCTGGGGGTTCTGGTTAGTTCATACTGTTGTTCCTCTTCTAGGGTTGCAGACCCCTCCATCTCCTGGGGTTCTATCTCTAGCTTCTCCATTGTGGGCCCTGTGTTCCCTCATATATTTGACTGTGAGCACCCACTTCTGTATGAGACAGCTATATCAGGGTCTATGTGCTTCTTATGTGTGATTAACTTAAAGATTCCCAAGCATAGTGGTGTAGATGTGGTTCCAAATGTAAAAATCAATAATATTTTATTTTAAAGTATAACATTACCCGGGCATGGTGGCACACACCTTTAATCCCAGCACTCGGGAGGCAGAGGCAGGCAAATTTCTGATTTTGAGGCTAGCCTGGTCTACAAAGTGAGTTTCAGGACAGCCAGGGCTATACAGAGAAACACTATCTCGACCCTCCCACCACCACCAAAAAAAAAAAGTATAACATTACCGTGTATTTCTCACTGGTCATAATGAATAAACTTGCCCTTGATTCTTTTGATGGTTTCAAATATTATTTGCTGAAGACTCTGACAAAATAAAAAACCTTATTTCCTATGTTCAAATTGAATCCATAGATCTTATCATTTAACTTAGTAGTAAAGGTCATTCAGTTAAAAATCTCTCATAGACGGATAATCATCTCTGAATAGTGTCATATTATGATTTATCTCGTATATTTAAAATACCACAAGAATAAAAAAGATATTTATAAATTATTGTAAACATTCTAATTCTCATATTATAGTTTGTTACCTTTATCTGATTATGATAGGTCATTGCATTTTATATACTATAAAAAAGTATCAGGTCCTTTTTCAAAGTTACTGCTTATACTATCTCTGCATTTAATATTGTAATGTTTTACAAATATTTTAAAGCTATTTCTAGAAGTAAATTCAGCAGATTTTAGCTAACAGGTGTTAGAAATTATCAAGGCCATTATAAACTAATTACTTACCAAACATCATTTTAACAGCAAAGTATTCAGAAATAATTTTCACATTTATATTATTAATTACACCCTTAGAATTTTTTTGCATCTAAATATGTAAAAGTATTTTTTTCTAATCCCACTTTCTGATCCCCTGAGCATTGAATCACATATTGTGACACCTGATTCCAGCTGCATAGCAAATGAATAAATGGGAAATTCTGGTTGCTCCTCATTCTTGTTCCTCGAACAATCTTCCCATGAGGTTTGGTCAGTAATCTATAAAAAAAAGTACAATATCCAACAATACATAACAGTATCACATTACTTTCTCCTTCAAGATTTATAAAGCTTACACCTAAATTTTTCATTTTGCAAACTACACGTTAATTCCAATGTGTATCCATGATTAATATAACTTGAATATATTTATCGCAGCATGTAAGTAGTTCAAGAGTAATTTACCCTTAATCTGTCCAGATTTGACATAACAATCTAGGAGCAATAAGCAGACTTGTAAGGAAGAAATAGCACATTTCTATGTCATACAAGAAAAGATACCTGTGGGAATTCTATTTCACTTCATCATACAAGAATTCTGTGTCAAATGATAGACTCCGTTGATTAACTTCCCACAGAACCTTGCTGAAATATAATATGTAGTCACATACAGGCTTATCTATAAAGAATGTTATGATCGATAGCCTGACATGGATTCACAAGTGAGTGGTATTGTACCTTAGTATATAATTTATTCTCTTACAACATTGATGAATACAACATTGATGTCTGCAAAGTTCCCTTATTAAAAGAATTTTAAAACAAAAAATATATTCCCAGTATGTACATACAAATTTAAAAAAATGCATCTTCTTAAAATTTTCCACCTGAATAGATTTACCTTTCAGCTTCCATCTTTTAAAACTCATGTCTGTGTGTAGTTATTGTTGACAGAGAACTTGATTAGCTTATGGGATGAATACAGTTCTAAAATAAGCATTGCCAAAATGCAACTAAAGTTAAGATTTAAGAAAAATAATGCTACATTTTATTAGGAGGCTGAATTTCTTTTTTCTTATTTTTCAACTCTTTTTACAATGGTTTCTGATGATCATGGGATTAAAGCATTCTATCCACACATTCTGCTGCTGGACCACATTCCCAGCCTTAGGGTTACTTTTCATTTGGGACTGCATCTTACCAAGTCAGCCAGGCTTGCCTAGAACATATTTTGTAGCTCAGGTTGACTTTGAATTCATGGTTTTACTACCTCAATGTTCTAAGCAGCTAGAATTATAAGCCTGACTCGTGAGGCTAAGTTAACCAGTTGTTTTTCAGGTGGACTGAATGTATATAGGTATGTGCAGACATATATGTATATGCTGACCAGTAAATAACCTCCTCTAAATATTTAGTTTAGGGACAATGCAGGATTGTTTCTACAAATAAACCTAAACTTTTGCTACTTAAAAAATACACTAGTTTTATTTTATGAACTTCATAAAATTGGATAATTGTACAGAAAATGAGGTTTTTTAGAGGTGGAAAACTAATCTGCTAAGGGTGAAATTTTACATGAAAAATGATACAAGATGATTGGTCAGAGTGTACTTTATTCTAACATATAGAAAGGCAGATAAAAATCAATGGCTGAATAAGGACTACTACTAAATTAAGAAAGGTTTTTCAAAGAAAAATATAAATCTATATTCAAATTTCTCTGGTGTTTACAGATTATACGAAATATACTTTTCTTTATAATATCACACACATACAAACACACACACACACACACACACACACACACACACACACACACATGCCCTTAGTGTAGATGTAACATGCTTGTTATTTTACTGGCAGCATATGCTATCAGAATCAGGCAAGAAAATGGAAAAAAATATACTTTTTTAATTAAATAACTAAAATTGTCATTTGTTTATTGATATAGACATAGACATTGGGAAACTGTACAAGTAAAATTCTGGAGTTAGAGAGTATCTCAGCTTCCTGTATAATCAGGAGGAACTGAGTTATCCAGCCATTCATTATGGTACCTTGCACTGCTCATGACTAGGAAAGAACACTGATTGCTTTCCTTCCATGAAAATATGATTTTACAACATTATGAAATTTAACTAGCAGAGATGAGGTGTTAAGATTAGTACCTGTTTAATTTTTGTGTTCTGTGACTGACAGTTAAATTCCGGAAAGTAAGTAAGGACACTGACAGTAGCCTATGTTTGGCATTCATTGGAGCTCATTAACCAACAGCTCCAAAAGAGGTAACCCTTTCCTGTCATGTTACTTTTTCCCCCCATTGAATATTTTGTTTATTTACATTTCAAATATTATCCCCTTTCCTGCTTCCCTTCCCTCCTGGAAACACCCTATCACATCCTTGCTCCCTCTGCTTGAATATGTGGGTGTTCCTCCACTCACCCACCCACTCCCACCTCCTTGTCCTCAATTCCCCTACACTGGGGCATCTATTGAGCTTTCATAGGACCAAGGACCTCTTCTCCCATTGATTCATAATAAGGCCATCCTCTGCTACATATGCAGCTGGAGCCATGTGTACTGCTTTATTGATGGAGTAGTCCCTGGGAGTTCTGGGGTGTTTGGTTGGTTGATATTGTTGTTCCTGGACATCGTTGTTCTCTGGGAAAGGCACTTTCCGCACATTACAGGGCAATGACATATAACTCTTTTGAGATATGCATATATGTGTGTATTTAGTAAATATCTACAGTGGTAGTTTTCATACAGTTCTTTCTAAAGTCTTTAGTGTTATTTATCCCTCTACATATCCTCTCTTCTACTCTTCCCTCATCTGCCCTTCTCTTTCAGTGTTTCTTATTCCATTACTTCCCTTTCCCTCTCATCCTGTGTTCTACCTCCCCGTTCTATCCCCTTCTCACACCCTCCTTAATAGTTTTCTAACATCTACATAAAACACAATTTAAACACATATCAAATGACTGAAATGTATCATCCACTTTTGAGTGAGAATAAGCAGCAATTTGTCTTTCTAATGGGCATGAATGTCCAAGTATATATTTTAAAGGATAAAAATTCATTTCCCTCTGAGAGATTACTGACTTTAGATCAGTTGAGGTAGCAAAAGCCCACCCTAATTGTGGGAAACTAGTCAACTGAGTGGAATTCTAGACTAGATTGGCTATCATTACTCAAGTCATCATACATAGCTTATCATTTGATATATTGTTTCAACTCATATTCAGATAAAAGTATGTTATACTTCTCCCAGAATTTTTTCTATGAGCCTGTGGTTAAATTTGTTGTATAATTTCACCAGAGTTATTAACTTATCAAATAATGAAATTTGTTAATTTAATGAAATGGTCTTCAGATAATTGACTTAGATAATTTACTTTTCTCCAACTTGTTAAGACTTTTTAATAGAATACCATAGTAAATAATGTTCATATATAATTAAAACAACTGTAGTTTGCTCTAATTCAATAGACCATTGTATAGATGTTGTTTAATATAGTTAGCTTTTTATGTTTAAGTCCTCTAATTATATTTAGCTTTTTATGTTTAAGTCCTCTAATTACTTGTTAGTTTTTTTAAATGTCTGTCTGTATAATTTTAAGTAATGTTTTGAAGTTCTCTGATATTATTTTATTAAAGACACACATTTTGTTAACACGTCTGTTAACTTTTACTATGTATATTTTGAAGTACCTTGGTTATCTATGTATATTTTACAATGCTAGTGTCTTTCTAAGAATAGGTATCTTATAATTATAAAATATCTTTTTAGGGTGCTGGGAATAAAACCAGGGTCTTATGCATCCCCTCCCTTCTAAGATGTGTATTACTTAGCTAAGAATTCTTGATTGATATTATTTATCTTTCATTTCATTTCATTTCACTGCTTTTTCATTTCCATAATTTCTATGGTCAAAGTTGTTAATTTCATTGAAAACCTCTTACATGTGAATTAACTCACTGATTTGGTTTTATCTTTAGTATATTTGTGATTTACCCAGTTATGAACTTAATTTTCCTTTTTGGAGTTTTTTTTTTTATATTATTGTAGCTTTCATTACATTTCATATATTTCACACATCATTTCAGTTCTTGCTCTTAGTTTTATTGATATATAATAATAAATTGCCCAAAGCAGATTGAGCTTGAAAAAAATAAATTGAGTACTTCATTTTTCAGGAGGTATAGCAGAATTTCATCACAGTTTCAGATGGATCATGGTCCTTGTGACTCCTGTAGAGTAGTGGTGCTTTCATGAATGGCTACTATTTCATAACTTCAGACATTTTATGACATGTACCTACTATTTTAGGTATCTTTCTCATTACAGTGACAAAACACCCTGACAAAGGCAATTTAAGGAAGTAGAGGTTTATTTTGGCTGATGCTTTAAGGGGACACTCCACCATACCAAATAAGTCAAGTGGTAGGAACTCATCACATTCTGTGTATGGTCTGGAAAAGATGGTGAATGATTGGCTAGTTTCTTTCTTAGTTTGTAGTCCAGGATCTAAGCCCCAGGTATTACACTGCTTTCTTTACAAGTGAGGTTTTTCACCTCAACTAACCTACTCAGCATAATCCTTCACATTCATGCCTACAAGCAACCTAATCTAAGCATTCCATCACAACAAATTTTTTCTCCATGTCTGACTACTTATATATACTTCAATTTCTTTATTCATAAGTATATAATTCATTATATAAGCATCAACCACCAACATTTAATTTTAATTGTACTATGAGGGTAAATATCTTATCTCTAAATGAGATTACCTTTAGAAGTTTTGAAAATTAGATGTTCAAATATTTTCCTTGGCTAAGAACCATGTACTATTTTGAGATTTCTCACATTTGAGATGTTATGATGTGTGCTATTCCTATTTCTGTTATATTAGTATGTTTGATTGTCTTCTACAAGTCTCTAAGGGTTAGTTAAAATTTATTCTCTTTTTCAAACTAGATAAATTCACTGTATATGCAAGTTGACTGATTCTCTATTATTATTATTATTATTATTATTATTATTAATTATTATTATTTGCCTGCTCAGGACTGTCCAATTGAACACTTTCATAAATTATTTTGTTACTTTATTTTTGTGAATTTCTACTTCGTTCACACACACACACACACACACATATGTCTTAGCATGCATTCCTTATGAGGTCTGTATGAAGACTTTTCCTAGTTGCTTCTATCTTTGCATTTTTGTGTGTGTGAACCCTCATTTTTATTTGTTATTTTTTATTTCCGAAGAATCTGTTCTATGTACAATTTTTGATTGATTTCTTCCCCATTTCAAGGCAGGGGTATGAAGAAACATTTCTTCTATTTAAGTATATTATTGCACATAAAAATAAACCACAAGTTTTCCTATAATTTATTTACATTTTGGTAAAGAAATTAGATTTAGAAAGGTCCATGACTTCTTTGTTCACAACCTGCTTGTCTTGGCCATATTTTCTGGTTGATTCTGTGTGTTTTCTTATGGTGACCTTGACCTCTCTGGCTACTACAATCATCTCCGACTCATCTTCTAAGAGGTTCTGAGCTCTGTCTAATGTTTGGCTGTGGGTCTCTGCTTAATGAAGACTTTATCAGCATTTAGTAAGCACTGAGAAATATCTTGAAAATAGGTTGTGCTTTTTGATACAATGATTCAGAGTTTTACTCTAGAGGAAGAAGACTGGGTATCCTGACATATGTAGAGTGAACCTAAGTAGTAAAGTTTTGCCTTTAATCCCATGTTACTGTTTCTGTATGTTCTTACCTACCTAAATCATTGGAAAGTCTGATTAAAAATAAAAGAGCAAATAGCCCACTGATTTTTGAGGTATAGCTTTTATATACACTGAATTTTCCAAGAATGTGACAATCTTCTTCTTTGAGGAAAGATTGTAATAATTTTTTATTTAACTTTATTACTCAAATACTATTTGATAAAGTGGTATATAATTCTCTTATTATACAACCATTTATCAGTTTTCATTTATACCTCCCATATTCAGGGTGCTTCCAAGTATTTAATGGATTCATTACATCTACAGTTATCAGGCTGAAATATTTACATTTAGATGTATAGATTATTTTTATTAATCAATGTGTTAATTTCTTCTTTTGAATACAAACATATACACAGCATTATATGCTACTGTTTTACATTTATTGTAATAGTTATATAAAGTATAATTTCATTACAGAATAGTAAATTAAAATACTTACTGTTGAAAGGACATAGGATCCGATAGAGATGAATATATATTTCTTTGTTTGTTTGTTTTTTTAAGATAGTAATTTCCTATTTCACCAGGTCATTTATTTTCCTCCTCACACTATGATAGCAAAAATCTTTGTCATTCCAATCATGGATGCCTCAAAGTAGATAGTAGTTTTAAACACTCTTGCAATAAGACACTTGAATTTATCTATTCATTCACTTAAACAAATACTTTGCAATTGTCAATTATGTTAATAACTAATCAGTTAGTGAAGTGACAGAATTGAATCAAATGTCTTTTCTCTGTAGAAAAACTTTTAAGAAAGGAACACCACCATAAAACACTGTAGCTTTCACAATGAGATTTTTGTATTCATTTGGTTTTGATTTTCTGTTTTCTTTTGGGGAGAGTTTACAGGAGTAGATGAGTGGGACTGGGTGCCTGCTCTGAAATTCATATATAATTGATACAATATTTAAAAATTAAAAATAAAGCAAAATTAGTTAATTGATTAAATTAAATAATGCACCACTCCAGTTTATTTGGTGATTGTATAAGACTTCTTCAGCTTCTTGGAGATGGATTGTTCATTTCTGCTCTGTGAAAGAAAATATTTCCTACTCTGTTATATGGATTAAGTGAGTGCTTTTATACAGGTTTTATAATACAATATGAGTTAGGGTCACAATTAAGAGTATGTGGTATGAGAAATACTACCGTGTTACTGTTGAGTTCTGGGAAGCAATCAAGAGCAATGGCAACAGCTTGTAAATCTTGATCAAAAAATATTCAACAATTTTAAAAGGAGGGTTCTTCAATGCATAAATGGCACTGGAATCAATTTGTGCTAAATTGCAGTGATGCTGTGTAGAAGCATAATGAGGAACTGAAGGTTGGAAACAGTTTGCTGTAAAAAACTGGAAGGCCTTTGATAGACTACAGGAGATCAACTTTCATTATATTGTGAAAAGAGAAAGAATTAATGACAAAATTTTTTATCTTAAAATTAAGTTTTTAAAATTCCTATAAGGATTATGTAGCTAAAATATCTGTTTGCTACAGTTAAGGTTCAGTTGTGAAAAAAAAAAAAAACTACTATGGCATATGGAATGAAGACATTTGGGCAAACTCTGGGAGGGAGGCCTGGAAGGGGACAACATTCAAATGCCAATAAATAAAAAAATTGATTAAAAAATCATTCTCTAAATGGTATAGATTTTTCTTCAGGTAGAACTATTTTTAGTTTTCTAAGAAACTGCCAGATTGATTTCCAGAGTGGTTGAATGCTTTACCACCTCACAAGGACACATGTTCCACTATGTCCATAGCACTTTTATTCATATAGCCAGAAGCTGGAAGCAACCCAGATGTTCGGCAACTGAAAAATGGATACAGAAAAGAATCATACACAGGCTGGAATGAGGTCCCTGGCACATATGTACAAGATGTGTGTGTAGTTCAATCTCCATTTGGGTCCACCAACAACTGGAGCAGAATATCTCTCTGAAGCTATAGCCTGACTCTAGTATCCATCCTCTAACAGGGATGCTTTGTCTGACCTAGGTGGAAGAAGATGCACCCAATCTAGAAGAGAGTGATACACTAGTGAGCTGGGAATCTCAGGGTGGACACGCTCTCAGAGAAGGAGAGGGGTGATGAGGAGACTCTCTGAGAGGTTACTAGTGGGGCACCATTTTGGCTATAAGTAAGTAAGTAAATAAATAAATAAATAGAAATAATTTTTTCCGGTGATAATTCTCTAAACAACCTTACATTTGATAAAAATAGAAATAATCTTTTCTCCATAAAACTCAGGATACAATTCTCAGGAGATACCCTTATTTTTATAATATCTTTAAAGCAGACTTCTTTTATTAAGTAAGGGTACATTCTGGTTATAGATGTCCTTGGGATAACAGAAAAAAAGAAAATATTACACCCCAAGTTAGGTGTTAGAATTCAGTGAAAAGTACCAGAAATATCCAGAAGAGTACATACTTGGGTTAAGACAATTTTTCTTCATATAATTAGACAACCAAACGAAAATAATATATATAGAAAAATTATTATTCCATCAGTTTTCCTTTTTATATATTGAGATATTGAAAAAATTTAAGTTATGCTATCTTTCTCCATATGGTCTTGACAAACTATTACTTTATTTAAATGTGCAACTTACATTAAAGCATGATAGTATTTTTTAAAATAAATGGATATTCTAGATGTTTTTATATTTTTATTTCTAGTATTAAATATCAATAGACATAAATAACATAAAACACATACTTTATGGGACACAAATTTGTATGAATGTAAACAAAATTCTACTATCAAATTATTTTAGGACAGCAAAATTCAGAAATTATAGAATGTTATCAAATTAAGGGGTTTTATTGTTTGTTTGTTTGTTTGTTTGTTTGTTTTTGAGACAGGGTTTCTCTGTATAGCCCTGGCTGTCCTGGAACTCACTCTGTAGACCAGGCTGGCCTCAAACTCAGAAATCCACCTGCCTCTGCTGCCCAAGTGCTGAGATTAAAGGCATGTGCCACCACTGCCCAGCACTCAAATTGAGTTTTGATGTCAGAGAATTGATGGAAACAAGAGGGACCCATGGCTCCATCTGCATATGTAGCAGAGGATGACTTTATCTGGTATCAATGGGAAGGGAGGTCTTTGGTCCTGTGAAGGCTTGACGCTCCAATGTAGGGGAATGCTAGGGTTGTGAGGCAGGAGTGGGTGAGTGGGTGCTGGAGCACCCTCATAGAAACAGGCTGATTGGAATGGGATAGGGGGGTCTTTTGGATGTAAAATTGGGATGGGCAATAACATTTGGAATGTAAATAAATAAAGCAACCAATAAAAAAATTAAAAATTACGTGTAGTACATTTTACAGAATAATTTACCTTAAGGAGTTGAAAATGTTCTTTCATGGTCTGTAAAGAGTGATGTGGGAATTTTGATGGGGATCGCATTTAATCTGTAGACTGTTTTTGGTAAAATAGTCATTTTTCTATGTTAATCCCTTTGATCTATGAGCATGGAAGTCCTTCTGGTTGCTTCTTCAGTTTCTTTCTTCAAAGACTTGAAGCTCTTGTCATACAGGTCTTTCACTTGCTTGGTTAGAGTTACCCCAAGATATTTTAAATTATTTGAGGCTATTGTGAAAGGTATTGTTTCTCTGAATTCTTTCTCAGTCTGTTTGTCATTTGTGTATGGGAGGACTATTGAAATATTTTAGTTAAACTTGTATGCATCCACTTCATCTGTAATTAATAATAATGAACAATTATTATAATTAAATAGATAAATAATTTAAAATAGATAGATAGATAGATAGATAGATAGATAGATAGATAGATAGATAGATGGATGGATGGATGGATGGATAGATAGATAGATAGATAGATAGATAGATAGATAGATAAGCAAATGATCAAATATAGTGGCAACATCTCCCTAGGTAAAGACTGAATTAGAATTACACTTCCTAGAATGATTTGGTAAATGTCCCATAATGAAGTACTACAGACTAGATGGATGGCTTAACCAACAGAAAATTATATCCTCACAATTACAATAGCATAAAATCCAAAATTCAGTTGTTTTGAGGACTGGTTTCATTCTGAAGACTTTCTTCTTAAAATAGAGTGCAATACTTTTCTTTTATCTTTGTATGATCTTCCCTTTGTTGTATCCTACATCCTTATCTTCTCTTTGTATGAAGATATTATCATATTAGATCATAGCTCACTTTAATAATGTAATTTAACCTTAATTACCACTTTAAAGATGCTATCTCTACATTCAGACATATTATGAGGTACAGGAAGGTTAGAATTTCAGCACATCAATCTGCTAGGCAGAGGGCAAATGTCAGCACATACAAATTTCTAATCAGAAATACAAGTGAGAAACCTAAGAAAAAAATCCATTGAAATTTATTCTCAGTCATTAAATGTGACATATGGATTCAAGACTTAGTATTTTTAAATATCTTAGAATTAGTCTGGCATCAACGAATATTAGTATCTGAACCATCAGCTTGCAAAATGTCCCTGGCAAGTTTCCAAATCCCAAGTCCTTTGGAGTTCATGGAACAATTCATTCATTTGCAAAGCTAAAGTCTAATTCAAAAACAGCTTATGGATAGCTAAAGGCAAAAATATTCTCTAGGTTAATCAACATTTTTGTTCATGATATTGGATACATGGGAGGAAAATCTTGCAGCCCAATGGAAAACTGTCTTTCATTACATGATACTACTCATCAATGGTAGGGGTTGTATCCTCAAAATACAATAAATAAATAAATAAATAAATAAATAAATAAATAAATAAATAAATATTAAACAAATAATAGGATATCAACGTTTTTTGCTCTATGTTTCCCATATGACTTCCAAATTTACATGTAGCTTTGAATTATTCACTGCCTATAACTTTGTAATATATTACTTTTTTTTCCAAGCATGAGATTCCAAGTTATCACAAGAGGTTGACCATTAAATTAGATTTTTCTTCATTCAGAATTAAACAAGTATTTGCTATGTAGTGACTGTACTTGGTTTCCTAAGAGCTATAGAATATAGATGAGTTCTTGTGGAGGTCACATTGTGAATTCTGAGTCAAATAATAAAACACTTGCTTGGGTAGTCATAGAATCAGTGTGTTTACACAGGTACAGTCACCTCATTGATTAGCTTTGTCTAATGTAATTAAGGAAAGCTTTATAGAGGATACTTTAACCTATACCATCATATTATATATTTTATTTATTATAAATATTTACACACACATATTTGAATCTAGGTCAATGCTTCTCAAACCATGACAAGTATTAAAAGATCACCAAGAGTTAAATATAAAGTGCATTAAAAATGTAAGTTTCATTCCCATCCCAGAATAAGAAGTGTGGTAATGCAAACGAGAAATGAGAACTGCTGAAGAAGCCTTTTTTAGTGACAACACATAGTGTCAAAAACACTATTGTTAATAAGGAAACTGCAAAACCTTTATTAAGATAATAGTGAATGACTTAGCCCAAAAGTAAAAGCTAGATTAATAGTGTTCAGAGCTTTCTATACTACTCTAAGAAGTTTAAGTTTTAGTGGAGAAATAAAGAAAGGTTTTAGTTTTGAAGTAACATAAATTTGTGTTTTACAAAGATTCTGAAAGAGTGCCTAAATTCTCCCACCTTACATGCATTCCTTCTGTTTTTTATATCCTTTATACATTCTGGAATCCATGGAGTGGCCAGTTGTTTCACTTATTCATCCATACTCTATAGTTGTTTTTGAAAACATATTACACTGTACTCTTATGTTATATCCATGATCTGATTACTTTTCCATCCACAGATGCCAAAATGTGGAGATGAATCCATTAGATTGCTGGAATAGACTATTACTTCATAATTCTTCTCCCAGTTTTGTCCTGCCCATCAGGAGGTCTGTTTATAATACATAAACCCAAAACAAATATGCTAAAGTATTATTTTAGATTGCATTATTTTTCTCAAATCTAATTATTGACTACTTATTTGTATGAAAATTCAAAATCCCTGTAATGATTGGTAAAATTCTACCAATATGAATCCCTTTTAGATTTTTTTATTGTAAATACCCATTTAATCATATCTCTCTCTCTCTCTCTCTCTCTCTCTCTCTCTCTCTCTCTCTCTCTCTCTCTCTTTCCCTCATGTTAGGTATTCTGATCTCTTGCTGTTCTAGAATTTGCTAGACACATATCTGATAACCTCAGGAACACTTTAGCTGTACTTTTTCTGTCTAGAAAGTACTTTCTCCTGGTTCCAGCAAGATACATGTCTTTTAAATCATTGAAATGTCACTTTAATGATATTATGTCATATCTATATGAAGTTGAACACATATTTTCATTCCTCACATATCAGATTGTTTTACACATATGTGCCATGCAATCTATGCAATTTTCAATGCTATGTCATCCTTATAGAATATAAGCTCTCTTGAAGCAAGATTATTTAATGCTGCTATACAGTATAATTCCTATACTAAGTGCTGAAATATTGAGAATTCAATAAATGCAACTATATGTCATAATAAAGATTGATGTAGGATCAATAAGAATATTTTCTATATTTAACAGAATAATGAAATTTGTATGCAAAATTTTTGATTTCTACCAAGTTTCTATAAATTCTTTGTGCCTTTCTGTATAATTAAGGACTAAGACTAGATTCTGGAAAACTGTGTCCCTAATTATTTTTGGTATTACCTGCCATATCATTTCCCCATGTTGTCAGTATTTTTAAGGTCTCTAGTTACATGAAATGTCACTTTCTGATTTTATCACTAAAGTTTTGTTAGAGACTGTGTTATAAACAATTCATTCTCCCTAACTTAAATATATTCATCTTAAAAAGTGATATCACCTTCATAAAAAATTGATGTATATTCTATTCTTTTTGCAGAAATCTGGAAACATAATGCATAAAGGATACCCAGATATGTATGAAAAAGTAACATGACATTTGTCTTTATTCATTTGTCCCTGAATGTGGAAATTAAGTACTGAAATTGCTACAATAATGACTAACTTGAAGATTAAATGGGGAGCAAAAATTAGTTAAATAAGTTCTTCTACGAGTACTAAATTTTAAGCTATTGAAAGTAATCCAACATAAAGTTGGGCTTTTTCCTTTCAAAATTTTCTTTAACAATGACATCTGGAAAGTAGGATTTTAGTATGAGTAATCTTTTGGTAATAGTTAATATAGATTGAGAGGGCAGAAATCACATGAAAGCTGAGTAGTATATAGATATAATCATCCAAGAATAAGTTAATGGCATTTATAGTAGGCTTGTGGCAATAAATTGTTTAAATAAAATGAAACAAAACAAAACACACACACACACATGCACACACACACACACACAGACACACACAGACAAACACACACACACACACACACACACACACACACACACACACACACACATACATACAAAGATTTACAAGATCTAGTACCTTACAAAATGTGAAATTGCTCTCAGTGAATAGATGGCTACTATGAGCTATATATATAACTTACACCAAACACTGAAGCAGAACAAAATAAACAAAAAGCATTTGATTGGTCCGTGAAGTTACTGATGATTTTGGGAATCCTGTTACATGATAGTCTGAGGGAAAACAATATTAACTCATGCTAGTTCCTGAGAGATGTAAGACATTTGTTTGTGTGTTTTTGTTGCTATTGTTGTTTGGCTTAGATATTTATTGTCTTTCTTTTTTACTCTCCTTTTTGCCCTTCTCATATGTCTCCAAAACAGACAGCTAGCTTACCTATCATCAGTATGGAGAAAAAGAAAATAGCCCAAGGGGATAGAGTATTTATAAAATAGTTAACTTGAAAGTCTAACGAATTTTCTTTTAAAAAGATAACAGTAAAAATGGATACAATGTGAGAAATTTCTAAATCATGAGAAGCATAAAGTAAACTGAAAACTCTTTATTCTTGAAAAACCTACCGAAGCCCATGTAAGATTAGGAATAGTGTGTGATGTTGGTGCCTGGAGTGATTCTTATTACAGTACAGTTGTTTCAATATATATACCACCAGTTTTCTCTGAGAACAAATATGGAACCACTTCGACTTAACAGTATGCTGGTGGATCTAGAGAATGAAAAGAGAAATAAAACCATCTACCTTGGAAAGGAAATCTAATATTTACCCATGTAAATATATGTAATATACTGGAAAGAAATTGTTTATCAATATAAACATGATTTAAAACAAACTGTATTAAGGAAATACCACAAGACATAAAATTAGTTGAAATTCATATGGCTGTATGAAATGAGATATTATAAAAAGGAGCAGAATTTTTTTAGAAAATATATGCACAGTTTTATGGTACTGCAGACTTTTGAATACCAGAAAATGAACAAAATATAATCTGAATTATTGATATGTTTTATTATGTCAGATGTGAGTATTTATTTTGATAAAGGAATCTGTAAATGAAATAATAGGTTGAAGTGGGGAAACTTTATGATGTTAAATGTTACCAAAATACACACATATAAAACACATAATACACCAATTTTTCTAAATCAGCAAATTCTTAAATCATTAAAAAAAAAAAGCATCCATATATGCCCCAGTATAGGGGAATTCCAGGGCCAGGAAGCAGGAGTGGGTGGATTGGGAAACAGGGTGTGGGGGGGTATAGTGGACTTTTGGGATAGCATTTGAAATGTAAATGAAGAAAATATCTAATAAAAAAAGCATACAGACCCCAAATTTAGAAATAAAAAATAATTGAAGTGAGAAGAAACTCACATAGGTAATAGAAATGACCCAGAATCCACATCTTTGAGGACCAGCCTGCATAATTTAAGAAACTAGAGATGAAAGAAATCAATAGTCTACCCATTTGAAAACCCAAAAAACACATTAATGAAGATCTTGGAGTGGGATTGAGGTTTCAGAAGATCAAGCAAGGCCTAATGCTTCATTCTCTTCCTTTTGCCTACTGATCCAGATGGAAAGCTCAGCTCCTTTCTCTAACACTATGTCTGCCTGCCTAGATGCTGCCATGCTTCCCACCATAATGATAATGGACTAAACCTCTGAACTGTAAGCCAACCCCAATTAAATGATTTCTTTAAAAAAAAAAAAAAAGATATCCACAAGAGTGCAATAGTGGTACTCTTTTTTCAGAAGTAACTAATATAAAGGAAATATGCCTAGTATTTGAACACTGGTGAAGTAAAATTTTCTAAAGAAATCATAGATTCTGAGGGTAAACTTGGTACCATATTTCTTTTTTTAAATATTTTTATTAGATATTTTCTTAATTTACATTTCAAATGCTATCCCGAAAGTTCCCTCCCCTGCCCTGTTCCCCTGCCCACCCACTCCCACTTCTTGGCCCTGGCGTTCGCCTGTATTGGGGTATATAAAGATTGCAATACCAAGGGGCCTCTCTTCCCAGTGATGGC